>JAIXND010000774.1:3814285-3966758 GCA_023646645.1 Varanus salvator macromaculatus | reverse complement strand
CTATCTATCAAAGTGTCTACAGTTATCTAGCTGCACCATTCGATTCACTTGCAAGAATCACACTAACAGCCAGCATGGTGTAGTGGTTAAGAACACAAGAGTGGGACTCAAGCAACCTGGGTTCTAGGGCATGCAACTGCCATAGAGTTCCCTAAAGAGTGACAGTTGCACAAACTGCTCCAGCCATCTAGTGAGAGACTGAATTCTGGTGCAGCAGCTGATAAGATACATGCCAACAACTGGAGGAGTGAGGGTGGAAGGTGGAAATAACACTAGCATGGAAACCACTTCATCATGTCTCAAGCACATCCAGAAAAAAATTGTGAAGCCACACCATTGCTTGTTGCAACATGTGGACCCAGCTCCTCCTTCCCCCTCTCCCCTCTTCCTTTCACATGCACACAAACAACTTTACTCATTTTTTTCTGCCCACTGCAGGCTTTTTGCTCTTGCTATTTTTAAACCACTGAGAGTTAGAAATCCAAGCTGACCTACTGAAAATCATATGGTGCTTTACCACTAAATCATGATCTATTTTCTGCCCATGTATGAAATATGATGTTATATAATCATCAGCAGCAAAATGTATCTGTGTGACAACACAAGGATGCCAAATCAGAGCAAAGACCATATTTCCTGCCTTCACTCTGAATGTGTATGTGAAGTACATGCCTTCTTTTGCCCCACTTTTGGAAGTCAGATATTTCAGCAAATGTTTGGCAGAGTATCTATATTTTAAAGCATATTTGCTTGGTTCTCCAACTGATTATGTCCTGCAGACTGTTTGTAGTAAAAATGGCCAGCACTTAGAAGGTGTGCAAGCGAAGAAGTGACAATCTTCCACACTGAAAAAAGAATAGTTCTGTCACTTGCAAATTAATTTGAATAACTCTGGCTAGTGTGCTGTGAATTAGTTTTGGATGAACACACACAATTAAATTAATATGCAAATATTCTGGCTCCTCTGAGAGCACAAAGAGGCATTTTTTGCAGCACAACTGAAGAACATTTGAAGGACAGACCAAAAAGTAAGAACCATTCCCAGATGGTTTCCATTTTTTTCATACTTCCAATTGCCTCTTTGTAGCTGTCAAGTGGTCAGAGACAAATGACTAACAGGACAATACTTGACTATCTGGATCTGCTTCTGCACTCTAGAAATGGAGACAAGAATGTTCTGATACTGGAATTTCCTGGACCTCTTGGAAGATGCTAAGTTAACCTCCTTCACAGCTCATGCAATCAAGTCAGCCCTATACCCTGACAATACTATGCACTGTTGTGACCCCGCCTATGACATCCCTGCTTCTTTAGTTTCCTCTGGAACTTTTGTTGTAGACATTTCAGTCTTCTGCTTTCTAAAAAGTATCATTACCCTAAGATTCTTGTCCTTGGTACATTTTCTAGAATAAGCCTGCTGAATTACACTCTGCCTGAGGGATGGCAGAACCAGGGATGTGCAAGTTTACCAAAATTCACTGGACTTCACTTTTAGCTCAGTTGATTCACTTTTGGTTTCATGTACAATCTGCAATTCGGTTTGTTTGACTGGAAAAAGGCCACATTTCAAATGGGAAAAGCGACTCGAGACTCAAGATGGCGTCGGAACAAGACGGATGTGATTAATAGGAGCTCCTATTATCATGCCAGTAATGCTCGATAATAAGTTTTAGGAGACTTAACTGAGCCCTGTTGGGGCGAAGATAGATTGCCTGGCATTATCTCTCCTGGTTGATGTAGGACAGTAATCCTATATCGTACTGGAAGAGGTTCAGGCATTTCTCAATCGGGCTACACAGGGGGTTTGCTAGCCTCTGCCAGTTCTCAGCATCAGATGGACTAATTAGCTTATTTTAGCCAGATATACATCTGACGGCTGGTAAGCATTCTTATTTCCTATTTCTCTGTGCAATATTACCCATGGGAAAGCTGCTGTCTATAATTTGATCCAGAGAAGATAGGGAAAGCCCGTTTGAAGCCTTTTTATGCGGCGAATGGCATTGAGGGAGGTGAAGACTATTACCTGGTAAGCCCAAAAAAAAGTTTTTTCTTCTAAACTCTCTATGGGCAAAGGCGAAATTATAATTAGAGGACAACAAAGCTAGAAGTTAAAGTGAATACTTGGATATTTACTTGGACTTCTGCCAAGGCTAAGTGGAATCTTGCCAGGGAAGTTTGTATTATTTTTATTATCCATATGTGGGATTTTCTTGCTACTGTGAAGTCTTGCTGGTGAACACTTTTGTTCTCTTTGTTTAACCCTTTTTTTTTCTTTTGCAATATTATGTGTGAAAGGACTATATTTTGTTGTTAACTAGCATATAGAAGAAGAAAAAGCCTCTAATCTGCTGATGGCCATTCCCCACCCCCCACCCCCGTTACGCTTCTTCTTTGTTCTCCTTGGCTAGCTTCTATCTTTTTTGGCTTGCTGCCAAAAGAAGACCTACTTTTTTATTATTTAACTTTTTTTGCTGCCACCCGGTGGTGACGACTGCAGGTACAAAATAAACAAATTAAGACAATAGCTGAAGACTTCTTTGCAAGATTATACCAGAAGGAGGAGTTTCCGATTGGGAAGGTGAAAGAATATATACAAAAGGGAGATTTGCAAAAGCTGCCAGAAAAATTTCAAAAAATGCTGACCAGGAAGTAACAACTATGGAAATAACAGAGGCAATTACATGACAGAAGAATGATAAAACTCCCGGTCCGGATGGTCTACCAGCGGAATTTTACAAATCTTTTGAAGGAGTTTTTGCTACTTTTCTTAAAGATATATGTAATGAAGCACTGTTAAAAGCCAAAATACCAGACACTTGGATGGAGGCAAACATAATACTAATACCTAAAGAAGACATGGATTTAACTGAGATTCAAAACTTTAGACCTATATCACTACTAAATGTGGATTATAAAATTTTTGCCGCAATATTGGCAGAAAGGTTGAAGAAGTTTTTAAGAGACTTTATACATCCAGACCAAAATGGTTTCCTGCCTAAAAGACAAATGAAGAGTAATCTGAGGACTATCTTGGATATTTTAGAATATTATGAGATACATACGGAAAAGCCAATGGCTTTATTGTTTTTGGATGCTCAGAAAGCTTTTGATAATGTCAATTGGCAATTTATGATGTATCAGATGGAGCAAATGGAGTTTGGGGAAAAGTTTATGAATGCGATTTCAAGCATCAATCAAAGACAGTTGGCCAGGATTTTAATTAATGGAGAATGTACAAAGGCTATAGAGATACAAAAGGGTACAAGGCAGGGATTCCCAATGTCACCCCTACTGTTTATTTTGACTTTAAAGGTCCTGAATAGAAACATTTGAAATGACGAAGACATTAAAGGCACTAAAATTAGGGATGAAAAATATAAACTGCAAGCATTTGCAGATGATTTGGTCTTTATAATAGAGGAACCATTTGTAAATATACCTAAACTTTTACAAAAGATCAAGGAATATATTGAGGTCACAGGGATGAAAATAAATAAAGAAAAGATGAAACTTTTAGTTAAAAATCTTACACAAAAGCAGAAAAAAGAACTCCAAGAACTAGTGGACTTACAGATTGTTAAAAGGGTAAAATACCTGGGAATTTATCTTACAGCTAAATGTACAACTTTGAAAGAAGATAATTATGATAAATTACTGAAAGATACTAAAAGTGATCTGGAGAGATGGGCCAATTTACAATTGTCTTTGATAGGAAGAATAGCACTGGTTAAAATGAACATCTTACCAAAATTTTTGTTTTTATTTCAAATGATCCCTGTAAAAATTGATGAAAAGTTTAAACCTTCAAGATTTAAACCTTCAAGTTTCAAGATTTATTTGGAAAAAAAAGAAAGCAAGGATTAAACTAAAAATGCTTCAAGAAACCAAGAAGAATGGGGGGTTTGGTTTACCAGACTGGATGTTGTATTACCAAGCATCTATTTGTACTTGGCTAAAAGAATGGATAATCTTGCGAAATAAGAGAATTTTGTACCTTGAGGGTCATGATTTGCAAATGGGTTGGCATGCTTATATGTCATATGAGAAGGTCAAGTCACAGGGGACTTTTCTAAGTCATTTTATTAGAAGATCACTAATGTCAGTATGGGAAAAGTTAAAGCTAAAACTGTATAATAAGTTACCAAGATGGCTTTCACCTATCTTTGTCTATCCAAATGTATTAAATTTTGAAGGGATTATAAGATATAATGATATTTTGGATAAGGATGGAGGCTTAAAATTGGAGCAAGAAATACAAGAACAGGGACTTAATATATCGTGGTGGCATAAGGTGCAGATGCAATCAAGATATGCCAAAGACTGCAAAATATGGGGGTTCTATAAAGATTTAACAGACTTTGATCAAGTGATGTTAAAAACAGATGAGAAAATGATCAAAAGAATCTATGAGTTTTTGCTTAACAGAAAAGTGGAAGGAGAACAGGTCAAGGACACTATGATAACTTGGGCACAAAACTTTGGATATAATATTGAATTTGAAAAGTGGCAAAAGCTGTGGGAGAGCTTTAAGGTAACTTTAGCAACCTCATATAAAGAAAATTTGTATAAAATGTTTTATAGATGGTATTTGTCGCCAAATTGATTAGCTAAGATGTTTCCAAATATATCTAACAGATGCTGGAAGTGTAAACACGGTGTAGGTACATTTTACCATATGTGGTGGACCTGTGATTATGTGAAAAAGTATTGGATTCAAAATACATAAATGGCTTGAGGAAATGCTAAACAAATCTTTAGACTTTAAACCTGAGGGTTTTTTTGTTAGGCATTATACCGGAAAATGTTAGTAAACAAGAAATGTATTTGATACTACATTTAATCACAGCGGCAAGGATCACGCTGGCTCAATACTGGAAGAGTGAGGAACTATCCACTGAGGAGCTGACTTTGAAAAAGATTCTGGATTGTGCAGAAATGGATAGACTGACTCTATCATTGAAGGAAAAGGTTGACACAGACTATTATCAAACCTGGAATTTTTTTATGACTGGCTAGAGAAACAGGACTTGGCGTAGACTTAAAGATGCCTTTAAACTTTTATAAATTGATTTATGATTATAGAATACTAAAAGATATGTTATAGGGGGCTGACCCAGCTTGTCCGATGTACTTGATTAATGTTTCTTTTTTTTTTAAATTTGTAGCTTAAAATTTTAATAAAATCTTATTAAAAAAATGGGAAAAGCATGCATTTTTGTGCAAAAGTTTAAAAAGTGTACACTTTCCCCCACATTGACTAAAATATTGAAATTAAGTGTATTTTAAATGGCAGAATTTCCAAAAATCATATGTATTTTTCATATGTGATCATAAGTTTGGGAATGTGTGAATATTTTTGGAAAGAAATGCACTACTGTTTATATTTAGAGTTCTGAATGGGACAAGTTCAGATTACTTTTAAATTAAAATGCAATTCGTATACATTTGTAAATTGTCATTCTGATTCATGAAAATCCCAGCTGGCCACCTATCTTTGCATCTCATTATCCTGCATTCCTATCTAGTGGAAGATCTACTGTAATCTGGGAATATTTGATCTCCCCACATTTGGATGAATCTTAGTTAACCAAAAATAAAAGATCTTTTACTTTCTCCCTCTTCTTTTCTCTAGCTCATTCACATATTTGTAACAAGGTTCATAACTGATGCTCCTCTTGTCTTTTTCCTGATTAAACTCCCATTTGGGGTCTAGGCTATGAAGTTTTGAGTCTGGTTTGTTTGTTTCCTGGAAACCTAATGTAGGTGTTCTACTATTTAGACCAAAATTCCTAAATTACCTAATCAGAACCTACAAAGTTAATTTGACAAACGAATGTTGCAGAAAAAGAAATTGAAAACTTTTATGCAAGCATCCAAGAGGAGATCAACAGCACTCAAAACTATATATGCTGATAATCATAGGCAACTAGAATGCAAAAGAAGGAAATCAAGCAGAATCAGATGTTATGGTAGAATTTGGCCTTAGGTCAGAAAGGAAGCAGAAGAATTATAGAATTCTATGATGCAAACAATTGGTTTATTGAAAATACATACTTCAGGCAACTGATTAGACAACTGTACACATGGACACACCAGGCAGCCAATATAGAAATCAAATAGGCTACAGTGGAAGTAGGAAATGAAGAATATTTATTCTCATTGCCAAAACAAGAACAGGAGCAGATTGTTGTAGAGGCTATGGACCATTAATATTAAACATCAGAGTAAGGCTGAAAAAGATCACTAACAAAAGTAGAGTGACAAAATACAACTTAATTAACATTCCTGAGGAATTTAAAGGCCACATAAACAGATTTGCATTAATAAATGCAACTGATTATGAGGAAGAACTGTGGACTGAAAGCAGCAATATGGAAAGGGAAGTGAAAGCTGCTTTAAAGGGCCTTTGGAAGCAGCAAAGCAGCTGGAGGTGCCAATAGAACTCTCTCAATCTTCTAAGACTGAATCAGTCAGAATCTTAACAGGACTCTGAGGGGATCTTTTGGCAACATACAGGTACGAATCAATGCATTTTCTTCAAGATCCTTGCAGATGGATTTTTAAATAATGTGCTGCATAAATTTTCCAGGGGTTGATGTCAAACTAAATGGTCTATAGTTCCCAGGTTCATCTTTTGCCCCTTTTTTGAAAATAGGGACACCTTAGCCCTTCTCCAGTCATCTGACATTTCTTCTCTTTTCCAAGATTCATCACAGATAATAGCCAGTGGTTCTGATAATTCCTCTGCTTGCTCTTTTATGACTCTGGGATGGAGTTCATTAAGCCCTGAGGATTTGAAGGTCTTTATTCCATTTAGATATACCATGACTGTTTGTTTCTTGATCTTGGGCTGCTGTCCATCACTTTCCGCTTAGACTTCCTTCTAGGTACATGAGGGGGCATGAGTATGTGAGGGAGTGTCACACGGAGGTGGGTAGAGACCTGTTTTCCCCTGCAGTGGAGGGCAGGATGCATTCCAATGGAGCAAAGCTCAGGGAACCGAGGTTCAATTCGGATGCCAGGAAGTACTTCCTGACAGTTTGGACCCCTAGGGTATGGAATGGGATTCCATGGGAAGTGATTGAAGCCCCAACGGTGAGGTGAGGGTGTTCAAGGATAGGCTGAACATGCACATGGCAGGCATGTCATGAGTGGAGCCGGAGGTCAGACTAGATGGCCTGGGAGAACCCTTCTGACTCGCTCTGTTTCTATTTCAATTCCCAAGAAAGGAAATGCAAAGGGGTTCAGCAACTATAGGATCTTTTCACTCAGTTCTTTGCACTCATGCAAGTAAAGTACTGCTCAAGGAATTACAATAAAGAAATGAGAAATGTCTGATGTTCAAGCTGGATTTTGAAAAGGAAGTGGTACTTGCAATCGTATTGCAAATATAAATTGGTTACTAGATATTCCATAAAGTATCCATCCAAAGAATTTCAGAAGAAAATTAGTCTAGACTAATGATAGTGAGGATCATAAAGTGGTACGGTTGGTTCTGAAAGAAATGGGTGTACTTCTGCATTTGATTTTCCTAACATGTATCCTGTATTGTGGACAGGAAGGTGATATTAGGACACAATAACAGAAGAGTTTCTCATAGGCAAAAGTGGTGGACAAGGTTGCATTTTATCTCTCTATTTGTTCAATCTGTACATTTTCTACTCGTATATCATAAGGAAAGATGGATTGGGATTAGAGGAAGAATGAAAGAAAATTGGTGAGAGAGACATCAATAATTTAAGATACGCCTATGATGAAAGCCCAGCTTAATGAAGCATCCAAGTGATAGTTGTCCCAGGGACAGTTTCTCCCAGTTCAGCTGTGGAGTCACGTGAGGTGCATTTGGAGGCGCAAAATTCAGATTTTCTGGGTTCCCTGAACTCTGGTTTACTTCATAATGATCCTAAATCTGAATTCTTAGTGAGTGAGCCCAGCATTCATGCAGCACTCACCAAGAACTGAGCCCTGTGTACTGTGCAAGCAGCACCCCCTTCTGTGTCCAGTGTTGCCACTACTGGCTGCACCAGGCATTGAAGAAAGTTGGTCACTAGGGTCACCAGGAATGGAACCTAGCAGAACTGCTAGCAGCATCCATTTTCCACATCCTGCAGCTGCTCTTTGGGTGGCTGTACCTGATGAGAAAAGTTCACCAGTTTTGCAATCAGGGGCCCACAAGCACTCATGGACCTCTTCCAGGTTTGCCCATTTTGCAGAACCAGGCTGAGCATGAAAGTCCATGGATGCTCAAGGGGCAGATTCCAGAAGGATTCATCCCAACTTCCACTATCCAGTTCCTTCAAAGTTACATTGCCTTGTTGGTTGCTTCTTTGTCTAATGGCCCCCTTACCTCTGGATGCTGGTCTCTAGGTAGAGTTATGGTGGATGATGGTCTCTAGGTAGAGTTATGGTCAAACTATTTTTCCATTGTGTAATTATGAATTTAATGATCCTCCAAGGAATGTTCATTGTTTGATATTTTTTGTAACCTAACCCTTATTAAGGCTTTTGCACACCTTTGTCCCAAAGTTGTTTGCCTATCACCTTGGTCTTCATGATGCCCTTTGTTTAGATAGGCTCTCCAATAAACCCTGGGGCCTTCCAGAAACAAAGAAGTGCTTTTAATCTGCATTGTGCATTGTGTTGCTTTTCCTGAGCATGTGCAGTAACAACTTTCTGAGGTCATGTAGGTTTACTCCAGTGTATATATGACTCTGCATGCTCTAGGGCAAAGATGGGCAACATAATGTCATCCAGATGTTTTGGACTGCAGTGCCCACAATTTCTTCCAATTGGCCATGCTGTATTAGGTCTGATAGAAGTTCTTGTCCAAAACATTTGCATAGGATGAGGTTATACACCCAGCCTGGAAGATAGGGTCCACAGATTCCCACAGCTGCAGTAGTACTGGTTTCCATATAGTGAAAGGACTAGCAAGTACAAGCTCAGTTGAAATGAGCCTGAAGTGTTTCAAAGAATATGCGCCAGAAGCTGGGATATGTCATGTCTGAAGACAGGAAGCTTGGATATGAGCAGCTGAAGAGAAGCAGCATGGAAGGTACAGAGCAGGAGAACCAGGCAGCTTCACCCACTGACAAGAATAAGGAAGTCAGTATGTTTGAAAA
Organism: Varanus salvator macromaculatus; assembly: GCA_023646645.1. Classification (NCBI taxonomy): domain Eukaryota; kingdom Metazoa; phylum Chordata; class Lepidosauria; order Squamata; family Varanidae; genus Varanus; species Varanus salvator. Next base: position 3,957,636 of record JAIXND010000774.1, on the reverse strand, counting down.
TGTTAACACATGCTGATAACACCAAGTTGGCCCTCAAGTTTCTTCTGACTGCTGGTTGACTTTGCAAGATATACCTTCCCCTTTCAAATCTATTGAAACAGTTTGGGTCTTTGTGAAAGGAGAGTTAATTCTTAACTCTTAACTTGGGGGTTGTTTTATGATCAAAATCCCCTCCCCCAAACTGCTTTGCCATCTGTAGGCAGAATAATACCATGCCTACATCTGTTCTCCTTCTCTGGGAGGAAAGTAGCTTGGAAAGTGTGCTTTTTAGTGGGCACACAGTCCACAGAGAAAGAATTAAACTGTCCCCCATGTCAAATTCTTTCGCATTAATTTATTTAAATGTCAAGTGACACTTCTCTTCAATAAAATCTTTTTTGATCCAGAGATTATCAAATCCTGACATTTCTATATTTCTACACTGTCTTTCTTCTGTTTTGGCTGTTGGCTGAAAAAACATTAAGGCCACCAAATTTTCAGAATTCAGCAGAAACAATCTGTCTCACCTTAACTGCTCTGTGGCTACCACCAGTAAATAATACATAAAGGACATTAGACTCCAGGGAGCTGTCCTGGCACTTTGCCCTAGCACCTCCATTGTGCTTATAACAAAAGCTAAGCAGTTCTTAGTGCAAAGCCTTGAATCCTGCAGTAAAGAAGGGAGTGTGTTTCCTCCAGTCTAGGCAACTAATGTGAGGGAGGACTTGAATGTAGGCCATCAAAACAAACCCTGGCCAGGAGGCAAATAGAAATGAAAGAGAGAGTGCACGCACACACATGTGTGTCTAGGAATAGTTCTTGTATCTTGATTTCAGTATGTTGGAGATTGTATTATAACAGAGGCCTCATTGCCATGGTGTGTACACTCTTCATACTGTAGTGCTTTAAAAAGCATGCAAAAGCTGTTTGAGTGGAAATGACAAAAGATCCATCTCACCATAGGTAATAATGCTTCTCTATACTTTCAACTTGTACACAAAAACACAAACTAGGTAACAGAAGAACAAGTTGATCAGCAAGATATTTTCAAAACCTGACTTTTCAATCACTACCCAAAATAACCTCAAGAACAGGTTTAAAAGTGCACCAAGAAATTTATTATTATTATTTATTTATTTATTGTTGGGCACTCTTGCTTCTGTTGTAATGTATTTAAATAACTCTGCCATAACCCTGGGATAGTCTGTGGTACCATACTCAACAGCATATTCTTAGCATTCATTATAAAAATACTTAAAATGGACTTTCTATAGAAACAGAGCAAGTCAGAAGGGGCTTCCTGGGCCATTAAGTCTGATTTCTTCTCAAGGTTGAAAAGACCCAGTTTCCTCAGTCTCCCCTCATATTGCTTGCCCTACCAACCAACCAACCATGTGGCCCTTCACTGCACTGATTCCAACCTTGCTCTATCCCTCTTGTAATGTGAGGCTCAGAACTGAACACAGTACTCCAGCTGTGGGTGCACCAGAGTTATATACAGTAGCAGTAATAACTCTACCTAGAAGCCACGCTTCTGGCTATGAAACAAAGGGTAGCATTTGCCCTCTTGACCACCGCATCACACTGCTGACTCATGTTTAGCCTGCTGCCAACCAGTACCCTGGGATCCCTTTCACAAGTGCTGCTTTCCAGCCACTTGTCCCCTAACCTGTACTTATGACAGCTATTCCTATGCCCCAAGTGCAAGACCTTGCACTTATCCACATTGAATGCCATCCTGTTGTCCCCCTCCCACTTCCGTAGTCTGTCCAGATCCTTTTGGATCCGGAGTACCTGCTTCTTAGTTGCGGCCACTGCCCCTGTTTTAGTATCATCTGCAAATTCGATTAGCAGACTGGTCACTCCTTCCAGGTCATCAATTAAAAGATTGAACAGGATTGGTCCCAGGACTGAGCCCTGCTGGACCCCACTCTTCACCAGTCACCATCCCAATGATTCTCCACTAATAGTTGCTCTCTGCTTTTGGTCCGTCAACCATGCCCCAGTCCATTGGACAGCTCATTGGTCTATCCCAAAACTTCTCCACCAGGATATCATGTGGCACTTTGTCAAAGGCCTTGCTGAAATCCAGGTAAACCACATCCACTGCATCCTCCATCTACTCACCTTGTCATAGAATTCCACAAGGTTTGTCTGGTGGGACCTGTTTTTGTGGAAGCCATGTTGCATGGCCAATAACCCCTCTTCCCTATCTAGAGTTTCCAGAGCATTTCCTATTATGAGTCTTTCAATCATTTTCCCCAGAATGAATGTAAGACTAACTGGTCTGCAATTCCCCATGTCCCCTCTACTATGTACCTTCCAAAATCTTTTAATTTTATCACATATCCCCCAAATATGGTAGCAAGTCCCATCTTTCTCTGTACATTTCCAACACTTTCCATTAAAGTTCTTATCCATTTTCTGTATATCTTCCAGGGTAATATACCACTGAAAATGCATCTTACATCAATTTTCTTTTAACATTTGACTTGCAATGAATTTTATATCTTTCATCCTTAAGGCTTCTCATTGATGGGATTGTATTTGGTTTTCAACTTTCTGCAACCAGCTCTTCATCTCTATTTTAACTTGCTGAGTATCATGTTTAAGTAATTTATACATTTGTCCTAAGAGATGGTCTTTTTGATGTCTAATTATAGTTTCAAAATCTGTAAGAATCTTTATTTTAATTTTGAGACCAATTGATAAAGGAACCATTCTATATTTTTTCCTTTTCTTTCCATGACTTAATTAATCCCTGTTGGTCGACCATGTCTCCTTATGATATAGAAACAATGTTTTTCCTCAAGTGTTCCTCATGGTATGCTTCTATTGGGGACATGACATGAAAGGAGAGATTAGAGAAGATTCTTCTCATAAGATACCAAATTCTATCTGACTGTCCCTGACTATTGTTTGGGATCAACACTTAAAGATTCTTCAATCCATAATTGATTATGTATTCCTTCTTCAATCTCCAGTTTAACCATTCTTTCATCAAAATTGACAATACAATCTGTGATACAGACTAGACCAGCTACATAATATAGTTTAATATTTGGTACTGCAAGGCCTCCTTTTTTATCCTGTAAAAAATTAAATCTAATCCTTGGCTTTTTTCCCCATTCCAGATAAAAGCATTCAATTGTCTTTACCAATCCTGTATAGTTTTTCCTTGTACTGAAATTGGTAACCTCTGAAATACCTGGAGGAGTGTTGCCCATGGGGTCCCAAAGACTGTGGCTGAACCACCACAACAGTAACCTCTGAAATAAAAAAATTAACCTTGGTCAAACTTTTTATAATAGAAATTATTCCCAACTATGAACCTTTTAATTTAGATTATCTCTGTAAGTCCTTTTGGATATTTATTCAGGTTGCTTTAAAATTATCTTGAAATAATGTATCATGTTCTGCCAGATTTATTCCCAAGTATTTAACCAGATTAGAAGTTATTTCACATCCTTTTTTTAAATAAATATATTCTTGTTCTTGTTCTAAGGAGACTTAGAACTTTGGTTATAAAATAAACCAAAAAAGATGAAAATTATATCAGAGTAAAGTCCAAATTTCACAATTTTGTCTGTTTTCTTGATATATGTGGATTTAAGATGATCAGCACTATATCATGCAGATTTGTATTCTTCTCCATCTATTTTTAGGCTGTTTATGTCTGAGTCTTGTGTAATTTTCCTAGTTAGAACTTTCAATACAAGGATAAATAGAAGTGGAGATAATGGGGATTCTTGATAGGTCCCCTATTGGTTAGCATCCCATTTATAAGAATCTTAGCATATTGCTTGGTGTAAATTGCCTGGATCCAATTCATAAATCTTGAACCACAATCTAAATACTTAAGAGTTTTCAATTAAAAAAAAAGACCAAGACATATTAGCAAAGATTTTTTCCACATTGAGGAAAATAAATGCCACTTTTTTCTTTAATATAATCAATAGCATTAATCACGAAAGGACACTATCTTTCATTAATCTTTGGTACAAATCCGGCCAGATCTGTATAGATTTGTTTTTCTATATATTTTCTTAATCTTTCAACCATTATTAAACTGAAGAATGTTGTTGTTAGTCACGAAGTCATGTCCGACCTATCACAACCCCATGGACAACATTCCTCCAGGCCTTCCTGTCCTCCACCATCCCCTGGAGTCCACTCAAGCTCACACCAACTGCTTCAGTGACTCCATCTAGCCACCTCATCCACTGCCGCCCCCTCCTTCTTTTGCCATCTATTGTTCCCAGCATTAGGCTCTTCTCCAGGGAGTCCTTCCTTCTCATTAGGTGGCCAAAGTATTTGAGTTTCATCTTCAGGATCTGGCCTTCTAAAGAGCAGTCAGGGTTGATCTCCTATAGGACTGACCAGTTTGATCACCTTGCAGTACAAGGGACTCGCAGGAGTCTCCTCCAGCACCACAACTCAAGGGCCTCAATCCTTCGGTGCTCAGCCTTCCTTATGGTCCAGCTTTCACAGCCACACATTGCAACTGGGAAAACCATAGCCTTGACTATATGCACTGTTGTTGACAGGGTGATGTCTCTGCTTTTTAGTATGCTGTCTAGATTTGCCATAGCTCTGCTCCCCAGGAGCAAGTATCTTTTAATTTCTTGGCTGCAGTCCCCATCTGCGGTGACCTTGGAGCCCAGGAAAATAAAATCTGTCACTACCTCCATTTCTTCCCCATCTATTTGCCAGGAAGTGATAGGAGCAGATGCCATGATCTTAGTTTTCTTCATGTTGCGTTTCAGGCCAACTTTTGCACTCTCCTCCTTCACCCGCATCAAGAGGCTCTTTAGTTCCTCTTCACTTTCTGCCATGAGAGTGGTATCATCTGCATATCTGAGGTTGTTATTTCTCCCAGCAATCTTAATTCCAACTGGTGATTCATCTAGCCCTGCCTTTCTCATGATGTGCTCTGCATGTAAGTTAAATAGGCAGGGTGACAGTATACAGCCTTGCTGAACTCCTTTCTCAATTTTGAACCAATCAGTGGTTCCTTGCCCAGTTCTCACTGTGGCTTCTTGACCCACATATAGGTTTCTCAAGAGACAAATAAGATGTTCAGGTACTCCCATCTCTTTAGGAACTTGCCACAATTTGTTGTGATCCATACAAGGAAAGGCTTTAGTGTAGTCAATGAAGCAGAAGTAGATATTTTTCTGGAACTCCTTAGCTTTCTCCATGAGAAGAACGTGTAGTCCACATTTAATAATGAGATGGCTCTATAAGACTGTGGCAGAGCAGGATCTTTGGCTTCTTTATGTATTAAAGTTATATGAGCTCCTTGCCATGATGTGGGTAATGATCTCTCATCTTTAATTTAATTCATTACTTTTTGAAGTGGTCGTATTAAGGTTTTCCCTAGGCACTTACAATACATTGCAGAAAAAAACATCCAGTCCTGGTGCTTTATCTTTTGTTTTTTAACCTTTTTATAGCTTGAGAATGTCTTGAATGGTAACTGTGCTATTTTGTGTTTTTCTTTGATCTGATGTGAACTTAATATTAGCTTCTTCTATGTATTGCTCCATTCTATCTTCTAACATTAAGCTTTTTTAATACAAATTTGAAATATAGCTTTTGAACTGATCATGTATTTCTTCCTCCACATGAGTGGTTCTATTGCCCTTCTTTACCCTTGTTATTTACCCTTTACCCTTGTTTACCCTCTTCTACATTTCTTCTTTGAGGCAATATGCTAGATATCTCCCATGTTTATTCACTTGTTCAAAGTGTTTTTGTTTTGAGATAATTAATTTCTTCTGAAGTTCCTCTGTCTCAATCAAATCTAGTTGGTTTCTTAAATGCCTGAGCTCAGTTAAAGGTTGATTTGTCTAGAGACTTATGATGTTTCTCTAGTATTTGAATTCTTTCAATGAGCTTTGCAGTTTGTTCTAGTTTTTCATTTTTCTTCTTTGAGGCTATTTCTCCCTTCATATATGCTTTATTGGGTTCCCATATTCTAGTTATGGAGCTGTTGTTTGTATTATTCAGTCTAAAGAACTCTTCTAAATCTTTCACATTTCTTCAGTATCTCATCTTGTAATAGATTATCATTCAATCTCCATTGTCTAGTTCCTGGTTGTTCATCTTATGAGATACTTTCAGATGATCATCCTTCAGAAGTTATCTTGGACTGAATCGTTAACTTGGGCCTGGACTTCAATTGGAAGCCAGTGTAGTTGAAAGAGAACTGTTGTAATATGTTGTCATGAACCAGTCCCTGTTAACAACTTTGCTGCCCTGTTCTGAATCCATTGAAGACCCTGGACCATTTTCAAAGGCAATCCCATCTACAGCCCATTACCGTAGTCCAAACAGGGTTACCAGAGCATGGATTGCTGTAGCTAGGCTCTGTCTGTCCTGATAGGGTGATAATTGATATATCAACCTAAACTGATAAAAGGTGCCCCATGTCACTGCATCCACTTGTGACTCAAGCAACAGTTCTGGATCTAGGAACACCCCAACTATGAACCTTGTCCTTTCGGGGGAGTGCAACTCCATCCAGAACAGATTGAGTATCTCTCAAGTTTACAGATGACCCACCCACCAACAGCATGTCTGTTTTGTCTGGAGTCCCACTTTGTTGGCCCTCATTCAATCTATTACAATTTCCAAACTCTAATTCAGAGCTGCCACTGCTTCACCTATGTTTGATGAAAAATTGAAATAGAGCCAAGTATCATCAGCCCATGCCTTTGGATAAGCTCCCCTAGCAGTTTCATGTAGATGTTGAATAGCAGAGGGATGAAACAGAACCCTGCAGTACCCTATGACATAACTGCCATGGCACAGATCAATAATCCCCTAGCACCACCTTCTGGAATTGGCCAGTCAAGTAGGAGCAAAACCATTGCAATGAAGTGCTTCCTACTCCTAGCTCAGCCAGTCTATCCAGAAGGATACCATGTTGATGGTATCAACAGCTGCTGAGAAGTTCAGGGGAACCAACAGGATCACACTCCCCTGTCTTCCTCCCAGCAAAGGTCATTCCACAGGGCAGCCAAGGCAGCTTCTATTCCAAAACCAGGCTTGAAGCCTGATTGAAATAGATTCAGATAGCCTGTTTCATCCAAGAATACTTGGAACTGTTCAACCACTACCTGTTCAAGTGCCTTGCCCAGGAGGGGAGTTTTGACCACAGGTCTATAATGGCTAACATCTTCTGAGTCCAGATTAGGCTTTTTCAGGAGTGGTTAATCTCTTTTAAAGAGTCTCTTTTAAAGAGGCTTGCACAACTCCCTCTCAAGGAGGCATTTATAGACTCCTGGACCCAAGTACAGATCCCTTCCTTAGTTCTAATAATAAATGTATAAGTGGTAGAGTGGACTTGATCAAGCACCTTGTCCACATCCTCGGGCCTCAGTAACTGAAGCTCATTCAGTAAAACTGGACCAGACCGAGCTCTAGATACCTCTGTTCCATTAAATGCAGTGTGCAGTTCATAACAAATCCAAGTGACTTTCTCTTTAAAGTGCTGTGCAAATTCATCACAGCAAACTACCAAGGGTTCCACAGTTTTTCTCTGGCCCAAATTGTAGCAGGCCATCAGCCACTGAGAAATACTCTGCTGGATGAGAATGAGAAGCATTTTCCATAATGCTGGTGGAAAAGAAATGCCTCTTCGCCAACCTCACCACCAATAGTGAGCTCTAATCTGTGTTTGATTGGACTCAGCAGGAGTTTTCCTCCACCTGCATTCTAGCTATTTCCCTTTGCTTCACTGCCCTCAGCTCAGGTGTACAGGCAGTTCCTGAGTTATGAAATTCCATACCTATGAATGTGCCATAAAGCCTATTAATTTTAAAAACCACTGCAGAAAATCATCATTACCATAGAGAGAGATGAAGCAAGAAAGAGGGAGGTCATCCAAAGCATCACCAGAGAGAGAGGAAGTAAAGGGGGGAGTGAGGGAGACCTCCAAAGCATGCCTTCCTGCTCCATCCATCTGGAGAGGGAAATTGCTCCAACATTTCCTTGCTGCAAAGAGGCAGCATTGGTGATTTTGGGTGTGGGGGGAGCTAGAGATATTCATGGTTTTTCCACTTTCACAGGGGTCCTGAACCCCTAGCCCCAGAAAATGTAGAGGGCTGACTATACTTGATCCAATTTACTAATTCAAATACAAATTCAACTTAAAAACACATTTCCATTTTCTCAATAACAGGACTCATTAGTAACCCATTAGTAACTTTGCCTATATACCAAAGAGCTAGTTGGGCTTTGCTCAAGGGAAGAGGGTGTTTGGATGTGATCATGTCAGCCCTCTGAGCCATCTCCAAATTCCACCTGGACTTTGACAGGAGTGCCAGCCATATCAGCCAAAAAAATCCTCCAGAGCCCTCTGGAAATCATCAGAATTCATTAGTCTCTAGGGCAGGGTTCCTCAAACTTTTTGAACTGTCCCTCAGACTGTTGGGGAACTGAACTATAGTTTGAAAAAATATGAATTCCTATGCACACTGCACATTAAAAAATTAAAATTAAAATAAAATAAAAATTTAAAAATGTTTGCTCTGTTCCCTCAGACTGCAGCAGAAGCCCAAGATGAAGTGGGGAAGAGCATACCCATATTCAAGGAACATAGCTACAACACAACCAAGGCACTAAATAGAGTATTTTGCATAATGCAGCTGATGACTGCAACTGGGATTTACAAAGAATGAAGCAAAAATACTAAGGATAAATACTGTCAATACCACTCTTAGTATTTGAAGCAAGTCAAATTCCCACAGCAGAACAATTCCCACAATACACAATGGCTGTATTTGGATGCAGAGCTAATGACTACCATATTTTAAGTGCAACCTTGCCAAAACTGGTACTGTCCAGATGAGTTGCACTACAACTTCCACTGGCCATGCTGGTTGGGCATGATGGAAATTATAGTCCTCATCACCTCCCCGGTTCTGAGGGAGCCAGAGTGGGAGGCCAGAGAGGCAAGTGTGGGGCTGCTCCCCCGGCTGGGATTGGGCTGCAAGGAGGGAGGTAAGGGCTTCTTTCCAAGGCGAGGGGAGGCGAGGGATGGGGCTGTGGCTGGCCGAGCAGGTTGCCTCCCGTTTCTCCCCGCTGTGGGGGGGAAGAAGCATGGCGGCCACTCAATGGCTGCAGCTTGTTCATAGAAGGCTGTGGCTCCCATCCCTCCACTGTGGCCTTCTCTGGGCAAGCCACTGTTAAGCTGCTGCCCCCAGGCTCAGTGAGGCAGCCGTGGCTTGACCCGCGGCCCAGGAACGTGGCTCACATAATTAAAAATAGATTTAAAAAATTATATATTTCTTACCTGCAATCCTTTTTGTAGTGTCTTCATCTCTCTCTTCTGCCCTCCTGTCTTCTGTTTCCCACTCCATATTCCTGCTCTTTATATGCGTGCAATAGGATGGGGGGAAATTGCTGTTATGATTTGGTACATGTGCCGGCTCTCTGCACAGTTTCAGAAAATGCCTGCGCCAGCTCAGAGGTTTTGGAATTGCTCAGAGATCATTTTCTCTGAGCAAGTTCAAAAAGCTCTAAGGCAGGCTGGGTAAATACCCATGGTGGGCCATAATTTTAGGACCCATGCTCTAGGGGCAGAAAATTTTAATGAGTCCCTCACCCTTTCAGAAGGGAAAAGAGGCCAAAAACCTAAATCTCAGAAGGAAGTGATCTGACCATGATAAAGAGGTTAATGCTAGTCTCCTCACTTCCTGATCTTCAGTCAAAAAACCAGGGAGTGAGTTTGTACATGGGTTGGCCCAATGACAAGCTGAGAGAACCCCATGGCTGTCACGTGAGCCATGAAGTCCATAGCCACCCAAAATAACAGCCTCGGCATGGAAGTTGGCATCCAGTACCATCATCCTGGGGGTCCCCACCACCAGGTCCAAGACCATCTCCAGTTGAGTCTGATGGTATACTGGCCACCCTGCTGTCCAGCAAAATATTTAATCTGTCTCAAGTGCCCAGCAGAAGATACAAACATTCAAGAGCCACACTCAGGTGAACAGGAAGCCTAGAGACAGAGATCATATTCCTACAGACCACTGCCACTCATTCTTCTAAGCCCTCAAGTTGATTCTGGTGCTATACTGAGTACCTGGGTAGGCACAATTTCACCCACCCAGATCTCAAGCCAGGTCAGGTCCTTCATTCACAATCAAGTCATGGTTGAGAGAGATTTATTCTAGGCTGACCTTGAATGCAGCAGCAGCAGCCAACCCAAGGCCAAGCTGGTGAGGCTGCCAGGAATCACCTAGTTGGGAAAAGAACTAGAAATAGGGATAGCTGTGCCATAGGACAGTCCAATTTTTCTTACCTTAAGAGCTACATGAGAACTTTGACACTGAACCTGGAGACTATACGGGGCAGCTACTTTATTTTAAAATCATTTTAGGACTAATTAAATGAAAAGGAATGCTTGAAAAAGAAAGCACAATGGTTACTCCTCTGGGGTAGCCCATCTCTTTCTTCCATTTCTCCCACCTAGAAAACCTTCCTTCCATCCAATCTTGCTAGTCCCTCCTTCCTTCTTGGAATTGGTCCACTGAACCTCTTATACTTGAGCTGACAAACTATCCCTAGCATGCTCCACCTGCTCCTGCTGATGAGCAAAAGGCACTCAGCTGTGAGCATATTCATGCTCATGAACTGGAGCAGCACAGGGCATGCTCGGGCAAAGTATTGCAAGGCCACTAGCCTGACCCACACTCTTCTTGAGCCTCCAGAAGAGAGTAAGATGGGACAGTGCAGCTATCACACACTCTCAGGCCAGGTTGGGTGGGGGAGATAAACACAAGATAGCTAGATAAGCCAACAGGCAGATATTTTCTGTTTTTCAGGTGGATCTGCCTCCCACTGAAGCCATCCCATCTCCCTCTGGTAGTAATATTCTAACTGCCTACCTACCTACCTTCCTCAAAGTGGTACCGTCCAAATTTTTCCATTGGCTTGTAATCTGCAGCCAGTCATCCACCACATTTGAAATGCATCAGATTGGTTAGTTAATTAGTTAGTACATTCATTTGTGAGATTACATTCTGCTTTTTCTAAGATTCAAGGCAACTGACAACAAAACTGTCTCTGTCTCTTGCCCCCTTCACTGTGTAGGCTGCTTCAAAGCATAATTGTTCTGAACTCAGAACATGTTTTATCTGCAGATTACAACCTTTGTGGCATGTGCGCTGGAGTGCCATTCCAAACAGGTGCAGAAGATTGCTGTTTGAAACAAAGTGGCAAGCATTTCCACTACAGCTGCCAAAAACTCAGCAAAAGAGGAAAGGTACTTTTAATATGCTGTAAGCTATGTTCATTTGCTTCACCCCCAGTCCTGTTAAAAACTATAGTCCAGCCAGTGAGAGGGCTTAGGCAACACACCAGCTCTCTCAGGAATTGGCACTTTGGTCAAAATCCCCATGCTGAGAGATGATCAGGCACAGTGGAGGGTAGGATTCCTCCCACCCACCCTTCTGCTGGTATCCAAAGGAATACCTCAGGTGAGTGGTGCCTCTGCCTGTTCAAGAGGGGGTACAAGCTACCTCCTGCCAGCCTCCTGAGGCCAATAGGATTCACCCCGCCCCCTCATTTCCACTGGAATGTGAAACCCTCCCCTCTCCTAGCTGTATATCACTTAAACAGGTGACTCTTCACAACTGTGGGCTCATTCCCATCAACTGGGTAGAGTGAACACATTGTTAATAAAAGTAGAGAAAACAGTGATGGATCACTTTGGGTTTAAGCGTCTCCCCTTCAGCAACCCTAATCGAGATAACACTTTGCTTTCCTTGCTGCTAATAAAAATAAACATGATCAGGATCATTCAGGGTGGGAAACTCCCCGGCATTACTCCCAGTCACTAAAGCTGTATCCTTACTGCTAATAATGGCACTAACATGATTTAGGTTTGACATCTTTGTGCAAACTATTTAAACATAACCTCTTGTAAGTATTAAAAATAACCCTGAAGCAACAAGAGCCACTCTAATTGAATAAAGCTCTTCACATCAAGCTTAAATTATAGATGCAGATATATGAGTAAAGAAGCAAATCAGAACATATATATGATTTGATTATGTACTTTTGACATATGCACTTTTAAAGTTGTGAGTACATGTTTGCAGCAATAATTATTTCAAATAATCTTAAACTACATAGTAACAGAAAGTCAGAAGGTGCCTCCTGGGCCATCTAGTCTGACTCCTGACTCCAGTCGGCTCTGCTAATGACATGCCTACTATAACCTGTCCTTGCACACCCTCACCGATGGGGCTTCACACAACTCCTGTGCAAGGCCTTTCCATACCCTAGGGGTCCTAACTGTCAGGAAGTGCTTCCTGGCATCCAAATTGAACCTTGGTTGCTTGAGCTTTGCTCCATTGGAATGCATTCTGCCCTCCACTGCAGGGGAAAACAGGTCTCTATCCACCTCCATGTAACACCCCCTCATGTACCTATATGCCACCAACAGATCCCCTTGGAGTCTCTTCTTCTCCAGACTGAAAACACCCAGTTTCCTCAGTTTTGACTCATACGGCTTTCCCTGCAATCTAGCCACCATCCTTGTGGCCCCATGCTGCACTGATTCTAACCTGGCTATATCCTTCCTGTAATGTGGAGCCCAGAACTGAACACAATACTCCAGTTTGGGCACATCAGAGTCATACACAGTGGCAGTAATATCTCTCTCGATCTAGAAGCCACCCTTGCAACCAAGGGTGGCATTTGCCCTCTTGACAGCTGTGTCACATTGTTGACTCATGTTTAGCCTGCAGTCAACCAGTACCCTGGGATCCTTTTCTCAAGTGCTGCTCTCCAGTCACTTGTCCCCTAACCTGTACTTATGACACCCTTTTCTATGCCACAAGTGCAAGACCTTGCACTTATCCTCCTTGAATGTCATCCTGTTGTCCCCTGCCCACTTCCACAGGCTGTCCAGATCCTTTTGGATCTGGAGTACCTGCTCCTCAATTGTGGCCACTGCCCCCTTTTTTGTATTGTCTGCAAATTTGATCAGCAGACTGGTCCAAAACATGGTTTAAAACACAACTAATTCTACTTTTTAAAAAGTGTTTCTTGAAGACCAGTCATCATGGATCACTGCCTTGTCATGGTGAAGGGGCTTGCATAGCTCAATGAAGCTATGAGCTATGCCGTGCAAGATCACCCAAGACGGAGAGGTCATAGCAGAGAGCTCTGACAAAACGTGATCCACTGGAGAAGGAAATGGCAACCCACTCCTGTATCTTTGCCATGAAAACTCCAGTACAAAAAGGAAAAAAGATAAGACGCCGGAAGATGAGCCCCTCAGGTCGGAAGGTGTCCAATGTGCTACTGGGGAAGAGCAGAGGGCTAGTACTACTAGCGCCAGAAAAAATGAAGCAACTGGGTCAAAGCTGAAAGGACACTCAATTGCAGATGCATCTGGTGATGAAAGGAGAGTCTGATGATGTAAAGATCTATACTCCATAGGAACCTGGAATGTAAGATCCATGAATCAAGGCAAGCTGGATGTGGTCAAACAAGAGATGACAAGACTGAACATCGACATCTTAAGAATCAGTGAACTAAAATGGACAGGAATGGGTGAATTAAATTCAGATGACCATCAGGTATACTACTGTGGGCAAGAATCCCTCAGAAGAAATGGAGGGATTTCACAGTCACAGTCAATAAAAGAGAAGGAAAAGCAGTACTGGGATACAATCTCCAAAATGACAGAATGATCTCAGTTCAAATCCAAGGCAAACCATTCAACATCACAGTAGTCCAAGTCTATGCTCCAACCACTGGTGCTGAAGAGGCAGAAGTTGACCAGTTCTATGAAGGCCTACAACACCTTCTAGAATTAACACCAAAAATGATGTCCTTATCATCATGGAGAATTTGAATGCTAAAGTAGGAAGCCAAAAGATAACCAGGCAAGTTTGGCCTTGAAGTACAAAATGAAGCAGGGCACAGGCTGGTAGAATTTTGTCAAGAAAATATGATAGTCATATCAAACACTCTTTTCCAACAACCCAAGAGACGACTCTACACATGGACATCACCAGACGGTCAACACAGAAATCAGATTGACTATGTGCTCTGCAGCCAAAGATGGAGAAGTTCTATACAGTCAGTAAAAACTAGACCAGGAGCTGACTGTGGCTCAGATCATGAGCTTCTTGTTGCAAAATTTAGGCTTAAATTGAAGAAAGTACAGAAAAGCACTAGGCCACTCAGTTATGACCTAAATCATATGAGCAGCAGAGGCACAGGCTGGGAGAGAGTGCTGAGTGGCCAGGGGTCTGGCGAAGGCAAGGTAGGAGCTGGGCAGGGGAGCAGAGGGCCAGGAGTAGCGGAGAGGAAGGGGGTGGGGCCAGAGAAGCTAGAGCAGCCAGGAGGAAGCAGACAGGTGGGGCCACCAGCCTGAGGGACTGATAAGGCTGCGCTCAGCCATTGGCCGCGCCAAAGGACGCGGCGCCAACAGCAACGCGTTAAGGGCGATGTGACAAGGGTGTCGTTCCTTGTCTGCTGCGGCCCAGGCTATCTGGAGACTCCTTTCCCTGAGACACAGGGGTTTGATTGTTTTGTTTTGTTTTGTTTGTGCTGTGCTTTGCTTTTTCTTCCAATTTAAATTTAAGTTTTATTTTATCCTTGTGTGTGTGTGTGTGTGTGCGAGTGAGTTTTTTTCTGGGAGAACTGGGCGAGTGAGAGGAACTGCAGGACAAACAAGGCGGGGACCAAGGTAAGGTTTCGGATGGGATACTTATGGCAGATCAGGAGATGGCCTTGGCGGGAGTCACAGGTGTTGCTGTCCGCTACAAGAGCTGTGACATGTTCGCCCTTCTCCCCAGGAGAGGCAGAGATACACTTGCCCTCGGTGCAGGATGATGACCCTGCTAGAAGAGGAGGTGAGGTGCCTGAGGACTGAGAGAGCTCTCCAGGCCCCGCCCTGGAGCAGCCCCCCCTCTGGACAGAGGGTTGAGGGAGAGACCATGGGAGGAGCAGCTGCGGAGACATGGAAGTATGTCACCCACAGGAGGAGGAGGCCAGCACAGCCTCCTCCTTCTCCTGGCACCAATCTGGAACTGGGAAACAGGATCTCTCTGCTTGGGGAGGCTGGGGCTGATGAGGCCTCAGGGGACCAGCAGGACCCCCAGCCTGGGATGTCAGGTGGCAAGGGGGCCGCTGCAGGAGAGGCGAGGGCCAGGGCACGGCTGCCCCCCAGCACCAGGAAGGTATGGCGATGGGTGATTGTGGTTGGGGACTCCCTGCTGAGGGGCACTGAGGCAGCGGTGTGCCGACCCAACTTGGAGACAAGGGAGGTTTGCTGCCTGCCGGGTGCACGCACCTGGCATGTGAAGGACAGAGTGGAGGGTCTTGTTCACTCTGGGGGTCACCAGCGCTCCTGGTGATCCATGTGGGCAAAAATAATGTGGCCAGGCAGGGTGTGGTTGGGACCACCAGGGACTTTGAGGCCTTGGGGAAGAAACTCAGAGAGCCGAAGGTCCAAGTGGACTTCTCGTCAATCTTATCTGTTGAGGGATTTGGGCCAGGAAGGGACAGGAGGGCCTCTGAGGTGAATGACTGGCTTAGGATGTGGTGCCAGTAGGAACACTTTGGGTTCCTCGACCACGGCACTCGTTTTCTTGCCAATGGACTTCTGGCAAGGGACGGTTTACACGTCACGAGGATGGGGAAAAGGTCCTTTGGAGATGCTGTAGCGAGCTTCGTCTGGAAGACTTTAAACTGAGCCACGGGGGGGGGGGCAGACCCCCCCAGTAACATGTCTGCACTGGACAAGTGTGGGGGGAGGATCAGGGCTCTGGGAGCAGGGTTTTAGAGATACTGCAGGGACTGACAGGACTCCTACAGAGAGGGGCCAGGTATGAGGGAGGATGGGAGGAAGGAGGAGGCTGGGAACTCCAAGGAAAGGAAGCAGTGGGAAGGAGTTGAGGTGCATGTACACCAATGCTAGGAGCATGGGTAATAAGCAGGAAGAGCTTGAAGCTCTCCTGGGAATAGGAGGATACAATCTGGTGGAAATCACAGAAACTTGGTGGGATTAAAGGCAAGTCTGGAATGTGAACATAGAGGGGTATCACCTTTTTAGAAAGGACAGGAAGGGAAAGAGAGGTGCGGGCGTGGCTTTATACATCAGGGAAGGGATAGGATGCAGTGAGATAGAATGCAGCACAGATGGGGATTTGGTAGAGGCAGTCTGGGTGAAATTAAGGGGTTTTGACAGGGAAAGAGACCTGACAGTGGGGTATGTTATCACCCACCAGGTCAACTTGAGACCCTCGATGATGTCCTGACAGGACAGATTCTAAGGATATCTTGCGGGAGAGACACAGTAATTATGGGAGATTTCAATCTCCTAGATATTACTTGGGAGACTCACTCAGTGGTGACAGCCAGGTCACGTTGCTTCCTAGAAGCTATAGAGGGAGGGTTTTTCACAGAGAGGGTCCGAGAAGCGACGAGGAGGGGAAACATCTTTGACTTGGTCTTGACCAATAGGGAGGAGCTGATAGATGAAGTACAGATTAGGGGAGCTCTGGATGTGAGTGATCACTCCATCCTTTGCTTTGAGATCAGGGGACTGGGGATGTGCAGCAGGTCCAGCACTAGAAGCTGTGACTTCAAGAGGGCCAACTTTGGCCAACTGAAGGCCAGACTGGGGAAAGTCTCCTGGGATAGGTTACTGGAAGGTAAGCGAGTTGAGGAGGGGTGGATAGCACTCAAAAGGGAGGTTTTGGAGGCGCAAGCCTTGACGATACCTCTAGTCAGTAAGGTGGGGAGGCAGAGGAGAGTGCCCCCATGGATGCGAAAGTAGGTGGTTAGAGGGATTAGACAGAAGAGGAACCTCCGTAGGAAATGGGTACTGGGGCAAACAGACAAAAGGGTATACCGGGAGGAGGAGGCCCGTTGCAGAAGGATTCTTCGCAAGGCTAAGGCTGATTATGAGCTGAGACTTACCAAGAATATCAAGAGCAACAAAAACGGCTTCTTTCAGCATGTAAATAGGAAGAGGAAGGGGAGACAAGTGGTGGGACCACTAAATAAGGAGGAAGGAGATCCAGTGACTGATATGAGGGAACAGGCACAGATGCTAAATGACTATTTTGCCTCTGTGTTCTCCCCAAAGCAGGACGGGGGATGTCCGCATAGGAGATTATATGAGGCTGGGGATTTAGGGGCACAGATTAGAGTCACCCCCCTTGAAGTTGAGGGGCTCCTCAGGGCATTGGACATTACAAAGGTGCCAGGCCGTGATGGGTTACACCTGAGAGTACTTAGAGAGTTGGCAGGGGTTCTCTCACGCCCGCTGGCCTCCATTTTTGAGGCCTCGTGGAGAACGGGTGAAGTTCCAGAGGACTGGAGGGTGGCATCGGTGGTCCCAATTTTCAAAAAGGGTAGTAGAAGGGAAATGGGGAATTACAGACCAGTTAGCCTTACGTCCATTGTAGGAAAAACAATGGAAAGGCTCATAATAGAGAGAGATCTAGTGATGCTAAATGGGGAAGGGAGGCTGACAGCCACACAACACGGCTTCCGCAAAAACAGGTCCTGCCAGACAAACCTTGTGGAATTCTATGACAAGGTTTCAAGATGGCTAGATGGAGGGGATGCAGTGGATGTGGGATACCTGGATTTCAGAAAGGCCTTTGACAAAGTGCCCCATGATATCCTGGTGGAGAAACTGAGGAGTTTTGGGATACACCAAAGCATTGTCCGGTGGATTAGGGCATGGTTGACTGACCGAAAGCAGAAGGTAACCATTAGTGGGAAATCTAACCAATGGTGGGAAGGTAACCAATGGTGGCCAGTGACAAGCAGGGTCCCCCAGGGCTCTGTCCTGGGGCCAATCCTGTTTAATCTTTTCATTAACGACATGGAAGAAGGCGTGAATAGTCTGCTGCTCAAATTCGCAGATGACACTAAAACTGGAGCAGTGGCCACAACTGAGGAGCAGGTACTCCAGATCCAAAAGGATCTGGACAGACTATGGAAGTGGGCAGGAGACAACAGGATGGCGTTCCATGTGGATAAGTGCAAGGTCTTGCACTTGGGGCATAGGAATAGCTGTCATAAGTGCAGCTTAGGTGACAAGTGGCTGGAGAGCAGCACTTGTGAAAGGGACCTCGGGGTACTGGTTGACTGCAGGCTAAGCATGAGTCAGCAGTGTGATGCGGTGGTCAAGAGGGTGAATGCCACCCTTGGTTGCATAGCCAGAAGTGTGGCTTCTAGATCAAGAGAGGTATTACTACCACTATACACGACTCTGGTGCACCCGCAATTGGAGTATTGTGTTCAGTTTTGGGCCCCTCGTTACAGAAAGGATATAGCAAGATTGGAGTGAGTGCAGCATAGGGCCACAAGGTTGGTGGCCGGTTTGCAGGGGATGGGGTATGAGGTGAGACTGGGGGAACTGGGTGTCTTCAGCCTGGAGAAGAGGAGACTCAGAGGGGATATGTTGGCAACATACAGGTATGTGAGGGGATGTCACATGCAGATGGGTAGAGACCTGTTCTCCCCTGCAGAGGAAGGCAGGATGCGCTCCAATGGAGCAAAGCTCAGGGAACCAAGGTTCCATTTAGATGCCAGGAAGCACTTCCTGAGTTAGGACCCCGAGGGGTGTGGAATGGGCTTCCACAAGAGGTCATTGAGGCCCCATCAGTGCGGATGTTCAAGGATAGGCTGGACGTCCACATGGTGGGCATGTTGTGAGCAGAGCCGGCTGGTGCTGGAGGTCAGACTAGATAGTCAGAGTCAGGAGTCAGACTTCTGACTCGCTCTGTTTCTATGTTTCAATATCCCGGATGAATATATAGTAGAGGTGACAAATAGATTTAAGGAACTAGATCTGATAGACAGAGTGCCTGAGGAACTATGGATGGAGATTCGCAACATTGTACAAGAGGCAGCAACTAAAACCATCCCAAAGAAAAAGAAATGCAAGAAAGCAAAATGGTTGTCTGAGGAAGCTTTACCAATAGCTGAGGAAAGAAGGGAAGCGAAAGGCAAGGGAGAAATAGAAAGATACAAACAATTGAATGCAGAATTCCAGAGAATAGCAGGATGAGAATGCCTTCTTAAATGTACAGTGCAAAGAAATAGAAGAAAACAATAGAATAGGGAGGACCAGAGATCTGTTCAAGAAAATTGGAGATATGAAGGGAACTTTTCATGCAAAGATGGGCATGATAAAGGAGCAAAATGGCAGGGACCTAACAGAGGCAGAAGAGAGTAAGACGAGGTGGCAAGATTACACAGAAGAACTATACAAGAAAGAGCTTAACGTCCTTGATAACCACAATGGGGTGGTCACTGACCTTGAGCCAGACATCCTGGAATGTGAAGTCAAATGGGCCTTAGGAAGTCTGAGCAACAACAAAGCTAGTGAAGGTGACAGTATTCCAGCTGAGCTATTCACAATCCTAAAAGACGATGCAGTAAAAGTGCTACATTCAATATGCCAGCAAACTTGGAAAACTCAACAGTGGCCACAGGAGTGGAAAAGTTCAGTTTACATTCCTATTCCAAATAAGGGCAATGCCAAAGAATGTTCAAACTACCGCACTGTTGCTCTCATTTCACATGCTAGCAAAGTTATGCTCAAAATCCTGCAAGTTAGGCTCCAGCACTATGTGGGCCAAGAACTACCAGAAGTACATGCAGGATTTCGAAGAGGGAGAGGAACTAGAGGTCAAATTGCCAACATACAATTTGGAGATCATGGAGAAATCTAGGGAGTTCTAGGAAAACATCTACTTCTGCTTCATTAACTATGCTAAAGCCTTTGATTGTGTGGATCACAACAAATTGTGGCAAGTTCCTAAAGGGATGGGAGTAGCAGACCATCTTATTTGTCTTTTGAGAAACCTATATGCAGGTCAAGAAGCAACAGTGAGAACTGGACATGGAACCACTGATTGGTTCAAAATTGAAAAAGGAGTCCGGCAAGGCTGTATACTGTCACCCTGCCTATTTAACTTATATGCAGAGCACATCATGAGAAAGGCAGGGCTAGATGAATCACCAGTTGGAATCAAGATTGCTGGGAGAAATATCAACAACCTCAGATATGCAGATGATACCACTCTCATGGCAGAAAGTGAAGAGGACCTAAAGAGTCTCTTTTTGTGGGTGAAGGAGGAGAGCACAAAAGTTTGCTTGAAACTCAACATTAAGAAAACTAACATCATGGCATCTGCTCCTATCACTTCCTGTCATTTCTTCCTGGGAAGAAATGGAGATAGTGACAGATTTTATTTTCCTGGGCTCCAAGATCACTGCAGATGGGGACTGCAGCCAAGAAATTAAAAGACATTTGTTCCTGGGGAGGAAAACTATGGCAAATCTAGACAGCATACTAAAAATCAGAGACATCACCCTGCCAACAATAGTGCGTATAGTCAGGGCTATGGTTTTCCCAGTTGCAATGTATGGCTGTGACAGCGGGACCATAAGGGAGGCTGAGCGCAAAAGGATTGAGGCCTTTGAATTGTGGTGCTGGTGGAGACTCCTGCGAGTCCCTTGGACTGCAAGGCGATCAAACTGGTCAGTCCTATAGGAGATCAACCCTGACTGCTCTTTAGAAGGCCAGATCCTGAAGATGAAACCCAAATACTTTGGCCACCTAATGAGAAGGAAGGACTCCCTGGAGAAGAGCCTGATGCTGGGAACCATAAATGGCAAAAGAAGAAGGGGATGGGAGAGAATGAGGTGGTGAGATGGAGTCACTGAAGCAGTTGGTGTGAGCTTAAGTGGACTCTGGGGGATGGTGGAGGACAGGACGGCGTGGAGGAATGTTGTCCATGGGGTCGCAATGGATTGGACGCGACTAAGAACAACAGAAGACCAGTGCCAATTTCTGACCTAGATGTAGGTCTGTTTCAGAATCCTAACCCTGACCCTGTTCCAGAGTGCTTCTTTTATTTCCACTGATTTTTGTATGTGCTGGCGATGGGTATCCATTCATACAGCTGAACAGAGGAAGCTGCCTTAAGGCAGCTTTTGTCCAGTATTGTCTGGACATTTCTGCTGCAGAGTATTTCAGCCTTTACAAGCCATGCTTTCTTGAAATTCTTTATCTGCAGGTGCTGCATTCTGAACCTGTGTCGTTTTGCATGCAAAGTGTGTACTCTGCTAATGGGTTATGGCTCCTTCTCTTTGATAGGAACTTGAATGAGCCTTTCCGATCTCCTCCGTTTAGCTTCCATATTTTAAATGAAATCCTTAAAAATGTAATTTAATGTGCAAGCAGTTGCCTAAAAGCCCACTGGTCTATCCCACTAGCTGGGGGACAATGTTTTCTCTGTGTACAGTCCAAGACTTCAGGCATTGTTGGGTGGAGTCAAATCTGACAGTGGGCAGCTTTCCAGCAAAAATAGCAAAGTTTGCAACATTACAGGTTTCTAGCTCTTCCCTTCTTTATGATACTGCATCTTTTCTCTATGTATATACCTCTTGCTGCATGTAGAACGGAAAAGATAAGCCTTTCTGAGAAAAATGGCCAGAGCTTTCCAAAAGCCAGTTAATGCTGGAGGGCAGAGGACAGAGGGTCACCTGTAGACCTCATGCTGCCATTTCTTCATCTCACAATTATGGCCTTGTCAGGTTCTGAATTTGGAGGTAAGCAATAGGAACAATTTTGGATGAGGTGTACATAAATACAAGTCGTCAGCAAGCCTGAATATTAGCAGCTGTAGACTTCTTCCTGGGTAAACATGCATACAACTGCACCCTTAATGTTGCATGGTGGTTAGTATTACTAAAGAATACACATTGCATTCTGTGTATGCAATGCATGTTTCAGTTAAAAAATCTGTATATTGCACCCTGTTTTCCAGTGGTAGCAAACACTACTAAAACCACAAATCAAAAGTAAAGAAGATTTGGGAAGGTCTTCATACTTTTTCATTGTTGTACATCATACTTTTGCAATCGCTCACTGCTTTTTTTTTTCTGCTAAAGCTGGAAAAGTTGGATCACATTTTCAAATTGGTATCCCAGACAATTCCCCACAGAAACAACTATTTTGCGTACACATTTTCATATGAGTCAAGGATATTCATAGCATCTCTGGCTTTAAGATGTTGTCAGGAATCAAGCTAGCTGTTTCCATGACATTGATATGTATTGATACAGCTTGTGTGTGTAAATGAGACTTCTTTTTTTGCACTTCAGGTCTGAGCCTTCCCCCTTTCATCATCACCACCGCCACCAGAAGAGCTCCTTCTGTTCAGAAATGTTCAAGAATATAAATCTATTATGGCAGATGGGAACTCATCAGCTCAGGAATGTACATCTCTTTCTCAGTAATTATGCATGATAAACATCCTGACTTCTTATAAGACATCTCATTCAATGGCATGCTCTCTTCACAGGGACACGTTTCCAGCTTACTGATCAAGCCAGGCTGCTCTCAGCTTTCTCAAGATGCTACTTTTTGAAATACATGCTTGTTTCTCTTCAAGATAGATAGGCCTATATGTTGAATACTGAAAGCATCATTTACATTCAAATAAAATGTGAATCCTCCTCCTCTGGATACGAATTCTAAGCTCCTAGCAAGCATGTTTGTACCTGTTCTGCATGTAGGGCTGGAGAAGTGTCGTTAAGATCCACCATTGTTTTCTTCTCTTACAGCACATGCACTTGTACACATGCACACACACTTGCATACATGCACATGTTGTTTCTTTTTGGCACATTCTGAGCTGAGGTGAAAATTCTCCATGAAGATTGTAAAGGTGGAGGAAATGCAAAAGTAAGAAGACATTCAGCTGGTTGGTGGGATGTATTTAATTTCACTGAGTGGCTGAAGGTTAAAATACTTTCTCCCCTGTCCCTTTTCTAAAAAAATAGCTTCTGCTGCTTCAAGCTATGCTGCTTCTTGCTCAGGCTATGTTCCTGAGAAGGATTCCCCTGGAAATCATTTGCTATGATGACATGGGGGCATTCTTGGGGAAGAAACATGGGTATTCCCCTGGCCTTGCTCTTACATATAGTCACCCATTCATTGAATGGGTGTATAGGGG
Source organism: Varanus salvator macromaculatus (assembly GCA_023646645.1). NCBI lineage: Eukaryota > Metazoa > Chordata > Lepidosauria > Squamata > Varanidae > Varanus > Varanus salvator. The sequence continues at coordinate 3,934,633 of JAIXND010000774.1, read as the reverse complement.
CTACACCATTTTGTTTGCTAACAGCAAAAGTAGGCAGGCCAGTCCCTGTCCTGCCTCCCAAACTACCAGCATATTTTAGCCTAAGGCTTTTACTACCAGTCACTGAACTTTAGGAGAGGCATTTCAACTTTTTAGAATGGAAAAGCAACTGCACAGAACCAAAGAAACCACCCAGTGAGGTGTTGGGAGGAAAGGGGTGGGGTCAGAGAAGGGGGAATGGCCTTCTGGGGAAATCCAGAGGACGGCCTAGACCCAAGGCAAGAAGAATTGGACCACTGAGCCTGAGGTTCTGCTCCCTTCTCTTGGAAAAGGAAAAACAGCCCCAAGTAATGTGAACGATTCACCTGCTCTCAGGTTGTTCCTGATTGCCCAGCTGTTGCTGCAAAACAGAATAGTATCTTTCTTTCTCTAATCCACTGGAATGCACATGTGCATCTTGTTATCCAGTCAATGAAATGAAAACTCTTACAAGCAGATTGGCACAGCTGCATTTTCTTTACAATGTAAAATTACTTAGCCAGCTAATTCTTTGTCTTAAAGAATTTTCTACCTCTGACTTCAAAAAGCAAACTGAAACCTGTTAGAATTCTGTAACTCCAGATTGTTTTATTTGTTATCTGTTACTCAAGCCTTCAATGTGTCACAATGTTTTTCTTGATGTCTATAAAGATCTCAAAGATTCTTTATTATGATTTTGTGCTTTCCCCACTGTTCTCATCGTCTTACCCATTTAGAATCTCATTCTCCACCCTGCCATGTATAAGTGACTCTGAGCCCATAAAACACTCTGTGTATGCTCTGTTTTTACTTGTAGACAGCTTTTGTACTGCTATCCTTCAGTGCTGTTGTGTTAGGGATTTCTGTTTGCTGTTAATAAACGGTTGAATTGCTTGAATGAACACACCCTTTTGGATAGTGGCATTCATTCCTTGCAGGTCTGAAATCCTGACAATGCTACAGTTCAGTATCACTAATTGATATTGTATCTAATCAGGAAATAGTGTAACTAACTCAGTTTTCTGGTTCCAAACTCCCTATTTCCTCAACCTGTGCATCCCTGTGACTAAACTCCTGGATGAGCTTGGACTGCTCCCCAGTTTGGCCCAGAAAACCCTGCCATGTCCAAAATAAGCACACATTGGCTCCCAGCCACTCCAAAGATCAAGAAAAGAAAGGCAAGGTGAGCCATGGCATAGCATTGTTATGGTAACTGTCCTATATAGGAACAATATGCCTTGGAGAGAGCCTACACCCTGCCTGTGGGACATCACAAGTCTGCAGCCCTGGCAGCAGCACCAGTCATGAAAGGGCATGTGCAGAAGAGCTTGTTTCCCAGGCCCAATTTTATTTATTTAAAAATTTGTATGCTGCCCCCTTGCGACAAGACTCAGGGTGGCTCACAACAACAAATAAAACATCCACAATAACAATATTCAAAACAACATTAAAAACTAACATTAAAAACTGGCCCATCTCGAGGTAAAGATAAAAATACAATAAATAAGATAAATAAACAAATATAAATTAACAATTAAAATAGCTTTTAAATAAAAAGGTCTTCGCCTGGCACCGAAAAACAAATAATGACGGCGCCAGGTGAACCTCTCTGCCTGCCAGGCAGATTTGGTAACTGCCCAGAACTAAAATTTCATCAATGGAGTCCCATCTCCACGTCAGGAAAGGCAGTCTGACTCAGAGTTATGCTAAACATGTGTGAGGAATCTGGGGGTAAAAATCTGTTTTAGAGGTATGAATCTAACACAGGTGAGAGGAACTCCTTACTCCTTATTGTAACTCCTTACTAAGGTGTACTGAGGCAGAAGTGTGCCAGCCAGATCTGGGGGTGAAGGAAATCTGCTGTCTTCCAGGCACACACATCCAACATGTGACAGACAAACTGGAGCATCTTCTTCCCTTGAGGTGGGGGTGGTCGGTCATCAGTCACTTCTGCTGATCCACATGTGGACAAATAACACAGCCAGGCAGGGGACGGGTGGGATCAGGACTCAGGACTTTGAGGCTCTGAACAAGAGATACAAGGATCTGAGGATTTAGGTGGCCTTTTCCTTACTTTTGCCTGTCTGTGAACTTGAGTCAACCAGGGAAAGGAGAGTTGTGGACATGGATGACTGGGTGAGGGCCTGGAGCACTTGGACATCTGGTGAGGGAAAGTGACTTTTGGGAATGCTCTAGCAGGCTTCATCCAGAGAGCTTTAAACTGATCCCAAGGCTAGAGGTGTTCAGGCCGAGCAAAAAGCCCAAAAACAAATGTAGGAGGAGTAACCCAGAAAAAATCAACACCCCTGTGTTCACTCCATTGAAGGAGGGGAATGTGCCCTGGAAAAGCAGTTGGTGTTTTATTCCATTCTTCACCTCCTTTTCCCCAGGAATTTTTCCTGGGTGTCACTTTGCATCTCTAGCTTTCACCTGATCATCACTGCATTTATATCCTGCCTTTCTACCTCTTTTAAGGCACTCAAGACAGTTTACGAGATTTTCCTCTCCATTTTATACTCACAACAACAATCTGGTGTGGTAGGTTAGGTTGAGAGGCCATGGCTGGCCCAAAGTCATCCAGTGGGCTTCATGGCTGTATAGTGACCAGAACCTGGAACTTCTGATTCCCAGCACAACACTCTTATCCCCAACACTACACACATGCAAAATATTATCTGACACCATTTATTTTTTCTTATGTATAAGTTAGATTTTTATTTTGTATTGCCTTCCTTGCATGAGTACTATAATAAAATATTGTTTGTACAGCATATTCAAATGAGTGACTATATTGGCTTCAATTGCTCAGAAACTTGATTTAATGACAGCATTAAAGTCCTAAGAAGCAGACAGATATAATGACACATATTAGCATAGGCCCTGCATCTAAATTCCTGTGTCTCTTTTAAGGAGAGAAGAATGGGACTCATTCGATACAGTTGTGGAAAAATTAAAGGTTTAAAATTATAGCTGCATGTTAGCACATCTGCACTTTGACAATCAAGTAGATGAATGTGTAATTTTCATGCATTATGCAAAATGCTAATTAAAGGTCTGATTTACTAATCATCTCTCAGGGTCATAACTGGAATGAATTTTAGTAAGGACAGTTTTGTGAAGGGATCTGCCATCCTGCATACTTATAAGGAAGAGGATGAAAACTGGCTTTATTGAAGGTGAGATCTTGCTTGGTAGTGCTGAACCAAACTGATGTGTGTGTGGGCAGGTGGGGATTTTGCAGACATGCAAGTCCTCAAATGTACCCCATTTTCCATATGATATTTCAGGGGTCCTTTCAAAGGATGCCAAAATGTTCACAGTAGAGTAGTAGAGAGATGGTGTTCCACTGCCTTGGGAATTGTGCCGCTACATAATTCCCAGCTGGCTGGATTGATGTAAAGAAGGGGAGGGAACCATATTAGCTTTGGGGTTAGATTGCTCCCACCTACTAAGGGCTGGATGACAGGGCTCGAGGAGGGAGGAAGAAGGAACGCAAAAGGAGCTCAGACCACTGTGGGCTGGGTAGGGAGCAACCACAGGCCAGACTGGGCCCTGGACTGGGAATTCCCAATTCCCAATGGAATAGAAAAAGAAGAGACATAGATGTGGCAAGGCAGGAGCCCACTGAGCAGAGGCATGTGTGAGTGGGGAAAGCCTCTTTCAGAAACAAAGTTCTCTGAGCTACTTCCATGTCTAAAAAGCCAACAGCTTTAGAAGGTGCAGTTTGGATGCTTGTCTCAAGATTTCAAGCTGTTATTACTAGTCCACAAAGCCTTCACAACCCAGCTCAGGGAATAAGTATTTGAAATACTACCTTCCCCAGTTCCAACCAGAGCAGTGTTTGGGATTTGTCAGAGAGCCTTTGCTTGTGCTGTTTTAAGGAATGTCATCCATGGGACTTTCCATGTTTGGAAGAGCTTTTTTAGTGGCAGCACCCCAGCTATGAAACTCTATTTGAGCAGGGGTTCATGTAGCCCTAATGCTGTTGTCATTTAGCCTCCAGTGGAAGATAGATTCATTTCTGCAGTGTTAGGTGCATAAACCTAAAACCTTCTGAATTTGGTTTTTTAATTAATAGATGCATAAATCATAATGACAGTTTTATTACATTTTATTTTGTCTGCAATTTTCCACTCATGATTTTAATGTTGTTTCTTAGTATTTTTACTTAGGTTGTTAGCTAACCTGGACACTCTCTGAGGAAGGTCAAGATGTCAATCAATCTATTAAATAGATGTTCTGAGAAAATAAGAGCTACTTAACTTGTAGTTATATTTAAGAATTTGTGTCTATTAAGAGACAAAGGCATGAAAGGAATGATATCTACCATATATCCTCTGTTACTCTCAGAATCATATGCAGGTATGAAGGTGTTAAAGATGACATAGGGAGTAGACTCAGCTTCTCATTGTTTAAAGCATCACTTAGATGAAGCAACCACTGAAAATTATCACAGGTCGAGTATGGGAATCCTTTCTGAGATTGATCCATTTGACCCCCTGTAAAAATTCATTATATCAACAGCTGCCTGTCCTGCCTCTGGTGGAGAGGCTGGAGCTCCCTTAACCATATTGGGTAGACCTCAAAATGTTAAAGGAATTCTGGAAAATGATTTTGACTATTACTGAACATTAAAAAAATCAGTCTGCAAGCATCTTGAAGAAAATCCAGTGATTAATAGAAGCCAACATGGATTTATCAAAAATAAATCCTGTGAGACTAATTTAATCTAATGGACAGGGGGAACACTGAGAACATTATCTCCTTAGATTTAGGAAAGCTTTCAGCATAGTGCCCCACAAATTCTGCTCAACAAATTAGCAAATTGGACTTGATAGAAAAACTATTAGATGGATCCAAAATTGGCTGCTAAATTGGAAACAAGGAGTGCTCATTAATGGCATATTTTCAAACTGGATAGAGGTAACTAGTGGGGTGCCACAGGGTTCAGTCCTCTGCCCAGTGCTCTTCAACATCTTTAGATGAGAAAATACAGGGGATGATGATCATATTTGCAGATGATACAAAACTGGGTGGAATAGCAAGCACCCTAGAAGATGGAATGAAGATCCAGGGAGATCTTGATAAACTTGAATGCTGGGTGGAAAGCAACAGAATGAAATTCAATAGAGTCAAATGCCAAGTCCTTCACCTAGGAAAAACAAACCAAATGCATCAATACAAGATGAGTAATATGTGGCTCAACAGAAATGAAAATGAACAAGAACTTGGAGTTCTTGTGGATAATAAGCTAAGTATGAGTCAACAATGCAATGCACCTGCCAAAAGGGCAAATGCTATTTTGGGATGCATTAATAGTAGTATTATTTCTGAATACTGTGTCCAGTTCTGGGCACCACAGTTGAAGCAAGATACAGAAACATTAGAAAGGGTCCAGAGGAGGGCAACAAAGGGGATCCAGGGTTTGGAAACACTGCCCTATGAGAAGAGACAGAGAACTGGGCATGTTCAAACTTGAGAAGAGAAGACTGAGGGAGGATATGATATCACTTTATAAGTAAGGCTGTCACAAAGCAGAAGGACAAGACCTCTTCTTGCCCATACCAGAGTGTAGGACATGGAATAATCAGCTCAAGTTGTGACAAAGCAGATTCAAGTTAGATATCAGGGAAAGTCAGAGTAATATATCAGAGGAACCTGTTGCCTAAAGAGGTTGTGGGTCTCCCACCCTACAGACATTCAAAAGGAACTGGTCAGTCATATCTGAGTGGGATGGTGTGAATGGGTCTTCTGCAACTGCAGGAGGTTGGACTGATGGCTTTCTTGGCCCCTTCTACCTCTAGTAAGTCATAGTGGGCTGTAGTAACTTTGCAAACCAGGTCACAGTCATCTTGCAATGCATAAATCACTTTCAAGCATCTAGTGGTCTGAATCCTGGTTCTCAGATGTCTCTTGAAGTGAAAAGGCTCCACTCACTGAGTCTCTTGTATATTAATTCATCCTTCACTGTCTTCCTCTGGTTTCCCTCCATTCTCCTCCCAGCAGGTTTAGTGACCAGCTGGACTCAGTATTTCTTTGTGAATGAAACCTAACCAGTCTGGAGTTTGTTTTAGTTTACAGGAACAACTCAGCATTATTTGGTGGGGTTATTTAACTGCCTTGAACTGACATACAACCTATTAAGTAGCACAATTATTGCCCTAAGTGAAGAATTTGCAGAAGAGATACCCCTGATATTAGCTATCACTTACAGTTCCAGATTACACTGAATTAGTCACTGTTCAAATGAAAAAAAAAATCTATGCACAATCTGTCAGAGTCTAATAGGGGACTAACTAACATGGACACTGTACAGTTTATCAGAACAGGGAATGTATTTAGTGTACAAGAGTTAATTTCAGTCAGATTAACTCATAGTCAAATTGTGATTTTTGAATGTAGGGTGATTATATGGATCAGCTGAATGTATACAAATCATGAATATATAAACATACCTTATAAGGAGAAATGTAGAGAAAACAAGTGATAAGAGTGTTCCTGGGGAGGTGAAGCGATGAACTAGATGAGACTGGACAGTGAATTCTACCCTAAAGAACACAGAGCTCAGACAAATTGCTCAGATAGGGAATATAAAGAAGGGACTTTCCAAGTTTCATTGGGCCAGACTTGACAGTGCTGTAATGTCTGTCTCTCCCTATGCTCCATTTGAGACTGATCAACTCAAAGTGGGGTTTTCCTGGTGAGAATGAAAGGATAAATGTTAGTGTGAGTGAATGAGAGTGATTTCCCTTATACTGTAGTCAAAAAAGAGCTCTTGATTTGTAAATCCAGTACTGGCTTCCTGTGTGTCTCCGTCTCCAAGCTCTCAGGGTGATAAGCGCTACTCAGGATTGAAAAGAACAGAAAGGTCCACTTGTGACAAGAGTACAGAAGCATAGGTATCAAACTTTTCAAAGGTTTTTATTTTGTCTTCAGATACCTGAGGTAAAGCACATTTATCTGTACAGGGTATAATACTCCCAAATAAGGAACTTGCAGTATTCTGAAAAATAAGGAACTGTGGCAAAATCTAGAAAAGACATTAAGTTCACAGTGATATATGGCTAGGTCCTTTTTAGAAACAACTACACTAATTTGTTCCATAATGTTTGCTGTAATATAGCACCATAACAATTCTAATTGCTCCGAGGGTTTGTTGTCACCACACACAGAAAAAATATTTTATAGCAACATTTGGGGTAACACATAGAAACCAAGTAAGTCAGAAGGGGTCTCCTGAGCCATCTACTTTGATCTCCATTTCCAGCTCCAGCTCCCTTCACTCATGTAATCCTCAACATGTGGTTGTTCAATCTTTCCTTGAACATTCTCACTGATGGGGCCTAAACCACCTCCCTTGCAAACCCATCCCATATCCTAGGGGTCCTAACTGTCAGGAAGTACTTCCTGACATCCGACCTGAAGCCTGGTTCCTTGAACTTTGCCCTGTGGGAACAAATCCTGCCCTCCACTGCATGAAAGAACAGCTAAAAGATCCCCTTGGAGTCTCATCTTTTCCAGGCTGAAAAAATCAATTTCTCTCAATCTCTCCGAACCTGGCTACCATTCTTGTGACTCTGTGCTGAACCTATTCTAACCTACTTATGTCTCTTCTATAATGTGGAGCCCAGAACTGGATGCAGTAGCTCAGTTTTGGGCATACCATAATCATGTACAGTGGTATCAACACCTCCTTAAATCTGGAAGTCACACTTCTGGCTATACATCCAAGGGTAGCATTTGCCCTCTTAACTGCCACTGGCGTACTCGTTCCTTTTTATTGTAGCACTGGTTAAGTCTCATCTGGAGTACTGTGTCCAGTTCTGGGCACCACAGTTTAAGAAAGATGCAGACAAGCTGGAAAGGGCTCAGAGGAGGGCAACTAGGATGATCAAAGGACTGGAAACAACATCCTGTGAGGTGAGATTGAAAGAGCTGGACATGTTTAGCCTCACAAAGAGAAAACTGGGTGTCTGTGATCCTCCTGGCAAAGGTGAAGTACAAGCTGAAAGGACTGGAATGCAGCTTGAGACTGATAAGCAAATGATCAAGGAACACTTGATTACTTTGAATGAATCCAAGTCTTCAGGGCCCTATGAAATCCATTCTGAGTAATAAAGGAATTGGCAGAACTCTCAGAACCACTGTTTATTATCTTGAAGAAATCATGGAGGACAGGTGAAGTGCCAGATGACTGGAAAAATACTAATGTTGACCCTCTCTTCAGAAAGGGAAAAACCTGTAAACAAGAGATCAATCACGCTGACATAAATACCTGGGAAAATTCTGGAGTGGATTATAAAGCCGGCATTCTGTAAGCATCTTGGAAAACAATGCAGTGATTAATAGGTAGTACAAGGTCTGGTTCATCCTGGCCCTAAGAAAGATCCGGTACCACCCTCGAAGGCCCACTGTGACGACTTTGCCAAGCATTTTAGGGAGAAAATCGCTCAGATTCATCACGAGCTGGACTCCACTAGTGACCCAGAGGCTTCTGGGGAGATACCAATGCTGCCATCTGGTACACAATTAATGGATGAGTTTTAGTTACTGTGGCCTGATGATGTGGACAAGGTGCTTGGATGAGTACGTCCCACCACTTGCCTATTGGACCTTTGCCCATCTTGGCTAATTAACAACGCCAAGCACGGGATTGGGACCTGGATCTTGGAAGTGGTTAATGCTTCTCTGAGGGAGGGTCAGGTACCTGCCCCTTTAAAGGAGGCGGTAGTCCGACCAGTCCTGAAGAAGGTGTCCCTGGATCCAGAGATGGCCACTAATTATAGACCAGTGGCCAACATCCCATTTTGGGGCAAGGTGTTAGAGCAGGTGGTGGCGGGACAACTTCAAGCACTCTTGGATGAAACTGATTATCTGGACCCATTTCAGTCTGGCTTCAGACCCAGGTACGGTACTGAATCTGCCTTGGTCGCCCTGTATGATGACCTGTGCAGGGAGTAAGACAGGGGGAGTGTGTCCTTGTTGGTTCTCCTGGACCTCTCAGTGGCTTTTGATATCATCGACCATGGTATCCATCTGGATAGGCTAACGGGATTAGGGGTCAGAGGCACTGCCTTGCAGTGGTTCTGCTCCTATCTCAATGGCCGATTCCAGAAGGTGATGCTGGGGGACTATGGCTCTGCGCCATGACAGTTATGCCATGGAGTACCGCAGGGATCCATTTTGTCCCCTTTGCTATTTAATTCTACATGAAACCACTGGGAGAGGTCATTAGGAGGTGTGGGCTGCGGAATCATCAGTATGCTGATGATACTCAGCTCTACCTCTCATTTTCTACCAATCCAGGTGAGGCAGTGGCTGTACTGAACCGGTGCCTGGCTGAGATACTGGGCTGGATGAGGGTCAATAAACTGAAGCTCAGTCCAGAAAAGACGGAGGTCCTATTGGTAGGCGGATCTGGCTTCGGGGACGGGGACCTTGACCTTGTCCTGAACGGGGTTGCACTCCCTCTTAGGGACAAGGTCCGCAGCTTGGGAGTGCTTCTCGACCCAGAGCTTTCACTTGAAGCTCAGGTGACAGCAGTGGCGAGGACCGCTTTCTTTCAGCTTTGCCTGATCCATCAGCTGCATCCCTACCCGGAGAATGACTGCCTGGCGACAGTGATACACACGTTGGTAACTTCCCAACGAGACTTTTGCAATGGGCTCTACGTGGGGCTGTCCTTGAAGATGGTTGGGATACTGCAATTGGTGCAAAATAGAGCTGTCAGGCTGCTGACGGGGACTGGGCATTATGTTCACATGACTCCAGTCCTCCATCAGCTTCACTGGCTCCCCATTGAAGTCCGGGCCCAATTCAAGGTGTTGGTTATTACCTATAAAGCCCTTAATGGCTTGGGTCCTGGCTACCTAAAGGAGCGCTTACGTCCATATGTGCCCTCCCACTCCTTCAGATCAGCAGGAGAGGCCCTTCTCCGGGAACCCTCTGTGAAGGATATTAGGAGGGTAAGTACCCGGAGGAGGGCTTTCTTTGTGGTGGTGCCCAATCTATGGAATGTGCACCTCAGAGAGGTCCACCTGACGCTGTCATTATTTGTTTTTTGGCATCAGGTGAAGACCTTTTTAAACATTTTAATCGTTAGCTTTATTTATTGATTTTATATCTTTGGCCAGGACGTCTCCAATTATATTGTTTTCATATGTTTAATATGTATTTATTTATTGTTGTAAGCTGCCCTGAGGCTTCAGTGAATGGGGTGGCATAGAAGCATAATAAATAAATAATAGAAGCCCACATGGATTTGTAAAAAACACATCCTGCCAGACTATTCCCCCCTGAGTTTTTGATCCAGTAATTTCCCTTGTCGACTCTGAGAATACTGTGGATATAATGTATCACGACTTCAGAAAAGCTTTTGGCAAAGTGCCCCCTGATGACCTAGCTAAAAACTAGCTTAAAAGTGGGCTAGATAGAACAATTACCAGGTGGATCCCCAGCTGGCTGCAGAATCAGCCTCAAAGAGTGTTTATTCAATGATACCTTCTCAGATTGGGGTCGGTAACAAGTGGGGTACCTCAGGGTTCAGTCTTGGGTCCAGAACTCTTCAACAATGTATTAATGACTTGAATGATGAGGTGCAGGGAATGCTTATCACATTTGGAGATGACACAAAACTGGGTGGATAATTTTTATCTATCCATCACCACATTTATTTACCTCCCCATGGCCCACAGGCTCTCTGGGTGGTTTACAAATATTAAAATCATTTTATGAAATACAATTCATAAAATACTCTTAAGAACAATATACTCATAATATACTATAAAAACTAGAACAATATAACAACTAGAAACACCAGTTAGTGTGCAGCAATTGATAAACTACAGTGATACCTTGGCTCAAAAAATTAATCCATTCCACAACTCTGGTCGCCACCCAAATTGGTCATGAGCCAAGTCAAATTTCCTCATAAGGTTCAATGTAAATAGCTTAATCTGTTCTGTAACTATTTTTTTAATCACAAAAATTTGAAGCAAAGTGAAAAGGACAACAAAGATCGTGGCCATCTCCCCCTCCCAAGCACAATTGCGGCCATCTCTCATGTTCCCTGCCTGAGTACAAGCACGATTGTGGCCGTAGATGGGCATGATCGCGGTTACACTCAGGTAAGGAACATGGGTGCGATCGCAGCCATCTCTCCCCCTCCCACCCTCAGCATGATAGTGGTTGCACTTGTGCAGGGAAGACGGGCACGGTTGCAATCATCACCCAATGTGGAGTTTGCCACCTGAGGCAAATTTTTTCAGAAATTTCTGTTTGTGACCTGATTTGGTTGTGACCTGAGGCATTCATGAGTCAAGCCAAACTGTATATTTAAAACTTGCTCAGCAATAAAAACACACAGGCTTAAGTATTAAAATATTTAGAGAATAAAAAGGTTTTCCCCTTGTGCCAAAAAGATGTCAAGCATGACACCAGGTGCACCTTTCTGAGGAGCAAGTTCCAGAGATGGGGTTCCACTACTGAAAGGCCCTTCTCCTGGTTGGCAACCCCTTACTTCTTGAGAAGGACCTCAACAGTTGATTTTAAGGGTCAGGTAGGAACGTATGGAACAAGGCTTTCCTCTGGATCACCTGACCCCAAGCCATGGTCAAACAAACACTTTGAATTGGGTCCAGACTTCAGCTGGCAGCCAATGCAGCTGTTAGAGAGGACAGCCATGATGTGATCTTGTAGGCCAATCCACATCAATAGTGGTGCTGTCCTATACAAAATGAGTTGGAGCTTCCAGACCACTTTCAAAGGCAACCTCGTGTAGAGCATGTCCAATTGAGAGGTTACTAAAGCATGGATAACCATGGCCAGGCTCTGCCTAACAAGATAGGAACAAAGTTGATAAATCAGTTTAAGCTGATAAAAAGTCCTAGCCACTGTGTCCACTTGTGATTCCAGTGACAGTTCTGGGTCTAGGAGCACCTCCAAATTACAAACATTGTCTTTTAGCAGGAGTGTGACCCCATCCAGAACAGGTTGAGACTCAACTTCCAACTCAACAGACAATCCACCCACCAGCAGCACCTCTGCCTTGTCTGGATTGCCTCTCAGTTTACTGGTCTTCGTCCAGTCCATTATCAAGTTCTGGCACTGATTTAAAATGGCCACTGCTGCACCTGGATTCAATTAAAAAAAGAGCATATAGTACAGTATTATTTGCATATTGATGACACCTCAGCCCACACCGCCATATAATCACTTTCACTTGAACATCTTGCCCAGAAAGTGAATATTTGTAACAGGACTATAATTATTCACATCTGCTGGGTCCAGGTTTGGCTTTTTTTGAGGAATGGCTTAATCATATTCTCCTTTAAAGAGGCTGGTGCTATTCCTTCTCCCAAAGACCCAGGTGAAAATCCCCTCCTTAGTTCTCCCAATTAAGTATGATGGGAAGGGCTGAGTGTACAGGCGGCAGGGCAAACATGGTTCGCGAGCTGACAGAGAGGGCTCTGCGTGCCCACTGCTGCATGTGTGTCATAGTTTTGCCACCAATGGCTTAGAAGATCAGATCTAAACATGTGGTCAAATAAGGAGAAAAAAAGACCTTGGAATTCTGACTGTGGACTTAGATTTTGGAATGCCTTCCAACGTTTGGTTTGGTTTTACACAGTTGTCATGTAGAAAAACAGTACATCAGGGGAAAATATTCCCCTCCCCCACCTTCATTACCTATCCCTCAGGTACTATTTTACTATAGGTAGAGAGGTTATTATGTGGGGAAGCATTCACAAATATAACCACTACACTACACACAGTCTGAAATGGTACATTCCACCACCTCAGCATGCATAATGTGGAGGTTGGGGACAGATCCCTGCCAGATCCTATCCAATTATGCTTTAAAGTTCTAATACAAGTATAATGAAAATTGAGACGATTTTGTTCTTTACCCCTTTAACCATTTATCCTAATACCCTGACTTCAGGGATGATCTATGGTATTTTCTCTCCAGCAACAGCTGCTCCACATAAAGTCCTTGATCATGTAAATGGAAAAGCCTCCCAACACTCACGAAGCAGCTTTTTAGCTCCATTCTTTGTGTTTTAAATTGAATGATGAATGATACTACATGAGTTAGCTGAAACATACACAGTTGTTGGTGGTGATGGGAAACATTCAGAATTAACTAATGTTGCAAGTTGTGCAGAAGAGAGTAAGGCTACCTTATCAAACTAAGTGCCAACATTCCAGTCCATTGCACATGCTAAAAGCAGTATCTTGATGATAATGAAAACAGCACAAGTCACACCAAGATCACCACCATCATTCATAGCATGCCTGTGACTCATTAAAATGTCTAAAGTGTAATGCTGGGATACATACAAGGAGTAGGGCACAATTTCTGGCCCAAGGTCGGGATGGCACTTTGGAGAAGCTCTTGGGGGCTACATGTGAATGGGGCCAAAGGCAAAAGAGGTTGGGGCTGAACAATCATTCCCCTGAATTCCATTGGAACCAATTTTTAGTTGGAAGTATTTTTATTCAAAAATAAACATGAGAAGCATATTTATTTATTTTTATTTAAAACTTCTATGTTGTTGTTAGTCACGAAGTCGTGTACGGCCCATCGTGACCCCATGGTCAACACTCCTCCAGGCCCTCCTGTCCTCCACCATCTCCTGGAGTCCATCCAAGCTCGCACCAACTGCTTCAGTGACTCCATCCAGCCACCTCATCCTCTGCCATCCCCTTCTTCTTTTGCCATCAACTGTTCCCAGCATTAGGCTCTTCTCCAGGGAGTCCTTCCTTCTCATTAGGTGGCCAAAGTATTTGAGTTTCATCTTCAGGATCTGGCCTTCTAAAGAGCAGTCAGGGTTGATCTCCTATAGGACTGACCAGTTTGATCGCCTTGCAGTCCAAGGGACTCGCAGGAGTCTCCTCCAGCACCACAATTCAAAGGCCTCAATCCTTTTGTGCTCAGCCTTCCTTATGGTCCAGCTTTCACAGCCATACATTGCAACTGGGAAAACCATAGCCTTGACTATACACACTGTTGTTGGCAGGGTGATGTCTCTGCTTTTTAGTATGCTGTCTAGATTTGCCATAGCTTTCCTCCCCAGGAGCAAGCGTCTTTTAATTTCTTGGCTGCAGTCCCTGTCTGCAGTGATCTTGGAGCCCAGGAAAATAAAATCTGTTACTACCTCCATTTCTTCTCCATCTATTTGCCAGGAAGTGAGAAGACTGGATGCCATGATCTCAGTTTTCTTAATGTTGAGTTTCAAGTGAACTTTTGCGCTCTCCTTCACCTGCATCAAGAGGCTCTTTAGTTCCTCTTCACTTTCTGCCATGAGAGTGGTATCATCTGCATATCTGAGGTTGTTGATATTTCTCCCAGCAATCTTGATTTCAACTGGTGATTCGTCTAGCCCTGCCTTTCTCATGATGTGCTCTGCATATAAGTTAAATAGACAGGGCAACAGTATACAGCCTTGCCGAGCTCCTTTCTCAATTTTGAACCCATCAGTGGTTCCGTATCCAGTTCTCACTGTTGCTTCTTGACCTGCATATAGGTTTTGCAAGAGACAAATAAGATGGTATGGTACTCCCATCTCTTTAAGAACTTGCCACAATTTGTTGTGATCCACACAATCAAAGGCTTTAGCATAGTCAATGAAGCAGAAGTAGATGTTTTTCTGGAACTCCCTAGCTTTCTCCATGATCCAGCATATGTTGGCAATTTGAGCTCTAGTTCCTCTCCCTTTTTGAAATCCTGCCTGTACTTCTGGTAGTTCTCGGTCCACATACTGCTGGAGCCTAGCTTGTAGGATTTTGAGCATCACTTTGCTAGCATGTGAAATGAGTGCAATGGTGCGGTAGTTTGAACATTTTTGGCATTGCCCTTCTTTGGGATAGGAATGTAAACTGACCTTTTCCAATCCTGTGGCCACTGTTGAGTTTTCCAAATTTGCTGGCATATTGAGTGTAGCACTTTAACTGCATCATCTTTCAGGATTTTGAATAGCTCAGCTGGAATGCTGTCACCTCCACTAGCTTTGTTGTTGCTCAGACTTCCTAAGGCCCATTTGACTTCACATTCCAGGATGTCTGGCTCGAGGTCAGTGACTACCCCATCGTGGTTATCAGGGACGTTAAGCTCTTTCTTGTATAGTTCTTCTGTGTAATCTTGCCACCTCTTCTTAATCTCTTCTGCCTCTGTTAGGTCCCTGCCATTTTGGTCCTTTATCATGCCCATCTTTATTATGCCCATCTGGAGAGAGCCAGTGTGGTGTGGAGAAAGCCAGTGTGGTGTAGTGGTTAACAGAATGGGACTGGGACTCAGGTGATCTGGGTTTTAGTCCCCGCTCTGCCATGGAGCCAACTGGGTGACTTTGGGCCAGTCACAGACTCTCAGCCCAACCAACCTCACAGGGTTGTTGTTGTGGGGATAAGATGGAGCAGATGTAAGCTGCCTTGAGCCCTTTGTAGGAAAAAGGTAGGATATAAATCGAAAAATAAATTAAAATAAAATAAAATCTTTGCATGAAATATTCCCTTCACATCTCCAATTTTCTTGAAGAGATCTCTGGTCCTCCCTATTCTATTGTTTTTTTCTATTTCTTTGCACTGTTCATTTAAGAAGGCATTCTTATCTCTTCTAGCTGTTCTCTGGAATTCTGCATTCAATTGTTTGTATCTTTCTCTTTCTCCCTTGCCTTTCGCTTCCCTTCTTTCCTCAGCTATTTGTAAAGCTTCCTCAGACAGCCATTTTGCTTTCTTGCATTTCTTTTTCTTCGGGATGGTTTTAGTTGCTGCCTCTTGTACAATGTTGTGATGCTCCATCCATACTCTGTCCAGACTTCAGGCACTCTGTCTGTCAGATCTAATTCCTTAAATCTATTTGTCACCTCTACTGTATATTCATCGGGGATATGATTTAGGTCATACCTGAGTGGCCTAGTGCTTTTCCCTACTTTCTTCAACTTAAGCCTAAATTTTGCAACCAGAATCTCATGATCTGAGCCACAGTCAGCTCCTGGTCTAGTTTTTACTGAAGCTTCTATATGCTGCACTTTATGTATAACATCTCAGGATGGCTTACAACATGGCTACTCACAGGTAGGAAATCTAAGCCTTTGCATGTCTAGTAGACAGAACTAATGTATTAAAGATGTACTGTACACTTAGAAGATTGAACTTAGCCCCAGCTGAGCAATTCCTATGCTGCTTTTTTTTTAGCTTAGTGGAAAAGTGCTTCTTCTATATCCTGTCCTTCCTCTTTGTTGAGCAACTTCTGCATGCTTATGACTTTACTTGCCTTTAGTATTTTTATCCATGTGACTTTACTTGCCTTCAATGAGATGGCCAGGGTTGATAGTGGCTTTCTTGAAATTCCCAGTGAGCTCATGACTGGGATGAGATTTGAAATGAGGACTTTAAACTGCATAGTTTATATGGTTACCCATCAACCAGGAAAACAGCTGATATACATGGAAACTGGGAGAGAAACTGAAGCCAGCCCAGCTATGGCCACCCACTCTAACCTGGGGTAAGCATCTCCAAAAGTATAGGAAAATTAATAGCAACTGCCCCTACACTCTCAATACTAAACTGCTAGCAATGATTTTTTTGTCATCAGCTCGAGCATCTGAATCTTCATTATAATGGATCAGTCAGTGCAGGACAGCCAGTCACCCTGTTTTCTTACAAGTGTCCTCTCCATATGTGGGATTAGACCCTCCCCTCAGGCTGAAGCAGTAAAGCAACAGCAGGGGCAGGCAAGGGCTACTGCCATTTCTTTATCAAAAAGAAGAGCAGGAGTGGAACACTGCCTTACTAAGGACATGAAAATAGGGTAAGGAGATGAAAATCCACATTTGCATTGGTGCGGATGGTATGTTGCCTTGTAGGGCACCGCAGCACCAGAGCCATGGCAATACATTGGAATGGATGTGCATTGGCCTGTGTCCTTTGCAAGGGTGCTTTTAGCCAAAGGAAGTTTGGTGGAGAAGGGACAGTGGGGAAAGAGAAGTGTGAATAATGCCTTCAATTACTATCGCTGATTGAACAGACATGACAGGATGATACTTTGTCTGACTAGATAAGCCCATTGCAGTTATTAACCACACGTTCAGCCCCCACTGATTTAAATTATTATTGCAAGACTACATTATTATATGTAGTCTTGCACTACATATTGGAGTGTGACACAGAAAATAGGAGTGACTGTCTCGAACATGGCTCAGTAATCCTCTAAGCACCAAGGCAAAAGAGCTGGGCAGTTTGGTATGTAATTGAATGCACTGAGACACCCACGTTGTTATCACGCAATGGTGCTTTAGTTTCAGAACTGTATACAGTAGTTTAGCAATATATTGTCACAGAATCCAGCACACAGGGTGAGCAGATAATCCCGATCCCACCCCACTGCTCTCCTTGGTAAATTTGTTGATTGCTGTGAGGAGACGTCCTCTTCTCTGAGAATGCAGACCCCCTTTGATCCCTGGTCAGTTAGTTGCTCAAGAAGTCTATCTCAGCAACACCTTCACCTTGAAGCAGATGCCCAGGCTGGGAAGCCTTTTGCTAGGAACATTTTGGTCTTCACTTCCCCAGATCCTCTCTGTTTGGACCTACTACCATTGGAGCCTCTTGGGACACACTTCATATGAATGCTCTGTTCAGTTTGGACCTTTGTCTCTTGAATCTGCTGTGAAAAATACTGCTGTGATTTTCATAGAAGCTGAATTCTTCCTTGACATGGAACAGGTGTTTTCTTCATCTGTAGTGCAGAGTGGCTTGGACTTATCCTGATTCTTGGACCTTCTCATTTCTGCACCCATGTATCATGTGCATAGTGAAGTGGAAGTTCTCAAAAACTCTCTGTGGGATTATGCTGAACTTGCTCTTGGACCTGCCTTGACTGTAGAGTTTGATAAGCCATAACCTACTTAGTGATGAGGTTCCAATTAAGGTTTCAAGGCTGGATTAGCACACTGCATGCATGTATCTTTTTCTAGAATGCTTTTCTTTGGTTGACTGGGATGGCTTGTGTCCTTTGTATTCTGCAATGGGGATTCAGGTTGCCTGGATTTCTGACTTTTGCTTTAGCTATTAGCTTTGGACAGATTTAGAATTATTTATGAAGCTTATAGAGATAGTATTACTGAAGAGTGTAACCATTAAGTTTTTACCCTGGGATTTGCTTGCAGGAAAAGAATCTCACTGATTTTGGGATTCTGCCAGATTGTGAGAACATGTGCCTGAACGATTGGGCTCATGGCAAATCCCAGAAAAGCAAGTATTGTGAAAGTTTGTTGTGAGACTTTAAATAATAAAAAAGAATGTGTTAATAGGTAAAAATTAAATACTACAAATAACTGATTTGCATAAATGTATCTCACTGACATGTTTTACATGAATTGTGCCAATTCATTCTGTTCCCTTGCTAAACTTGTTCACTAACAAGAGAAAGACACAGGGGAGGAGGGACTGGAAGCTTTGCTGAGTAAAGGAAACCTCACTGTCCAGCTCACTGAAGCATTTCATGTTTTCCTGGCTGTTTCTGTGGGTCATGTCGCATATTATCTGAAGTGTGTTTGGTTTTAAATAGCTGTCATGGGTGGCAGATCAGAAATCTGGGATGCAGCATGAACTTCAGGTCTATGGGCCAAAGCCAGTTCATCTGGGTCCTAATATGCCATCCGGGTTCCCAAGATGGCCACACCCTCTTCCCCCAGGGGAACATTTCCTGGATCTTGTGCATCTTCCCCTCTCCTAAAAGGTTAAAATGCCTCTCCTAAGGTTTAATTGCTGGTAGTAAGAACATAAGCTACAATACACTGATAGGCTTGATCCTGCCCCTTTTGAATTTGGCCCTGCCTGCCATGGAAGTGTAAAGTTCCCTGAAATGGAATTCAGCCCCTGAGCTAAAAGAGGCTTGGCACTCCTGGCATACCAGTTTTCTTTTTTAACCTTTTCCTTCTATGCTGTAATCCTGACTAACCCCCCTCCCACCCGCTGCTTAAAAAAACTGCTTCGGGTATGGAGCTGTTTTGTTGGAACCACAACAAAAGGAAGAAATGTGTTACAATAAAAAATCTTGTATACCTATCCTAATCCTGTGAGCTTCCAATCACATCTGCTCTCATCTCTTGACTGTCTAGAGAAGGTTAGAAATGTGCTGTTCTCTTAAATGAAAATTCAGCACACCCAATCTGCAATCTGCTCCTCTCTCTATCACTTGCCTCTCCATATTGTTGAAATGTAGATTATAATCTGAGTGATTTCATTTAACTCATCTTTATGTGATACCGTATACCCCCATGAAGCCGCGATTCAGAGTCTGCGGTCTCAGTCTTTCACAGAATTTTCCGTGCAGCGGCTAGCTGGCAAGGAGACCGGTTTGGACTTGTTCAGAGAAAATGATCTCTGCGTGCACCTGCCTCACCACACACACATGCCCGCCCCCCAGCCCGGCCAGCCCACA
Source organism: Varanus salvator macromaculatus (assembly GCA_023646645.1). Classification (NCBI taxonomy): domain Eukaryota; kingdom Metazoa; phylum Chordata; class Lepidosauria; order Squamata; family Varanidae; genus Varanus; species Varanus salvator. Next base: position 3,915,195 of record JAIXND010000774.1, on the reverse strand, counting down.
CCTCCCACCCATACTGCCTTGGCGGCCGGTGCCCATCGCCCGCACCAAATCCGCGGTTTTTCACAATTCATGGGTGCTCTAGCAATGTAACTCCCACAAATTTCAGGGGACTACTGTAGTGCATAATGGTATTCACAGCTACCTGCTGCTTTTGGCATGCCTGACAAGAACATGATGAAAAGTTGAAAATTTAGAGAACAAGTTTGGTGTAGAAACAGACAAGTGAACCTGATATCAGTACTTGCTTGGAAATGGAGAACAGATTTTCTTCTCATTGATAACCTGTCAACTAGCCTGAAAGATATGCTGAGATCCACATTGTTTCCTGAAATACTGAGGCCTAATAGCCATAATAGCCAATGACCTAATAGCCAATAGAAAAGTGAGGCCTAATAGCCATGTAGGGGCTCTGCTAAGGCTTGCTAAACCCTTGCTAAATGTCAGTATTTGCTTGGAACTGGAGAAGCAGGAGTGTTCCCAAGCAAGGAGCAGCAAGTCTGGGTAGAAAGAACCTGAGACCCTTAAAACAGCAGCAGCAACTTGGAAGAAGCCAAAACATACATGCAGGCCAAAGAAACTCAGTGCTGTGCATTTAAAAGCCTGGACTTGTGTACATCAGCTAGCACTGCCATCTCTTTTTTATGTCAGTCCTCATCAGTTATACAGAGGGCAGGTCTAACACAGTCCTCTCCATTCTGGGAGCAGCTGGACCTATGGAATTTGGCTGATGCAGATGGATGAGAATTTCATTTTGGTTCAACTTTGAATTGGAATGTAAACATGGGTATGTCCTATTCAGAAAGGACAGGAAAGGAAAGAGGGGAGGGGGCACAGCGTTACATGTCAAGAAGGGATAAGATACAATGAGGTAGAGGGTGGCGCAGATGGGGATCTGGTAGAGCTGGTCTGGGTAAAACTAAAGGTCTTGACAGAGAGAGGGACCTGACAAAAGGGGTATGCTATCACCCACTGAGTCAACTTGAGATCCTGGACAATGCCCTGACAAACCAGATTCAAAGGAAATCTCAGGGGAGGGACATGGTGGGAGATTTCAATCTCTCATATATTAGCTGGGAGATTCAGTCACAAGTGACAGCCAGGCCACATTGCTTCCAAGAGGGTTTTTCAAACAGTGTCCAGGAGGTGACAAGGGGGAGGAATGTCCTTCTCTTGATTTGACCAACAGTGATCACTCCATCCTTTGCTTTGAGATCAGGGGAATGGGGATGAGTGGCAGGTCGAGTAGCAGAAGCTACTAGACCTGCCTTCACGAGGGTCAACTTGACCTTCAAGAGGGTCAACTTTAGTCAGTTGAAGGCCAGACTGGGGACAGTCTCCTGGGAGAGGGTACTGGAAGGCAAGGGAGTTGGGAAGGGGTGGATGGCACTAAAAAGGGAGGTCTTGGAGGTGCAAGCCTTGATGATACCACTAGTCAGCAAGCTGGGGAGGTGAAGGAGAGCACTGCCATGAATGCAAAAAGAGGTAGTAAGAACAATTAGATGTAAGAGAAACCTTGGTAGAAAATGGGCACTGGGGCAAGTAGACAAAAGGGTATACCAGGAAGAGGCTCATTGCAGGATTCGTCACAAGGCTGAGGCTGATTATGAGCTGAGACTTGCAAGAATATCTGGAGCAATAAAAAGGGCTTCTATCAATATGTAAATGCAAGAGGAAGGGTACACACTCAATAAGGAGAAAGGGGATTCGGTGAATGATGTGAGGAAACAGGCACAGATGCTAAATGATTATTTTGCCACTGCGTTCTCCCCAAAGCAGGACAGGGGAGATCTATGGCAGGGTGATGAAGCCAGGGATTTAGGGGCACAGATTAGGGTCACACCCCCCCCCCCATAAAAATTGAGGAACTCTTCAGGGCACTGGATATTACAAAGGTGCCAGATCCTGACAAGTTACACCTGAGGGTACTTTGGAAGTTGGCAGTGGTTCTCTTGCACCCTTTGGCCTCCATTTTTGAGGGTTAGGGTTCCAGTTATGTTTGGGGAGAATGTGTGAAGTTTCAGAGGACTGGAGGAAGGTGTCAGTGGTCCCAGTCTTAAAAGGGGGAGTACAGGAAACATGGGGAATTGCAGGCAGGTTAGACTTATGTCTATTCTGGGGAAGGCAATGGGAAGGCTCATAATAGGGAGAGATCTAGTAACCCTAGTTAGGTAAGAGTGTGTCAGTAAATTGCACTTTGATCTAATGCTAAAAGAATTTTATAGGGCAATCCAGATTGAAAAATTGCTTAGAAAAGGTTGTTGCAGCAGAAACGAGCAGATCAGACAATCTTGGAGCAACTGGTGGATGCTGATGGTGACTTTTTGTCAAGACCTGAAACTTGACTAGAAAATTTCTTGCAATGACTTGAGACTCGTCTAGGAATTGAAAGACTGGAGACTTGACTTGGGACTTGGAGTAAGCGAATTGAACACATCACTGAGGCCCACCCATGGCAACCTCAGTGCCAGCTCTGCCTCCTATACACTCAGTGTTTAGATCTTCCAGGCTGCTAAGGGAGATGGTAAATTGTACAATAGAAAGCAGATGGTCACCATGACAGCAGAGAAGGGCTTTCAGTCTGTTGAAGACAGAGCATTGTTACTATCATTAACATGGGAGCTTAACAAATGGCATTTTTATGCTTCCTGGCAGACTTCACAATTCCATTAATGTCATGGTCAATCTGGGATCTGGCTATCCCCTTCTGACTGCACGTACAAAAGAGAGATAAAAGCAGTGAAGGTTTATGACTGCCCAGAGTGATGTATTGACTTTTTGTCAGAATATTTCAATGCTTTCTCTCCCTGGCAGAAACCTAAGGGAATCTCTTCCCTAGAAAATATGTCAATGCACCAAGTTACCATCCAGGATTTACATTGGAAAACTGAAAATATTGGCATTGAGCAGGAAGAAGACAATTTCAGAAGTAGGGAACTTTATTTCAATTCAGTTTGGATAAGAATTTTCTCCCTAGAGAACATGTCAAAACACTGCTGCTGTCCAGCATTTAGACAGGAAAACTGAATTCATGCTGGCAATGAGTAGTGGAGAGTTTTATTTCATATTGCTTTGGATAAAAATTTACCAAAATTTGCAAAGATCTTGATAATCAGGCCAGAAAGAACATGAGATTAAAAATAACTGAATGTAAGAGAAATTAAAACTGACAATTTCTTTGATCAAAGTCCAGGGCTTTAGAGTTCTTTGTTCTTTAAAGTTTGGCTCTGAATGGCTGTGCATTCAACTATGTTTGCAGTGAAGAATTAAGGCTGCCAGCTCTTTTTTCCAACAGGCTCATCATATGGCAGTTAGGCACACTATGCAGACAAACGAATCTGAATTTGGGTGGTGCAGATGGGTGAGAATTTTGTTTCTGTTAATGTAGAGAACAATTTGCCAAAATATTAACACCTCATCACATTTAGAGAAAAGGAACTTGCTATTATAACAACTTGAAAATGGGAGAATACGAGACTGACAGCTTCCCTCATCCCAAGCAGAAAGTTCTAACCTAAGAAAATAAATGTATTCCTTGAGAACTGGGAAGAATTCAGGGTTAATTAAGAGGTTTTACTTAAGAGTACCCATTTTACTGCAGGTGGGCACCAAACAACCAGCCCAGCCCAGTCCTTTTAAAGGCTGTTTTTGTCAAATATTCTGGATCTGACAACACTGTGTGACTTTGAGCACTCTGTGTTACATATTTTTTGGCATATTTTCCCAAATGCACATGCCAACCGTTTGCATCCTTGATGTGCATTCTTCTTCCAATGATTAAATTATATTTGTGCACATTTTTTTCAAAAGTACATTTTTTCACGTGCACTTTTCAAATGTATACATGCATGATTTTTTCAGGGATCAATAAATCACACAGTCAGCTTAGAAATAGGTAGACTTCCACAATAAATTGCATTTGAATCTGTGTTCAGTCCAGAAGGTAAGCAAAAATGAACTGTAACAAATCTCTTGTAATATCCTTAGTTTAGGCTGGGGAATGGGATGGGGAAGTACAGAGTGGCGATGGCAGAAGTTCCATTTCTCCTCTTTGTAAAAATGTTGTTTCCACTTCCATCTATGATGGTACCAGTAGAGCTCCCATTGAGGCCTGCCACCTAGTACCTGCTAACCTCCTCTCACAATGCCTTTCTCAGACCAGTGCTACAGGGGTGTTGAACATCAGGTCAGCAAGCCAAATCCAGCCTACCCAGCCTCCTAATTTGGCCTTCAGATGGCTGCTTCTCCTTGTCCAAGTGCACCCCATGTCTTTTGCACATTTTGTACACAAGGTTGAACTGGTTCTCCTAAGGCTTAGTAACTGACAGCAAAAGCTTCAAGCTAAGCTGTATCAGTATTGTTAGCCCATCTACCCCTGGAATGTGGGCCCTGAGAGTAGTTTCAAAACTGAATTTGGCTCTTTGGTCCATGCAGATTTGAGGTTCTGTTATTGTAGGTTGCTGAAGACCCACTGCTTGTGACATTATATTGAGAAAGCTGAGGGATGTGTTGGGGAGAGAGACATGATCCTCACTCCAAATTCTTGGTTCTATCACATCACATTGGGGCCTCTACTTTTACCCCAAACAACCTCTCCAAACCCAATTAGATCCTAAGGGAGCAGCACATGGCACATATTTATTATTATTTATTATTTATTTATAGCATTTTTATGCTGCCCCCATCGCCGAAGACTCGGGGCGGCTTACAAAACAGCTGTATGATATTAAAATTATTTTGGAGTTCTCGGCAGGTGTACAAACAGTCAAATAAAGCTCCAATTAACAATTAAAGTATCGTTTAAATAAAAAGGTCTTGGCCTGGCGCGGAAAAACAAATAACGACGGCGCTAGGCAGACCTCTCTGGGGAGCGCATTCCAGAGGTGGGGCGCCACTGCTAAGAAGGCCCTCCTCTGGGTGCTCACCCTCCTAATATCCCTCACAGAGGGCTCCCGGAGAAGGGACTCCCCCACTGATTTCAGGGGACGAGAGGGCATATATCAATGCGCTCCTTTAGATAACCAGGTCCCAAGCCGTTAAGGGCTATATAGGTGATAACCAGCACCTTTAATTGGGCCCAGACTTCAATGGGGAGCCAGTGAAGCTGACGGAGAACTGGGGCTATATGAGAACAACACCCAGTTCCCATCAGCAACCTGGCAGCTCTATTTTGCACCAATTGAAGTATCCGGACTGTCTTCAAGGGCAGCCCCACGTAGAGCGCGTTACAGAAATCTAATCGGGAAGTTACCAGTGCATGTGTCACTGTCGCTAGGCAGTCGTTCTCCAGGTAGGGACGCAGCTGATGGATCAGCCGAAGCTGAAGGAAGGCACTCCTCACCACTGCTGTTATTTGAGCTTCTAATGTCAGCTCAGGGTCGAGGACCACTCCCAAGCTGCGAACCCTGTCCCTAAGAGGGAGTACTACCCCATTCAGGACAAGGTTCAAGTCCCCCATCCCGGAGCCCAACGCACCTACCAATAGGACATCTGTCTTGTCTGGATTGAGCTTCAGTTTATTGGCCCTCATCCAGCCCATTACCTCGGCCAGGCACCGGTTCAGTACAGCCACCGCCTCACCTGGATTAGTTGAAAATGAGAGGTAGAGCTGGGTATCATCAGCGTACTGATGATTCTGCAGCCCACACCTCCTAATGACCTCTCCCAGTGGTTTCATGTAGATGTTAAATAGCAAAGGGGACAAAATGGACCCCTGCTGAACTCCATGGCATAGCTGCCATGGCGCAGAGCCATAGTTCCCCAGCACCACCTTCTGAAGTCGGCCATTGAGATAGGAGCGGAACCACTGCAGAGCAGTGCCTCCAACTCCCAATCCCTCAAGCCTATCCAGAAGGATACTATGGTTGATGGTATCAAAAGCCGCTGAGAGATCCAGGAGAACCAACAGGGATGCACTCCCCCTGTCTCTCTCCCTGCACAGGTCATCATACAGGGTGACCAAGGCAGGTTCAGTACCGTATCCAGGTCTGAAGCCGGACTGAAATGGATCCAGATAATCCATCTCCTCCAAGAGTGCTTGGAGTTATCCCGCCACCACCCGCTCTAACACCTTGCCCAAGAACGGGATATTGGCCACTGGACTATAATTGGTGGCCACCTCTGGATCCAGGGATGCCTTCTTCAGGACCAGCCGGACTACCACCTCCTTTAAAGGGGCAGGTACCCAACCGTCCCTCAGAGAGGCATTGACAACCTCCAGGATCCAGGTCCCAATCCTGTCCTTGGCTGTATTAAGAAGTCAAGATGGGCAAGGGTCCAATAGGCAGGTGGTAGGGCGTACCTGTCCAAGCACCTTGTCCACATCATCGGGCTGCAGCAACTGAAACTCATCCATCAATTGTGGACCAGATGGCAGCATTAGCACCTCTCCAGTAGAATCTGATTCAATAGTAGAGTCCAGCTCGTGACGAATCTGAGTGATTTTCTCCCGAAAATGCATGGCGAAGTTGTCACAGCAGGCCTTTGAGGATGGCACGAGATCTTTCTTTGGGCCCGGATGTACCAGTCCCTGCACCACCTGAAATAGCTCCATCAGACGGCATTGTGAGGAGGCAATGGAAGCGGAGAAGAATTTCTTCTTCGCCGCCCTCACCACCACAGCATAGGCCCGATAATGGGCTCTCAAGTGTGTTCGATCAGATTCATCACGTGATTTCCTCCACCTATGCTCTAGACGTCTCCCAACCCACTTCATCGCCCGTAATTCCGGTGTATACCAAGGGGATGAGCGGGTTCTGCCAGGTGGGAGAGGATGCTTGGCAGCAATCGTGTCAATGGCCCTGGTCATTTCCCCATTCCATAGTTCGACCAGAGCTTTGACAGGAGCACCAGCCTTATCAACTGGAAAATCCCCCAAGGCCTTCAGGAACCCTTCTGGATCCATCCAGCTCCGGGGCGGACCAGCACAATCAGGTCCGCACCCTTACAGAGGGAGAGGCCACTATTGAGCTCAAACCTCACAAGGAAGTGATCTGACCATGACAGGGGAGTCAAACAAAAATTCCTCACCCTCAGGTCACCTTCCTCCTGCCCCATTGAGAAAACCAGGTCTAGAGTGTGTCCACATTCATGGGTCAGGCCACTGATGTGTTGAGACAGCCCCATGGCCACCATGGAGGCCATGAAGTCCTGAGCCACCCCGGTCAGAACCGTCTCGGCATGGAGATTGAAGGCCCCCAGGACCAGCATCCTGGGAGTCCTCAACACCAAGTCCGAGATGATCTCCATCAGCTCAGGCAGGGAGTCTGTTGGGCAGAAGGGTGCACGGTACACCAACAGAATCCCCAATCTGTCTCGGTCACCCAACACCAAGTAGAGACACTCTAGACCCGGCCTCAAGGGGGCAGGAAGCCACATGAGGTAGAGAGAAGCTCGATAAACCAAAGTGACCCCCCTCCCCTTCCCTCCAGGTGAACCAGATACCTGGGCGGGCACAATTGAGAGAGGGAGACATCTCCCCCCTCACCCACCCAGGTCTTGGTAATGCAAGCCAGGTCGGCCCCCTCATCCACAATCAAGTTGTGGATGAGGGAAGATTTATTATGGACTGACCTGGCATTAAACAACAGCACCGACAGGCCCAGGGGCGATTGACAAGACTACCTGGAACCCTCAGGTTGGGGGAGTAACCAGAAGGAGGAACAGGTACAAGACATCTGCTCCTCCTTCTTCTATGCGGACATGTTAGACCCCCAGCGCTGTAGCGTCCATTGTCCATAACCACCCCAATGGAGGCGCCCCCGTGCTCCCCAGGCAACCCTATCTTCGTAGCCGAGAATGACTCCATTAAAAAATATACTAAAATACATAAAAACACTTAAAACACTTAAACCCCACCCCAGCTCATCCCAACCCAATTAACAATCTTGTTCAAAACACATCTGACCAGCCTAGGACATAGCCCCTGGCCAGGCCAGCCCCTGCACGGCCCCCAAACGGCTCCCAAATGGCAGCGAGCCACCCTTTGGCCATTGCCCTTCGGCCATCGGCCTGAGGCTGCCAGCCCCGGCTGTGTCCTGTGGGAAAAGCTGGCAGTCCGTCCCGCACCCCGCCCACAATCCGTCCTGGCTCTCACCCAGGGCCGGCAGGATGGAGAAGCAGGGCGGACGCACGGTTCCTGGCGGCTGGCAAGATGGCGACCTCCTCTCTGGCGGCAGCGTCCTCATCGCCTGTTGCCCGGCCCGGTGTCCTCCGGCCTCCAAAGGGACAGCAAATGGCCCCCTGCAATATGCAGTCACTCCTGCCACTGTTGCCTCTCCACCTCCCAGAACTAACTGAATTGGCAAGGGACTCTCAACAAATGATTCTATAGTGATGGATTTTTTAATGCTTTTGCAAGGGAATTTGTTGCTACTATAATTACTATGTAAGCAGTTTGTACTACAAGAGGGCAGTGAAGTTTTAGTGAAGCAGTGTTAATTTATTAAGACATTAATAATTAAAACAATCACTTTAAATATAATTAACTTGCTTATAATTTAATTTATAACAATTTACATGATGATCAAAATATTAATCAACTTTCTTCATTTTGGCACCAAAGAGCACCTAGAATACCTCCAATATTGTCATTACAGGCCAAATTAAAATGTATGCATTGAGTTTGGAGCATTGGTGTTTTTTTCAGGTAAGGATAGAAGAAGTACCACTTTGCAGATGGCAACTTCCTGAATTCTATATCTATTTTAGCTTCATTGTAGGCAAGACTGCAACCATTCTGCCTTCCCCACTGTACCCTGTGCATATTTAGTCAGGAATGAAGTCACATTGGACAGAAAGCTAATATCCATATGTAAGCATCTTGAAAAAAAATGCAGTGATTAATAGAAGCTAGCATGGATTTATCAAAAATAAATCCTGTCAGACTAATTTAATCTTATTTTTGACTGTGTAACCTCCCAAATGGGCAAAGGGAACACTGTGGACATACTGTACCTTAGCAAAGTTTTTGACATAGTGCCACACAACATTTTGTTAAGCAAATTAGCAAACACTGGACTAGATAGAAAAACAGTTGGGTGGATCCAAAATTGGCTGCTGAATTGGACACAAAGAGTACTCATTGATGGCACCTTCTCAAATTGGTTGGAGGTAACTAGTGGAGTGCCACACGGTTCAGTCCTGGGCCCAGTGCTCTTCAACATGTTTATCAATGATTTGGATGAGGAAGTACAAGAAAAGATAATCAAATTTGCAGATAATACAAAATAGTGTTGAATCGCAAACACCCTAGAAGACTGAATGAAGATCCAGGACAATCTTGATAAACTTGAACACTGGGCTGAAAGCAAGAGAATGCAATTCAATAAGGACAGGTGCCAAGTCTTCCACCTAGGAAAAAGAAACCAAATGCATTGATACAAGATGGGGAATATGTGGCTCAAAAATATTGAAAATAAAAACTGAAAAAGAAAAAGATGCCAGAATAATTGTGGATAATCAACAAAACATGAACCAACAAAGTGATGCAACCACCAAAAGGGCAAATGCTATTTTGGGATGCATTAACAGAATTATTACTTCCAAATCATGAGAAGTAGTAGTTCCTCTATACTCCTCACTAGACAGACCTCACCTGGAATACTGTGTCCACCTCTGGGCACCAAGATTTAAGAAAGATGCAGGTAAATTAGAAAGGGTCCAGTGGAGGGCAACAAAATGATCCAGGGTTTGGAAACACTGCCCTATAACAAGAGACTGAGAGAACTGGGCAGGTTTTCTCTCCGTTAGAGCAATACAATAGTGGAACCACTTGCCTAGAGAGGTTGTGGGCTCTCCCAAACTAGATACATTCAGAAAGAAACTAAATAGTTCTCTGGATAGTCCACTGGATATTTGGATGGTGTAAACTGGTGTCCTACAACAGTTGTAGTTCGGACCCAATGGCCTTCATGGCCCCTTCCAACTCTAGTATTCTATGATATGACAGTAGGATGTCCACAACCAGTTTTCTGCAGATCTAAAAGTCCTCTTTTTTGTTGCCCCCAAACTGCTCTGTCATAGTTGTGGCACTTTGAGAAAAGCCTCCATGATGTTCTTAATATGTGATGGGCTGATATTAATTCTCTGTTTATATTAATTATAGAGAAATAAGAGTAAAGTAAAAAATAATTAATTCCAATTTTTATTAATTTATACATTTTATTGCTGTTTGGTTCAAATTATGCAGAATACTAAAAATAGCACATTACTAACAACGTCAGAGTGCTGAGTTCCTTAAAGCTGAATGTTTTTTGAGGATTACTGAGCAGGCAAAAAGTAGATGTGAGAGGGTACAGATCTGCTTGAAGGACAAGGTGTTTAATTTTTCCCCTCTGGTCACTTCTCTGTTTATATAACCTTGAGCTATTTTTCCATCTGCCAAGGAAAGCCACATCTTTCTCCAAGAAGTTGGAAAAATGAATCAGGAGCGGGAGTTTTTCATCTGGGAAAACAGCCAACAGGGAAAGCACAAGTCTATCCTTCCCACCCACTGATCTTCCAGTCATGACTGCAGCTTCTCATGACCGTGTTTTCAAATTACCACTTCTCTAAGAAGAGCATACCACAGACCAGCAGACACTTTAGAGCTTCTGCCTTGAAGGCCACCTGGTACAACGCCCCTAATTTTCCCCATGAGCTGGCAAAATGGTCTGTCTTGATTTTGGTGACAAATACCATTTATAAAACATTTTATACAAGTTTTCTTTATATGAAGTTGCCAAAGTTATCTTAGCATTTCTTTCCCACAACTTTTGCTACCTCTGCAATTCAATGTTATACCCAAAGTTTTGTGCCCATGATATCATAGTTTCTTTAATTAGTTCATCTTCCATTTTAATTTCTAAAAGAAAGTTGTACAATCTTTTAATCATTTTTTTCATGATTTTAAAATTAATTGATCAAAGATATTTTGATCCTTATAGAAACCATACATTTTAAATCTTTGGCATGTCTCGGTTGTATTTGCATTTGATGTCACCAAGAAAGATCAATACACTGGTCTTTAAGTTCTTGATTTCAATCTTCCATCATTATCCAAGATATCATTATAAGTCACAATCTTATTGAAATTTAATGCATTTGGGTATACAAAAGCTTCCATGGAAGAAAGCCGTCTTGGTATCTATTATAAATTTTTATCTTTAATTTTTTTCCAAACCAAAATCAGTGCATTCCTAATATGGTGATTTTGAAAGTACCCATGAGTTTTACATTTCTCATATCACATAAAAACATGCCAGCCCATTTGTAAATCATGACCTTCAAGATATAAAATTCTTTTGTTCCTTAATATTATCCATTCTTTTAGCAACACTAAAGCACATGCTTGATAATACAAAAACCAATCTGGAAGGCCAAAACCCCCATTCCTTTTGGCCTCCTGAAGCATTTTTACCTTAATTCTTGGTTTCTTCTTTTGCCATATAAATCTTTAACTTCGTTTATTTAAATCATCAAAAAACTTTTTCTTGATTTTTTTTGGGAATTGTTTGGAATAAAAACAAAATCTTAGGTAATATGTTCATTTTAACTATAGCTATTCTTCCCAACAATGATACTTGTAAATTAGACCTTTTTTCCAAATCTGCCCTACTCTCTTTAAACAGTTTGATGTAATTATCTTACTTCAATGTAGCACATCTAGCTGTTAGATGGATTCCCAAATATTTGACCTTTTTCACTATTTGAAGATATACCTGTTCCATCAAGGCTGTTCTTTGGTTCAGTGTACAATTTTTAATTAATAATTTAGTTTTTTCTCTATTTATTTTCATCCTGTAACTTCTCCATATTATTCTATTTTTTTAACAGTTTAGGTACCGTTGTCATGGGATCTTCTAGAATAAAAACTAAATCATCTGCAAAAGCTTGGAGCTTATAAATTTCATCTTTAATTCTAGTTCTTTTAATCTCCATATCTTTCCTAACGTTTGTGTTAAGAACCTCTAAGATTAATATGAATAACAATGGTGACAAGGGACATCCTTGTCTTGTGCCTTTTGAATATTTATAGTCTCTGTAGATTGTCCATTAATTATTATTATGGCAGTCTGTTTTTGATAGTTGTTAGTACATTTATGAATTTTTTTGCCAAAGTCCATTTGTTTTAATTGTTCTTTCATAAACTGTCAATTAACATTGTCAAATGTTTTTTGTGCATCTAAAAACAGGAGTGCCATTTGTTATTCAGAATGAACTTCATAATGCTCTACAATATCCAGAATAGTTCTCACATTGTCTCTAATTTGCTTCTTAGGCAAGAAGCCATTTTGATCTGTATGTATAAAGTCTGTTACAAATTTTTTCAACCTTTCTGCCATTACTGAGACAAAAATTTTATAATCCACATTTAAAAGTGATATCGGTCTATAATTTTGAATCTGTGTACAGTCAGTATCTTCTTTTGGTATCAAGGTAATATTTGCCTCCATCCATGTGTTCGGGGCCTGGAGGAATGTTGTCCATCGGGTCGCAATGGGTCGGACACGACTTTGCGACTAACAACAACAACAATGTATTCGGGATTTTAGCTTCAAATAAAACTGCATTACGTACATCCTTCAATGGTTTGTTTAAAATTTCTTCAAAACATTTATAATATTATGCTGGTAGCCCATCTGGGCCGGGAGTTTTATCATTTTATCTTTTAATTGCTTCACTTATCTCTGTCATTGTTACTTCCTCATTCAACATTTTTTTAAAGTTCTCTGGAAGTGTTGGTAGGTTTTCCTTTTGTATGTATTCTTGAATATTCTCAGCTGGTACCTCTTTAAACTTGGTATAATTTCGTGACGAACTTTTCCACTATTTTCTTTATTGGTACATTTTGTACATGTAGTTGTCCATCATCTTTCAACTTAAGAATTAATCTTTTTTCTCTTTCTTTCTTTAACTTATAGGTTAGCCATCTTCCTGGTTTATTAGCATTTTCAAAAAAGTTCTGTTTAGCCATTTTGATTTGATTAGTTAATTTATTTGTTTCTAGAAGGTTCAGTTTATGTTTTAAAAGATTCATCTGTATCTTAAGATCTTTTTTAGATGGATCCTTCTGTAGTTCCAGTTCTAGTTTCATCAGGTCATCTGTTAATTTGTCTCTTTCTTGTTTTTCTTTTTATTAAGCTTAGCTGTATATGTTATAATCAGACCTCTAACATAAGCTTTAGCAGTATCCCCTCTGATTCTACAAAATTGTTGTGGTCAGACTTCTTTGCACTATAAAATGGCAGTTCTTCCACCCAGCACAGAATCTGCCTTGGGTACCGAGGGGCTCTGTTTTTATTAAACCAAACACATGTCTCAAACTGACATCATCTTGGACACTGCTAGTTATCATCAGAAGTGCCTGTGAAAAAGGAGAGATTACCAAAATGGGTCTTTCAGGATTAAACTGCAGGCTATATACAAATCCTGTTCAGGCACTGATACACAAATACGCCATACAAAGAGAAAAGGTGTGAAGCACTCTGTAGGATTCAAAACTAGGAGAGGCTCTGACACATGTCCCCAAGAGAGGCAATTGATCAGGAAAAGAGGACAGCAGGGGATGCAGATTTGCATAAATGTACATAGTGATTTATACATGTAGGCATACTTTTAGAAATAAGTACTAAATTACATTCACCTTGCTAAATATTTTGATTCTTATATTTTCAGCAGTTCCTTGGAGGTGTGGGCAAAATGAAAAACCTGGCAAAAAAGGCAAGGAATTTCCACTTACCCTTTAAAGCCTGAATGGTACCTGAAATATCTTCTTTCTGTTTTTGTTGTTGTCTGAAGGAGAAACACACACACACACACACACACACACAGAGAGAGAGAGACACTTGCAACAGCCTATGACTCTTTATTGAAAGGTTTCTGGAGCTGGGCAGCTCTTCAGGAACTCCCATGAGACTACATGACCTCACCCTCAGAGGTATTTAGAAAACTTCCTGGACTGCAAAGGAAATCCCTTCTGCACAGGAAGAATAAGTGGGGCTTTTAGAACTTTAGAAAAAAACATGTTCTTGCTTGCAGCTATAGCAGAGAGAAATTCAGGGATCCTGTTGCACTGCAATCCTGTCTGCAAAGAGCTCTGCCCTGCTGCAAGCAAGATCTAAAACTAAAATAGTCTTCTTGGCTCTTTCTTCCAGTAGCCCAGGTCTTTTTGGCAAAGAAGCTTCTGCAGCCTGGAAGCTCTTCCCAATTTGTATGAAAGAGAACTGAGTTCTGTGGTTCATGTGAGTTCAAGTACACTGGGTTGGAGAAGCCTCGCTGTAAAGAGTCTTGTGCTGCTGCAAGTGCTCAGGGGTATTTTTAAAGTAAAGGCAGGCAGACCTTTCATCCAGTTTCTGAACTTCAAAAGTAATTGGAAATTCTGTTTCCCTCCCCAAGGAAAAAAAATCTAAGTAATGAGTTCCTTGACCACTTGTCTATCAATCTCAAGTTGCCCCTTCAACTTGTACTTCACCTTTGTCAGGCAGGTCATAGGCCCTCTTTTGGGAGAAGACTGAGCCAAGGTAGAAATTAAGCACTTCTGCCTTTTCATCTGTTATCATTTTGTCATCCTCACTGAATAACTGAACATTTCTTTCTTCTGTCTTTTACTATGCATGTATCTGAAAAAGGTTTTTAATTGCCTTTTGCTTCAGCTTTAGACTTCCTAATGTCATCCATGTTATCTGCTTGCATGCTTTGTTTCTTGCCTGGCCACTTTTCAAGTTTTTATATGTACCTTTTTTACTTTCACATCATCTTACATTTTATTTGCACATCATCATCTTTTCAAAGCCCCTTTCACATCTTCATTTGTAATCTACCTTTTTTCTTGTTGGAGTTGTTTAGTATTGCTATATTGCAAAGGAGACTCAACAGACAGCAAAGCCAAAATGACACAACATGTTAAGAATGTTTTTATCTGTTGCAAAAAATCCCTGCCTTCTTTTTCAGGGGCTGCTGCAAGAAGAGAATGTGTTTGCATGTTGCTGATTCAGGACCCACTGTTCTCATTTTCAGTTAGCTCTGTCAAATCACGATATACAGTGGTACCTTGGCTCATGAACTTAATTCATTCCAGGACTCTGGTCGTGACCCAAATTGGTCATGAGCCAAGTTAAATTTCTCCATAAGGTTCAATGTAAATAAAGTCAATCCGTCCTGTAACCATTTTTTTAATCAGAAAAATGTGAAGCGAAGTGACAAAGAGCAACAAAGATTTTATTTATTAATTTATTTATTTAATTTACAAATTTCTATGCCGCCCCCTTGCAAACTAGCCTCGGGGTGGCTCACAACACATAGAAAAACAATATAAAACAATACACAATCTAAAACTATACACAATCTAAAACTGGCCCATCTCATAGTCACAAAGTTAAAAACAATAACCAATATATATAACCATGTAAAATATACAATAATAAATTAACAGTTAAAATATTTCTTAAATAAAAAGGTCTTCGCCTGGCGCCGAAAAGCAAATAATGACGGCGCCAGGCGAGCCTCTCTGGGGAGCGCATTCCATAGGTGGGGCGCCACCGCAGAGAAAGCCCTCCTCCGGGTACTCACCCTCCTCACTTCTCTCACAGAGGGTTCCCAGAGGAGAGCATCAGCTGCCGATCGTAGGGGGCAGGAGGGCATATATGGTCACAGGCAGTATAGGTAAGAACCAACACCTTGAATTGGGTACGGACTTCAAAGTCCCTGTCAGCACCCTGCAGCTCTATTTTGCACCAATTGAAGTATCCAGACCGTCTTCAAGGGTAGCCCCACGTAGAGTGTGTTGCAGATATCTAACCGGGAAGTCACCAATGCATGTGTCACTGTCGGCAGGCAGTCGAACTCCAGGAAGGGATGCAGTTGATGGATCAGCCGAAGCTGATGGAAAGCGCTCCTCGCCACTGCTGACACTTGGGCTACCAAGGTCAGCTCCGGGTCGAGGAGCACTCCCAGGCTGCGGACCCTGTCTTTCAGAGGGAGTGCAACCCCATTCAAGACTAGGGTCAGGTCCCCCACTCCGAAGCTCAACCCACCCATCAACAGGACCTCTGTCTTGTCAGGAGTGAGCCTCAGTTTATTGGCCCTCATCCAGCCCATTACCTCGGCCAGGAACTGGTTCAGCACAGCCACTGCCTCACCTGGATTGGTGGAGAACGCGAGGTAGAGCTGGGTATCATCAGCTTTCTGATGATTCTGCAGCCCACACCTCCTGATGACCTCTCCCAGTGGTTTCATGTAGATATTAAAGAGCAAAGAGGACAGAATGGAACCCTGCGGAACTCCATGGCATAGCTGCCATGGTGCAGAGCCATAGTCCCCCAGCACCACCTTCTGGAATTGGCTGTTGAGGTAGGAGCGGAACCACTGCAAAGCAGTGCCTCCGACCCCCAACCCCGCCAGCCTATCCAGAAGGATACCATGGTCGATGGTATCGAAAGCCGCCGAGAGGTCCAGGAGAACCAACAGGGACGCACTCCCCTGTCTTTCTGCCTGCACAGGTCATCGTACAGGGCGACCAAGGCAGATTCAGTGCCAAAGCCGGGTCTGAAGCTAGACTGAAATGGGTCTAGATAATCAGTTTCATCTAAGAGTGCTTGGAGTTGTCCCACCACCACCCGCTCCAGCACCTTGCCCAGAAATGGGATGTTGGCCACCGGTCTATAGTTGGCAACCACCTCTGGATCCAAGGAAGCCTTCTTTAGGACTGGCCGGACTACTGCCTCCTTTAAAAGGGCAGGCACCCGGCCGTCTCTTAAAGAGGCATTGACCACCTCCAAGATCCAGGGCACAATCCCGTCCTTGGAGCTCTTTAATAGTCAAGATGGGCACAGGTCCGGTAAACAGTTGGTTGAGCGTACTGATCCAAGCACCTTGTCCACATTATCAGGCCGCAAAGACTGAAATTCATCCATCAATGAGGGACAAGCCGGCACGGTTGGCACCTCCCCACACCTCCCCACGGTTGGCATCTGTATTAACAGTGGAGTCCAGCTCGTGATGAATCTGAGCAACTTTCTCCCTGAAATGCGTGGCAAAGTCATCACAGCGGGCTTTCGAGGGTGGCACAAGATCTTTTGTGGGGCCAGGTTTAATCAGCCCCTGAACCACCCGAAAAATCTCCGCTGGACAGCATTGTGAGGAGGCAATGGATGCGGAGAAGAATCACTTCTTTGCCACCCTCACCGCCACAGCATAGGGCTGATACTGGGCTCTAAGTTGTGCTTGGTCGGATTTGTCCCGTGATTTCCTCCACCTGCGCTCTAGCCACCTACCAGCCCGCTTCATCGCCCATAATTCAGGTGTATACCAGGGAGCTGGACGGGCTCTGCCCGGCTGGAGAGGGTGCTTAGGAGCGATGGTATCGATAGCCCTAGTTATCTCCCCATTCCATACATCGACCAGGGCATCAACAGGAGCACCAGCCTTGTCAGTCTGAAAATCCCACAGAGCCCTCAGGAATCCATCCAGATCCATCTGACTCCGGGGGCGGACCATCACAATCTGGTCTGCACCCTTATAGAGGAAGAGGCCACTTTCGAGCTCAAACCTCATGAGGGAATGATCTGACCATGACAAGGGCGTCAAACACAAATTCCTCACCCTCAGATCACCCTCTTCCTGACCCATCGAGAAAACCAGGTCCAAAGTGTGTCCATGTTCATGGGTCGGGCTGCTGACATGTTGAGACAGCCCCATGGCCGTCATGGCAGCCATGAAGTCCTGAGCCACCCCAGAAAGGTCAGTCTCAGCATGGAGATTGAAGTCCCCCAGGACCACCATCCTGGGAGTCTTCAACACCAGGTCCGAGATGACTTCCGTCAGCTCAGGCAGGGAGTCTGTTGGGCAGAAGGGTGCACAGTACACCAACAGAATCCCCAATCTGTCTCAGTCGCCCAACACCAAGTGGAGAAACTCCAGCCCCGGTCTCGAGGAGACAGGAAGCCCCATGAGGGAAAAAGAAGCTCAAAATACTACAGCAACCCCCCCTCCCCTCCCCTCCGGGCATGGACGGTGCTGAACTAGGTACCTGGGTAGACACAGTTCCGAGAGGGCAACATCTCCCCCCTCACCCGCCCAGATCTCGGTGATACAAGCCAGGTCGGCCCTCTCATCCACAATCAAGTCGTGGATGAGAGTAGCTTTATTGTGGACCGACCTGGCGTTAAGCAACAGCACCGTCAGGCCCGTGGGGCAGTTGCCAAGACTACCTGGCACCCGTCGGCTGGGGGAATAACCAGAAGGAGGGACAGGCGTTAACCATCTGTCCCGCCTTCTCCTAGGCGGGATCGTTAAACCCCCACTGCGACCATAGCGACCATTACCCATCACCACCCCAATGGTGGCCCCCATGCACTCCCCAGGCAATATTCCTATCCTGACTAGAGATGGGCCCCTAAAAACACTTAAAACTGTAAAACACTTAAAAACTCCCAACCACCGTCAACCCCCACTAAACTTGGTCTGTCCAAGCCCGGCCAAGGTCCCCGGCCAGCCCAGCCCCCAAGCGGCCCCAACGGCCTGAGGCCGCCGGCCCTTTGAGCCTCCCAGTCGGCGCCCACTTCCAGCCTCCTCCTCTGGCGGTGGTACGGCCGGCACAATGATGGTGCGGCACAGGGGTGGGTGCGGCAGTGAAAGAGCTGCTCCTGCCGGCCCCCCAGGCACGGCTGGCCCTTTGAGCCTCCCAGCTGGTGCCCACTTCCGGCCTCCTCCTCCGGCCTCGCCCTCGCCCCGCCCCACCCCCCTCGGTGCGTCTGCCACTCACGACATGAGGGGGGGTGCAGAGCTGGGGCCTCGGTGCCAGCGGGTGCCGGTGGGTGGATGCCACGGTGGCGGTCCGGACTCCAGCGAAGGTGGGCGGCACGCCGGCATCCCGGTCTCTGGCGCAATAGCTGGCGGCGGCTCCCGGCACAGACTCGACTGGCCCAGCCCGACCTGGCGATGGTGTGGCCGGCACGGTGGTGGTACGGCCGGCGCGATGATGGTGCAGCACAGGGGTGGGTGCAGCGGTCAAAGAGCCACTCCTGCCGGCCCCCCAGGCATGGCCAGCCCTTTTAAAAGAACGTGGCCATCTCACCCACCCCCACCCTGAGCATGAGAGCATCCATCTCCCTGCCTTCCCAGCACGACCGTGACCTCACCCGTCATCACTGCATGTGCCCATCATCCTGGCATGCTGGGGGGGGAAGGGACAGGTGTGATAGCAGGCATGTGAGGGGGGGAGAGATGGGCACAAATGCAGGTGTGCTCGGGGGGGAAATGGGCATGATCGTGCTGTGGGGGGAGATGGCTGAGATCGCTGTTGCGCTCATGCAGAAAAGACAGATGCGATCTTGGCCATTTCCCCACCACCTCAGCACAATTGTGGCCATCTCCCCACTCGGGGTGTGGGGGGAGATGGCTGCGATCACGGTCACCACCCAATGTGCAGTTCATGACCTGAGTAAAATTTTTTATGAAATTTTTGTTTGCAACCTGATTTGGTTGTGAACTGAGGCATTTGTGAGCTGAGATACCACTGTACCAAATCAGACTGACTACATGGTGTCCCACTATCATCAGTAGTGGCTGGTGGCCAATGAGACTGGAGGGCAGGGAGCTGGTCAGAGCAAACTGGTCAACAGTACCCAAACAGATTTTTTTTCCTCCAATGGTCAAGCACCCCTGGCACCCTGAATTGATCCTTTAAAATGTCCAGGAATCCTTTGCTACACGACCATTGGATCCAACCCCCTGCTGTGGATACCAATTTTCACCATCCCATTCAGATGGCTGTCCAGTTTCTTTTTGAATGTCTCTAGTGTGGAAGAGCCCACCACCTCTCTAGGCAGCTGTTGTGTTGTTCTGACAAGTGAAGAAGCTTTTCCTGATATCTAGCCTGAATCTGGGTTGTTGCAACTTGAATTGATTATTCTGTGTCCTACACTCTGGTATCAGCAAGAAGAGATCTTGACCATTCTCTTTGTGACAGCCATTAAGGTACTTATAGAGGGATAAACCTCACCAGCTACAGAGGAGCAGGCAACGTAATCCTTCAAGAGAGTGCGTTTCCACTTCTGGACTGAAGAACTGGACACATTCATCAACCTATGGGACAATTCAGATGCCCAGGAATACTTAAGCTTTGTTGACAATATCTTCCCAAGGTTTTCAGAGCAACTGAAAAAGGGGCTACTTGCACACCTCACCCCAATGCAAGTATAAAAGGCAAGTACTCAGGACATCACATAAAACAAGAGCTTGCTTGCTTGCTTGCTTGCTTGCTTGCTTATTAATTATTTATTTAGGAGACTTCTATGCCGCCCCCTTGCAAACTAGCCTCGGGGCAGCTCACATTCATAAATAAATAATACAATTAAATGTAATTTGAGTTGCCCTGGCCAGAAATTAAAATAGATAAATAATATTAACAGTTAAAATAATGATTAAATAAAAAGGTCTTCACCTGGCACCGAAAAGCAAATAACAACGGCGCCAGCCGGAGCTCTCTGGGGAGCGCATTCCATAGATTGGGCACCAACTCAGAGAAAGTCCTCCTCCGAATAATCACCCTCCTAATTTCCTTCATGGAGGGTTCTCGGAGAAGGGCCTCTCCTGCTGATCTCAAGGGGCAGGCGGGCAAGTACGGATGTAAGCACTCCTTCAGGTAAGCAGGGCCGAAGCCATTCAGGGCTTTATAGGTCATAACCAATACCTTGAATTGGACCCGGACTTCAATGGAAAGCCAGTGTAGCTGACGGAGAACTGGAGTTATATGAGCATAATGCCCAGTTCCTGTTAGCAGCCTGGCAGCTCTATTTTGAACCAATTGAAGTATCCGGACCGTCTTCAAGTGCAGCCCCACGTAGAGTGCGTTACAGAATTCAAGTCGGGAAGTCACCAACGCATGTGTCACTGTCGCTAGGCAGTCATTCTCCAGGTAGGGGCGCAGCTGATACATCAACCGAAGCTGAAAGAAAGCGCTCCTCACCACTGCTGTCACCTGAGCTTCCAATGAAAGCTCTGGGTCGAGGAGCACTCCCAAGCTGCGAACCCTGTCCCTAAGAGGGAGTGCAACCCCGTTCAGGACTAAGTTAAATTCACCGTCCCGGAAGTCCTATCCACCAACCAACAGGACCTCCATCTTGTCTGGATTGAGCTTCAGTTTATTGGCCCTCACCCAGCCCATTACCTCGGCCAGGCACCAGTTCAGTACAGCCACTGCCTCACCTGGATTGGTGGAAAACGAGAGGTAGAGCTGGGTATCATCAGCATACTGATGATTCCGCAGCCCACACCTCCTGATGACCTCTCCCAGCGGTTTCATGTAGATGTTAAACAGCAAAGGGGACAAAATGGATCCCTGCTGAACTCCATGGCATAGCTGCCATGGCGCAGAGCCATAGTCCCCCAGCACCACCTTCTGGAAGCGGCCATTGAGATAGGAGTGGAACCACTGCAGAGCAGTGCCTCCAACCCCCAGTCCTGCCAGCCTATCCAGAAGGATACCATGGTCGATGGTATCAAAAGCTGCTGAGAGGTCCGGGAGAACCAACAGGGATGCACTCTCCCTGTCCCTCTCCCTGCACAGATCATCATACAGGGCGACCAAGGCAGATTCAGTACCGTACCCGAGTCTGAAGCTGAACTGAAATGGGTCCAGATAATCAGTTTCATCACACACAAGTGTTCTGGCAAGTTCCCCAGAACTACGCCCTTCCCCAGAACTACGCCCTTCACAGCAGTGGCTACTCCTTGATTACTGGAAGGTCATGTCTGGTCACTTCATAGGAAGCTGAATCCCTCTCTTCCAAGACCCAAGAGTGCACTTCTGGCACATGAAAGGTGCCTTTCAGAAGATCTCCATTTCATACTTGCTCCACTACAAAAGAATGATACTGTATTCTGCCTGTAAAATGACAACGGGCATTACCTTGGAGGAATCTGGCCTGGAAAGGTGCAGCATGGGGCTAAAGGGGAAACATCCAGATGTCTGGAGGTGCCACCAAGAAGCAGTGTGGACTATATTTCCTAGGGATCAATGCAATCCGAATGGAAAGTGGAATAGGAAGGCATGGACATTGCATCTCAATAGTCATCTGTTCTCCAGCTTCTGCTTCTGGCAGGCAGCTGTCTCTAGGAGAAGAATGGCAGTGAGCATAGTACACCATCAGCATTCTAGACAAGATGATGATGCAAAGTACACAATGGGACAATCCCCCACCTTCCACCCCAAGGATATGAGACAGGAAATTGCAAAGTCCTTCATCCCACATTTCTCACCTCTTGGCAGTGGAAGTACCTTATCCCATGCAACAATATGCAAATAATTGAAGCTCAGTTAAGCAGGAGCAATGAAACCAAGGTTGATAAGAGAAAAGAGGCTGACAAGGATAACTGTGGGAGATTCCCCACAGCATATACTGTGAAGACCCATGGTTTGTCAGGTATGCTGGCTCCTGGGGGATGGATCAGAGATGTGACAGAGGTGTTGGCACTGCTTATGAAGCTCACTGACATGCATCCTTTCATTCTCATCCGGGTAGGAACAAATGATACTGCCAAAGAGCTTTGTAGAAATCACATCAGACTTTGAAGCTTTGTGAAGTAAGCTCAAGAACTGTGGGAGCAAAATCATTTTCTCATCTATTCTTTTGATACTTGAAGAGGAATAGAAAAGGAAAGAAAAATACTCTGAGTGAATGCCTAGCTACAAAAGTGATGTTGACACAAGAGATTTGGATTCTGGGACCATGAGCTATACTTCCTGGAAGATTGACTGCTAGAAAGGAATGGGTTGAACATCACAAGGAGTGGGAAGAATGTGTTTGGCCATAGCATGACAAAATTCATTAGGAGTACTTTAAACTGAATCCTACACTGGATGGAAAATAAACTTGGGGTGGGGGGGGGGGAGGTGACAAAGGATAACCACAATGGAGAGAGTAGCTCTAATACAATTGAATAATAGTCTTCTACAAAAATGTAGGAAGAAAACTAGCGTGTGGTCTTCAATGCCCAGAGTACAAAACACAACCAGCATGGAACCTGAACTCTTAATAAAGGATAAATATGATTAGATAGGTGTAACTGAAATTTGGTTCTACACCTAGGAAAAAGAAACCAAATGCATCATTTGGTGCACCATCCAAGATGGTGGATACATGAGAAAGATCTTGACATTGCTGTAGATCATAAGCAGAAGATGAGCCAACAATGTGATGTGGCTGCAAAAAGGGCCAATGCTTTTTCAGGCTGTATGAATAGAAGTATCACTTCCAAATCATGAGAAATACTAGTTCCTCTCTGCTCAGGATTGGTCAGGCCTCATCTGGAGTACAATGTCAAGTTCTGGGAACCTAAAATTAAAAACCTAAAAATGTTTTTAATTACATGGAAATGTTGCAGTTAGAGCATACGTGGAGATTAAAAAATCCTGCGGTTGGAGATTGCACCTTTTTCTGACCGACATCAGACATATTCAAGGATTGATATGTGCTGGATATCTAAAAATTTAATTATGAATTTAGAGGAAGAAAAGCTCTTACCCAAGTTACTTACTGATCATAATCCATTGGAGATACTATGGTGGGGAAGAACAGGTTGGAGGAAGAAGATGGAGACTTAATGATAATATTTTGCTGCAAGAAGATATTTTGACAAAGTCAGAAGTATTGGAATAATTTTTTAGATTAAAAAATTGCATCTCCTAACTGCAGGGACTGCAGGTGGCGCAGTGGTTTAAACCGCTGTGCTGCTGGGCTGGTTGATCGAAAGGTCACCGGTTCGAATCTGCACATGGGGTGAGCTCCCGTGCGCCATCCCAGCTCCTGCCAACATTGCAGTTCGAAAGCATGCAAATGCAAGTAGATAAAAAGGTACCACTTCGGTGGGCAGGTAACAGTGTTCTGTGCACTTTGGTGTTTAGTCATGCCGGCCACACGACCACGGAGACTGTCTGCAGACAAATGCTTGCTTACTTGGCTAGGAAACGGAGATGAGCACCGCCTCATAGAGTCAGGCATGACTGGACTTAATGTCAAGGGGAAACCTTTACCTTTACCTTTAACTGCAATCACCCACACCCCAGTGGTTGGAATATTCACACACAGGACCCTGCAGTATGGAATCAGGCCACAATGAATTTGCTTCCTTGTTACTGGATGTCTGTGTGTGCACAAATGACCTTAGCTATCCATTTCTACACTAAGAAGATTCAAGCAATTTGGCTTTTTTTCAATAGAGACACAGAAGAGCCCAAGGTTATTTTTCTTGCCTTTTTCTGCAACAGGAGAAAGAATTTCTGAAGACCTACAGCAAAAGACAATGACAATTGTTCTTATGCTGGATTCCATCTCAGAAAGTTCTGGAAGGATCACAACTTAGCAAGTTTCTCAATGTTCTGCACTTAAGACTTTGTGACAACTTAAGACTACCATTCCATATTTCCCATTCATCCAGCTGTCTTGAAAGAAGGCAATTTGTTTATCCATCAGACCCAGGACACACCAAGCTGTCACAGGGGTTCAAGATGAGCCTTACATTAAATCCTTTGACAGGCAGAATAGAACCATCTCCCTTCAAACTAACACATGGTAGCTAGTAATCAATGAAGTGCTGGGGTGGGAGAAACTCATATTAAAATAGTGACAGCTCAGGAAACTTATCAAGCCTGCCAGTAAATAGAAGATTTTGCTATTATTATTGGCTTTTCTCAAATATGCCCCTGCATTAAAGCTTTGAAAGGCCAGTGGCTTCCTCTACGAGACTGAACTGAATGATCCTGTTAAGTACACAGGCAATTCTGATGCAGATGAGTCTGCTTCTGGGAACATAGAGAAATGAAGATTCAGACTCAACAATAGCATATCCATATGCATTTCAGCCCTTGTTTCGTGTTCCAAAGTCATAATAATACTTAGCATTTCTATATCACCTTTGGAGTGTGCTTCACGTACATTATTCTACTGTAAAGATCCAGTAATGAAGTCAAATCAGTTGTTCCCATATTGCAGACACAGAGACTGAGGGAAAGCAGCATGACTATACTGGTCTACAAATTTTGGGAAATTATCGACCTCTGAGATAAAATGTGCTAATTCTTAAATATTTTGATTAGATGAATTAGAAAACAGGTGAAAAAAGTACTGGTTGGCTAAGGTTTTCAAGATATTTCACAATAAAGATTTATACACAGGAGAGTTTATTTGCCTACAAGGGAATGAGGTGTCCGATGAGCATGATGTCTCATAACTTCTCAGCAAAGTATGGTAGAACAATGAAAATGGTACCACATGGAAGTGTATAAATTTATCTTCACTTTGAGATTAAAGATTATTACCTAACTGTAATTTATTGTTCTTTTAGTGGAAGGTACATTTGTCTTGGTCAGATCTACACATCTGGTGACTTATGAAAGTGTCATTGCCTAACATTAGCAAGGAACAGTTGCATGATATTTTCCTTCAGAAGCCAAGATGCCTCACAACTGTGTAAGCAACACAGATAACTTCTGCTACATTTGTGGTGAGGTTACATTTGCATCTCAAAAGTGCAATGACAGCAGTGAAAAAAAAAAGGCATATCACTGATATTTTAGATGCAAAATAGGGGATCAGGACAAGATTTGGGCCCCTCATTATTGTTGCATTACATGTGCAACTTATCTGCATCATTGGCTAAGCAAGAAGAAAAAGTTCATGCCTTTCACAGTCCCTAATTTCACATCATGAGCATGGGGAGAGATTCTACCAGGATATCACAGGCATGGAGAAAAGATACCATGGGAAATGGGGCCTGTCCATACTTGCCGATTAATGCTGGAATCTCTCCAGTGATGATCCTACTGCAGTTCACAAGAGAAAACCAAAAAGTGCAGTTTAGATACCAAATAAAGACAGAACCTTTTTGTTTAATGTGATGTTAGAGCTTGTCAGTTTTTCATGCAAAAAGCATGAAAATGTTACATGAAAAACCAATAAATGAATGGAAAGTTATGTTATTGGTATCAATAAAAAGATAAATTTATAATGAGTGGTGTGGCACCATTCTCATCGCTATATGTATATCACATGTTGCAGAATAGTTATGTTGCAGAATAATTGTGCATCCCCCTCATAATTTTGAATTATTTTGATACAATATGACCTGAAGCTGTATCTTGGAAGCTGGGGCCAATTAATACTTAGGACTTAATTTTCCTTTATTAGTGTCATGCCTAACAGCTCAACAGAGGCATTGGCACACGAGAAAGGGCCAGAAGCTCACAGTGAGAGTCAGGCATTGGAACAAGAGGACTTATACTTGAGGTCTAGTGCCCAAATGACCCCTCTGAAGCCTGACTCTGAGGCCTCCAAGTGAGTAACCTCCCCACAGCCTGACTCTGAGGCTTCTGAGCGAGTAGCCTCCCCACATCCTGACTCTGAAGTGTTTGAACAAGTCGCCCCCCCCCCCACCACCTCCTGACTCTGAAGCTGCTGGGCAGAGTTCAGGAAAACAGGAAGACGTAACAGTAAATTTAGTGAATGCCCAACTTAGGAGGAGTTTGCAGCATCTAGACCAATTGCGTCTGGACCAGTTGCAGCGACAGGAGAGAGGTTTGTCCCACCCACGGACGGAAAGATGTGACAGAAGATTGAATCCCACGTGAACTTCCCAGACAGGTCAGAAAGGAGGGGGCAACTGAGCTGCCAGGACCTCACCGCTAGAGCTTATCTGTTGCATTGTAAAACTTGTAGCAAGTAGCAATAAAAGTCTTTAGTTTTATTGCCGGCTGCTGTGTGAGTTAATTGGAGACATGAGTTACGGACTCACGACAATTAGTGACCAAATTCTGGTAAAATTTCCTACTTTCATTTTGGAGGCTTTCTCCTTGTAGACCAGTGTTATGTAATGAGTTTCTTAAAGGTGAGCTTTAAGTCAGCAACTTCTTGATCTGTAGCTCCAGGGCTTATTTTGTCATAGAACGCACCGGAACGGCATTCCGGCACCTTTTTTTGACGGATTTTTCCATGTGATTGTGAATTGCCCTGTTGGGCGTAGCAGGTCGGCAGCAAAAAGCATTAAAATAGTGCCTGCGGGCTGCGTGTGTGTCGGTGCTGCTTGGGAGGGTGCTGTTTGGCTCGGGACGCTGCTCGGCTTGGGATCGGTTGTGTGGTCGCGTGCTCAGTGCTTCCTGCCAGCAGCGACCATTATGTTTATGTGTGTGTAGAGTGACTGACCCCGAGGTGAGTTCCGGCACCTTTTTTTTTTTTTTTACAAAAAAAGCACTGTGTAGCTCAGTAGTTTAGCCACAGCACTAGGTCTAGTGGGGGTGCTCACTCAGAGCCAATGAAGCAGCTAGGATCCTTACCACATAAGTTTGTCTTGTCTTCTGGATCTACGGGCTAATTAACATTAACAAAATCAACATTTTTTAAACTTTTTAAAAATTTTAATAAGAGTAAAGTTTAAAAAGAAGAAAGAAGAAATAAATAAGTATACAAGTAAAAATCACAAAGAAACACTAAGGATTCTTAGACAAATGCTACATAGATTGTCAAATATTTTTAAAAATCACTGTAAGTCAACAATTACTATCCTTTCTACTTAGTCACATTTTCTTTCTTGCTTGCTTGCTTGCTTGCTTCCTTCCTTCCTTCCTTTTTTTTTAGGACTTGGTTAAAATTCATTGCCTCGTTATCTTTCTACAACATTAGTCTGACCATTATACATAGTAAACTAACTTATTTTTCCAGTCTTAAGTAATTAAATTTCTTCTTTTCATTTTAAGGCAGTGTACTTAAATAGCTCTATTCTTCTAAACTCAACGTACTATAACAAGAAGGCATCAGTGCAAGAGTTAATCTTTTAAAATATTTTCAAGAATTCTATTCTGTTTATGTAACTCTTCTTGTTATAATATTGAAGCATTCGTTTAAATGTTAATCTCCAACAATATTTTTAGAAATTCCACTCAATCTTATATAGATTTTTCTATTATCCCCATTATAAAGTCAGTTGTGCATAGCTGAGTTTCCATTTATTACATTATTTGACTGGTTTTCTATTGACATAATTGGTCAATTTTGCCTTACTGCATAGTCATCTAATTTATTTTTCCAGTCCTCAATAGTTGGGTTACCTTCTGCTTTCCATTTTGAAGCAACTATGACTCTAGCCTTGGTTATCATATATTTGAATAACCACCACATTCTTTGGCAGAGTTTCAGGTACACTGCTCAGCAACGAAGTCTTAGCTGCCATGGGAAAATTAATTTTCAAAATTTTCTGTATTTCCACATGTATTTCTTTTGAATTTATTTAATTTGGCACATGACCACCACATATGGTAAAAAGTTGCATCTACTTCTTTCCAACACTTTTCCAATGCAGTTCTTATCCATTTTCTCTATATCTTTGGGAGTAATAATTTACTGAAAAAACATCTTGTTCCACTTTTCTCTCAATGCTTGACTGGCTGTAAATTTTATATACTTTGTCTATACAGTTTCCCGTTAATGGAACAGTATTTCTTCCTGAAAATTCTGCATCCAGTTTATCATACATATTTTTACTTGCTCAGTCTTGGTATCATATTGAAGTAGTTGTTTGTAGAGTCATCCTAGTAAATGATCTTTTTGCCATATACTCAGATTTTCAAAGTCTGTTCGGTCTCTTATAGTACCTTTCTTTTTTGGATTTCTCTCTTCAGTCTTGATTTCAATTGGTAGTAAGGAAGGCACTTTATATTTTTCCTTCATTTTTTACTTCTTGCCATCAATTAATAATTTCACTTGTTTTACTTGGTCTCTGTGCAATAGTGGGAAATCTAAACAGATACAATTACTGGCTATAAATTATTTCAGACTGGGCAGTAAAAAAAAGGACAGCTTATTTGGAGGGGATGAGTGGTATTTGGTGGGGTTGAATGGTTAAAGAAAGTATGGATCCATTTCTGCCTTAATCCAATGTGTGTTAAATTAGGAATTCATTAGCAGCAACAGTATTCTATTCCTATTTTTGGCAAATACCTAGACCAGAGACCTTGAAGACCACTCTCTCCACTCTCTTATTATGGCTGGCATATTGTGTTAGCATGTTTTCTTATGCTTAATATGGTGGGTCATGGTACATGGGGCAGGCAGGAGGAATCACAGTGACTCATGCACTTGTGTGTACATGTGTGTGTGAGTGAACTGCTTAAGGTATACTGGCTTGGAATGCTGATAATTGCAGTCCAATACAATCGTGAGGTACCAACAAAAGCAGTGCTAGGTATGGAAAAAGATCAGAGCTCAGGCCCATAGGACAAGAACGAAAAGGTACAGATTTTCACATGCCAATTTACAGTCAGTCTGATCTAAAGTCTGTATGATGACCCTGCCTCCTAAGGACACCTCCATTTGTAAAAAGGGATATATAGAGAAGGAGAAAAGAGCATTTGATTTTTTTGTGGGGACACCTCAGGCAGAAAGACTTGGGGGAGATGCAGCAGGAGGTGAAGTACATGTAGGCAAAAAGCCAGATAATGCAGGAGA
The DNA here is from genome assembly GCA_023646645.1 of Varanus salvator macromaculatus. Taxonomy (NCBI): domain Eukaryota; kingdom Metazoa; phylum Chordata; class Lepidosauria; order Squamata; family Varanidae; genus Varanus; species Varanus salvator. Next base: position 3,885,724 of record JAIXND010000774.1, on the reverse strand, counting down.
ATCAGATACAACAGAAATAATTAAGGCCTCTGCACCTTTATTTCAACAAGTACCCAAAGACAGTAGGGTGGTAGGGCAAGATGGCCTCCCAGAGATTCAGCATTCCAGCTCACATCACACTGTGGCAGAAAAATTGCCTTTCTAAAACAAAAGCTGAGATGCTAGAGGGAACAAGTTTGTAGCTCTTTTGTCAATGTAAATGGTAATCAAGAAATGATTTTGTTTGCCTGTTCCCTTTCCTTGTCTCTTTTGATGTGTTTATCTTTTGGCTAATGCTAGATTCCATACATGCAAGGTTTATGCCATAGTCACTTGCCATTTCCCATTTTTTAGCCATTTCCATCCATGCAGTTCTTTTTTTTTTGAAATTTTTATTAGGATTTTAAACTAAAACTACAAACATCAATCATCGCACACATCAGATTTACTGGGTCAATCCCCTACAAGATAACTTTTATCATTCTATGATCATACAAAAATCCATTTATAATAACATGAAAACATCTTTAGATCAAAACCAAGTCCCGTTTCTCCAGCCAAATAAAAAAGTAAATCCAAATTTGATAGAAGTCACTATCTTCCTTTTTCCTTCTTCTTCTTCTTCAGTGAAATCAACCCCATCCTTTCTTACAAAGTCCTGTTTCTCTTGACCATTTTTTAAGGGAAGCTTCTCTAAGTTGAGTGAAATTACAACATCTTTCTTCTTCAGTGATAAGTTCATCCAAACCCACGATTACAAGTAACATCAAAAACAAAACAAAAACTATTTAACATCTCAAAAAGCATCCTAACTACTCTGTTTGGTGATAACTTTAAGCCAATTTTCTTTAAGCTCACTTACTAATGTTGCATCTAAACTTACACACCATTTAATCAAATATAGTTAACTCCATACAATATCACATATAGACTTGCCAACCCATATAAATCATTGCTTTTTAAAATAGTAGATTCTCCTATTTTCAATTACAGATATAGTCAGAGATATCCATTTAACCATGTTTCATTAAACTAGATTGTTAAGTTTTCACCAACCATATTGAATTAGCCTAATCATCCCTCTTTTTATCTCTAAAAGCAGTTTAGCAACTCTATTTGGTGATTATTAATACCTATATAAATTCTCTTATTTTCAGATACAAATAAAATCAGAAATATCCACTTAACATCTTTAAAAGCATCATTAATTGGTCTATTTGATGATAACTAATATCTATAATATCTTTTAGCCAAAATTTCATTAAACTAAATTACTAATGCTTCACCAACCACAGTAGCTTAACTTTTCTACATTACATATAAGCATACCAACCTATATACGTCATCCCTTTTTGAAATAACAAAAGTTCTTATCTTCCCTCTTGATTCCTTTCTCCTTTTTTTTCTTTTTCTTTTTTTTTACACCTCTACCAAATCTTTCTGGTTTTTTTACATTATAACGTTGTAATACCTGTAATAGAATTTTCAAATGTGGCCACATAAACAAAGCCTCTCTTAGATGGTTACTCTTGCTCATTAGCTCCACAGATTGTGCCAACTTTTCTGCTCATACAAAAAAAGATGCCTGTAATAAATCATGTCATAAATCATGTCCGCCCATTGCTTCTTTGTTTAGATTAGAACGTTGTGTTGTCTGCAGTAGATCATGTGTCTTAGACTGTAGCCCAACTATCTTCTCTTTTTCCAGCATAACAAGAAGATCACGTGGAGGCTTATTTATTAAATTTACTGGTTGTATTGACTTTCCTGATGCTTCCAAATATCCATCTGCTTGTTGTCTATTTATAGGCCCATCCCATAATAATTCACTTGTTATCTTCTCAGTTTCAAATTTTTCTTCTGCTTGCTGGATATTTTGCATATTCTGCTCAGGTACAAATGTTTGATCAAAGCCTGATTAATAGAAAAATCTAACTTATCAAAACCAGCTTTTTGTTCAATTAGGAAAGAATCAAGTTGCTTAATTAAAACAGTCTTCTGTTGTATTATTATCGCCTGTTGGGATAGTTGAAAGACTGCTAAAGAGGCCTGTATTTCCAAAAGTGTCTTCTATATTTCTTTAATTTCTTCCATATTTGCAGTGATTTCGCAGCCTTGGCAGGAGTCCAAGAGTCCCAGGAACAAAGGAGCAAAGATGGCCGTTATTTCTTGGAAGTAGTCCAACACACAAGAAAGATACTTCTATAGTTCAATTAAACATTAATTTGTTATTTTAGTTCTTTGCCCTTGGAGAGATTAAAGAAAAAAAAGATCTTTTCCTTACTTAAAAAGAGCTCTGTCTCTCTCTCATGTAATTCTCCACCTTTCAGTTCTGTGGGGGGGGTGGGGGGAATTCTTTCCCGCCTCCATCCGAAGGGCTTTCTGTTTCTTCTTTTATATCAATTAGCAAACGATGCGGCTTTTTCCACAGGTATCATTGCAAAAAAAAAAAAAAAAGAAAAAGAAATAAAAATAGTTCCCAGTAGATCTGATGCTAATAGCTAAAGTAGACTAAACAAAAAAAGTATGCCGAGGACTTACAGAGAGCTGAAATTCTCTCCTGTACCATCCGGCTGAGAAAAGCTTGATTTTCTCCCAGTAAGCGCAGAATTGCTATTCAGACACCTGCTGGGAGCTTTGCCAAGCAATCTATCTTCACCCCTACAGGGCTTAGATTGGGCCCCCACAGCCCACACCAGACAGTTACCAGAGTGATAACAGAGTTTTGTTAATCACATCTGTCTCGTCCCGACACCATACTTCTCTCCCCATCCTTGCAGTTCTTAATAAAAATGTAACTGGTTCCTATAACATCACACACAAAATGTTTGTGGATAGTATGGATAGATGAGTAATTTGTTCCATTGAATGTGATTTATGGATTTATCCAATTCACATTTGCCAAACATGGAAATGAGCCAAGATAGACTTGCAGACTGAAATCTGCATTTTTACAAGCTTTTCAGTGCAGCTTATCAAGGAAAAATGTACACAACAATCTTCTTATCTGGGAGAGCTGTGTACACAATTCACATACCTTAGAAAACTGTGTGTAAAACTGCATTACTGCAATGAAAATCTTGCATTGTGCATTATGTAATTGTGTATTTAATACTGTACACCAAAATACATAGATTAAAAATGTACATGAAGAAGATACGGATTTCTGTATTTTTTAAATCAAAACTTATGTAGAAATGGGATGGAAAGAATGTATGATCTATGATATACAAGGTCTTAAGTGGTAATAGAATAGGTAACTGGACTGTCCTGATTTGTTTAATCAGCACTCAAGTGCTTTGGCATCTCTATTTGAAACATCAGTGGATCTCAGGTGATGTCTCATTTGACCAAAAACAAGGAAACAACAACAACTCCTGTTCTGTGTATGTTGTACTTCTAACGATTATTTTTAAACAAGACTTTGTCTAAGTTAGCTAACTGCTGGTGGTATAGCACAACTAATGCTTCTTTACCAATGCACATGGTCTCCTAAATTACCGTATTTTTTGCTCTATAAGACTCACTTTTTTCCCCCTCAAAAGTAAGGGGAAATGTCTGTGCATCTTATAGAGCGAATATGTGTGTGCAGTAAGTCTGTCAGATGTGCAGCCCATGGGGAAGTGATGGGGAATGTGCCTATGATTATGTGCCCATTTGATTCAGAATATTTTTTTCTTGTTTTCCCCCTCTAAAAACTAGGTGCGTCCTATGGTCAGGTGCGTCTTATAGACCAAAAAATACGGTATCTAACTGCTTCCTAGAAAGTAATGCATGGTCAAGATACATGGATTTTCCATGCCATTCTGACAACTAAAAGGTTGGAAGGACAAATGTACTTCTATAATACAGTAGAATAAGGACATAACAATTGCCATCATACAATTGCCATTGTCTTGCGCCTCCAAAACCTCCCTTTTGAGTGCCATCCACCCCTTCTCAACTCGCTTACCTTCCAGTAACCAATCCCAGGAGACTTTCCCCAGTCTGGCCTTCAGTTGGCCAAAGTTGGCCAAAGTTGGCCCTCTTCAGTTGGCCAAAGTTGGCCCTCTTGAAGTCCCAGCTTCTAGTGCTCGCCCTGCTGCACAGCCCCAGTCCCCTGATCTCAAAGCAAAGGATGGAGTGATCACTCACATCCAGAGCTCCCCTAATCTATACTTCATCTATCAGCTCCTCCCTATTGGACAAGACCAAGTCCAGGACGTTTCCCCCCCTCGTCGCCTCTCGGACCCTCTGTGTGAAAAACCCACCCTCTAGAGCTTCCAGGAAGTGACATGACCTGATTGAAATCCCCCATAATTACTGTGTCCCTCCCCCAAGATATCCTTAGAATCTGGCCTGTCAGGACATTATCCAGGGTCTCAAGTTGACCTGGAGGGCAATAACATACCCCCACTGTCAGGTCTCTTTCCCTGTCAAAACCCCTAAGTTTCACCCAGACTGCCTCTACCAAATCCCCATCTGTGCTGCATTCTATCTCACTGCATCCTATCCCTTCCCTGATGTATAAAGCCACGCCCGCACCTCTCTTTCCCTTCCTGTCATTTCTAAAAAGGTGATACCCTTCTATGTTTACATTCCAGACTTGCCTTTCATCCCACCAAGTTTCTGTGATTCCCACCAGATCGTATCCTCCTATTCCCAGGAGAGCTTCAAGCTCTTCCTGCTTATTACCCATGCTCCTAGCATTGGTGTACATGCACCTAAACTCCTTCCCACCACTTCCTTTCCTTGGAGTGCCCAGCATCCTCCTTCCTCCCATCCTCCCTGGTACCTTGCCCCTCTGCGTAGAAGTCCTGTCAGTCCCTGCAGTATCTCTAAAGCCCTGCTCCCAGAGCCCCGATCCTCCCCGCACACTTTTCCAGTGCAGGCACGTTACTGGGGGGCCTGAACCCACCCCCCACTGGCTCAGTTTAAAGTCTTCCGGATGAAGCTCGCTAGAGCATCTCCAAAGGACCTTTTCCCCATCCTCGTGAGGTGTAACCCGTCCCTTGTCGGAAGTCCATTGGCAAGAAAACGAGTGCCGTGGTCGAGGAACCCGAAGCGTTCCTTCTGGCACCACACCCTAAGCCAGTTCACCTCAGAGGCCCTCCTGTCCCTTCCTGGCCCAAATCCCCAGACAGGTAAGATTGACGAGAAGGCCACTTGGGCCTTCAGCTCCCTGAGTTTCTTCCCCAAGGCCGAAAAGTCCCTGGTGATCCCGACCACCCCCTGCCTGGCCACGTTGTTTGTGCCCACATGGATCACCAGGAGTGGCTGGTGTCCCCCGGAGCGAACAAGACACTCCACTCTGTCCTTCACATGCCAGATGCATGCACCCATCATGCAGCAACCCTCCCTTGTCTCAAGGCTGGGGCGGCACACCGCTGCCTCAGTGCCCCTCAGCAGGGAGTCCCCAACCACAATCACCCATCGCCATACCTTCCTGGTGCTGGTGGGCAGCCATGCCCTGGTCCTTGCCTCTCCTGCAGTGGCTCCCTTTCCTCCTGATGTCCCAGGCTGGGGGTCCTGCTGGTCCCCCAAGGCCTCGTCAGCCCCAGCCTCCCCAAGTGGAGAGAACCTGTTTCCCAGCTCCAGATTGGTGCCAGGAGAAGGAGGAGGCCGTGCTGGCCTCCTCCTCCTGTGGGTGACATACCTCCATGTCTCCGCAGCTGCTCCTCCCGTGGTCTCTCCCTAAGCCCTCTGTCGAGAGGGGGGCTGCTCCGGGGGGGCCCGGAGAGTTCTCTCGGCCCTCAGGCACCTCACCTCCTCCTCTGGCAGGGTCACCATCCTGCACCGAGGGCAAGTGTATCCCTGCCTCTCCTGGGGGAGAAGGGCGAACATGTCACAGCTCTCGCAGCGGACAGCAACACCCGTGACTCCCGCCAAGGCCATCTCCTGGTCTGCCATTGGTATCCCTTCCGAGAGCTTACCTTGGTCCCCTGCCTTGTAAGTCCTGCAGTTCCTCTCACTCGCCCAGTTCTCCCAGACAAAACCAACTTGCACACACACACAAGGATAAAATAAACTTAAATTTAAATCAGAAGAAAAAGCACAGCAAAGCAAAGCGCAAACAAAAAAACAAACAAACACACAAACAAAACAAAACAAAACAAAAAAAACAATCAAGCAAACAAACAAACCTCTGTGTCTCTGGGAAGGGAGTCTCTGGACCGTCTGGACCACAGCTAAGGGACGCAGACAAGGGATGATGCCCTTAACACGCCGCACCCGAGTTTGGCCTTATCAGTCCCTCAGGCCAGTGGCCCCGCCCCCTGCTTCCTCCTGGCCGCTCTAGCCCCTCTGGCCCTGCCCCCTCGCTCTCTGCTGCTCCTGGACCTCTGCTCCCACCTGCCCAGCTCCTACCTTGCCTTCGCCAGTCCCCTGGCCACCCAGCCCTCTCTCCCAGCCTGTGCCTCTGCCGCTCTGCCAGGAGGCCAGAGCCAATATTTGAATGGGCGATATGTAGATGCCACGCATGAATGGATACATATATGGATATAGTTTGGGCACCTTTGTCAGCATTTATGCATTTTTTACAAAGCTGTATTTTAGATATACTCAGATAAAGGTGCAGAAGTTGACAGTACAGTCAACTGAAGTTGACAGTACAAGATACAGTACTGATATATATCACATGCATCAATTGAACCTGATAGACTCAAATATATGCAGTTCTTTTTTGCTTTTGCTTTTTCCTTGTCTGGGAACTGCCAGGAAGTACTTCATACCATTCAGTTTGAACCCTGGTTCCCTGAGCTTTGCTCCACTGGAACACATTCTGCCCTCCTCCACAGAGGAAAACAGGTCTCTTCTGACACTCCTGACCTTCCTCTTTGTGACAGCCTTTGAGGTATTTATAGAGGGATATCATGTTCTCTTTTCAACACTGAATGTGCCCAATTCTCTCAGTCTCTCCTCACAGGGCAGTGTTTTCAAACCCAGGATCATTTTTGTTGCCCTCCTCTGCACCCTTTCTAATTTTTCTGCATCTTTCTTAAATCTTGGAGCCCAGAACTGGAGTCAGTATTCTGGATGAGGTCTGACTAGTGAAGAGCATAGGGGAACTATTATTTCTTTTGATTTGGAAGCAATACTTCTATTAATCCATCCCAAAATAGCACTTGTCCTTTTTGCAGTTTGTTGGTTCATATTTAGCCTGTTGGTTTGCCTTGTTTTTTTTATATTTAGCCTGCTGCACACATTAACCAGTTCTGTTGAGCCACATATTCCTCATCTTGTATCAATGTATTTGGATAATTTTTCCTAGATGGAGGATTTGGCACTTGTCCCTAATGAATCACATTATTACTTTTTGCATTCAAGCTTAGCAAGATTGCCCTGGAAATGCATTTTGTCCTCCAAGGTGTTCACTATTCCACCCAGTTTTATATCACCTGCAAATCTGATTATCATTCCCTGGTGTTGTTGTTGTTGCAAAGTCATGCCCAATTCTCTTTGACCCAACAGACCACAGCATGCCAGGCTCTCCTGACCTCCATTCCCTCCCAGAGTTCACCCAATCCCATACCCTCCACACCAGTGACTCCATTTAGTCACTTCAACCTCTGTCATCCACTTCTTTTGCCTTCAATCGTTCCCAGCATCAGGGGATTTTCCAATAAGTCCTTCCTTCTCATTAGGTGGTCAAGGTATTTGAACTTCAGCTTCAGTATCAGTCCTTCTAAAGAAAAGTCAGGGTTGATTTCCTTTAGGATTGACTGATTTGATCTCTTTGCAGTCCAATGGACTCTCAGGAGTCTTCTTCAACACCAAAATTCAAAAGCATCATACCTTCCTTATGGTCCTACTCTCACAGCCATACATTACAACTGGGAAAACCATAGCTTTGACCATATGGTCTTTTGTTGGCAGGGTGATGTCTCTGCTTTTTGGTGTGCTGTCTAGATTTGCCACAGCTTTCCTCCCAAGGAACAAGTGCCTTTTAATTTCTTGGCTGCAGTCACCATCTGCGGTGAACTTGGAGTCCAAGAAAATAAAATCTGTCACTACCTCTATTTCTTCTCCTTCTGTTTCCCAGGAAGTGATAGGATCGAATGCCATCTTGGGTTGTTGGAAAAGAGTGTTTACTATGACCAGCATGTTCTCTTGACAAAACTCTGCTAGCCTTTGCCCTGCTTCATTTTATACTCCAAGGCCAAATTTGCCTGTTATTCCTGTTATCTTTTGACTTCCTACTTTAGCATTCCAATCCCCCATGATGATAAGGACATCATTTTTGGTGTTAATTCTAGAAGGTGTTGTAGGCTTTCATAGAACCGGTCAACTTCAGCCTCTTCGGCAACAGCAGTTGGGGCATAGACCTGGACTACTGTGATGTTGAATGGTTTGCCTTGGATTTGAACTAAGATCATTCTGTTCTTTTGGAGATTATACCGCAGTACTGCTTTTCCCCTCCTTTATTGACTATGAGGGCTACTCCATTTCTTCTGAGGGATTCTTGCCCGCAGCAGTACAATTCATCTGAATTAAATTCACCCATTTCTGTCCATTTTAGTTCACTGATTCCCAAGATGTTGATGTTCAGTCTTGCCATCTCATGTTTGATCATGCCCAGCTTAGCTTGATTCATAGATCTTATGTTCCAGGTTTCTATGCAGTATTGTTCTTTACAGCATCAGACTTTCTTTACAGCTTTTGAATACCATGCCAGAGACTTTCTCAAAGAACATGACAGAGTTTTTAAAATATAAGATAACTGCAGCAAGAATTGCAATTGCTTCTAAATGAAAAACAGCAGAATGTCCAACAATTGAAGAGTGGAAATATGTTGATTGACTATGCAGTGATGGCAAAACTAATTATGTAAACAGAAGACTATGATATATGGAAATTTTACTATATACAATTTAATTAATACAGAACATGTGTCTCTTATGTATGGTGCAAGTTTACTTCCCTTTTTGCCCCTTGTTCAAGCCATGGTGAGTTAGGCATATGCCAGGTGATTTTTGAATATTCAAATCTGATCATACCTTGTAGTGCAATCTGAGACCAGAACCCACAGCTGCTGCTCTGGCTGGGAATCCTGGCCATGAAGTGGCTGTCAGACAGCTGTCTGCTCTAGACCACTGGTGGGTGAATGGATAGCCATCCATGTCCATGCTCTGCTGCTTCTCCCAGCCTGTCTCCTGAAAGCTTTGCCTCATGCACCTCCCCTGTCCCCAGTGCAGTTCCTACTATGCTCCCTAACTTTTAATACATTAAAAAGGACATACATGTCACTACAAGGCTTGAAACTTGTTTGAAAGTTAAATTTAACCTTTTGGGCAACTTTTAACCTTCTGTACTCCTGAGGCAGCAAGTCTGCTGAAGGAGGTGTAAGCTGAAGGAACCATCTAGCTAGGAACCATCTTGCTAAGGAAGTGATCTGTGGTCAATTTCCCAGCAAGCAGTGTGCTTCAGACTTAATGCTTGCTTTTCCACTTCTTTGATTACTGCTTTTGCAACCAGCCATTTTGCTTGGTTTGGATAATACTGCTTCCATCTGCCTCCCCTTCCCAGCTGATGGCTTGTCACATCTTGACCTTGAGGTCTGAGCCAGTGAATCATGAGTGTAGTTACTTTCTCCTCAGGGGAAAACATGCTCTCACAGTGACTAATTTAATCTAGACTCCATTTGGTGGGTCTGATGTGAAGCTGAAGGCCCCACCTGCCATTCTCTACATGACAGTGCTAGCTGGCAGCTGGGAATGGGGGTAGCTGTGAAGGTGCCACCTACCACAGTGCCAGAATTGGACATGCTACAAATTTCACACCAGTACCTCAAATTGATACAGAGGCAGTGTGCCTGAAAAATTTAACAGGTTAAGAAAGCTTCTGGTTTTGGTAAGTATAAATTGATTAAATTAATAAATAAAAATACAATAATTTTAAGAAGTTGCCTATTTTTATCTATTTATACTGGCAACAAGTCTGAATGTTGCATAGTTTATTTATTTATTTATTTATTTATTTATTAAAACATTTATAGGCCGCCCCATTGCAACAAAGCCTCAGGGCGGCTAACAACATGAATTAAAATACAATAATGGTAAAACAATTCTAATTTATCCCTCCCCTCCACGGTGCATCTCGGCAACTAAAAATCTAGTTAAATAAACATAACAACTAAGTAAATTAAATAAACAACATCAACTAAAACAAACATACACAATAATCCAAATAAACAAACAACAAGCCACACAATAAATTAAAACAAAATCTACAATTAACAGTTAAAATAAGACTTAAATCAAAAGGTCTTCGCCTGGCGCCGAAAAGCAAATAACGACGGCGCCAGGCGAACCTCTCCAGGGAGCGCATTCCATAGTTGGGGCGCCACTGCCGAAAAAGCCCTCCTCCAGGTGCTCACCCACTTAACTTCCCTCAAAGAGGGCTCCCGGAGAAGGGCCGCTGTTGCAGATCTTAGGGGGCAGGAGGGCATGTAAGGGCGCAAGCGGTCCATTAGGTATCTGGGTCCCAAGCTTTTTAGGGCTTTATAGGTCAACACCAGCATCTTGAATTGGGCCCAGACTTCAATTGGGAGCCAGTGGAGCTGACGGAGGACTGGGGTTATATGAGAATAATGCCCAGCCCCCGTCAGCAACCTGGCAGCTCTATTTTGTACCAACTGAAGTATCCGGACCGTCTTCAAGGGCAGCCCCAAGTAGAGGGCATTGCAGAAATCTAATCGGGAAGTCACCAACGCGTGTGTCACTGTTGCCAGGCAGTCGTGGTCTAGGAAGGGACGCAGCTGATGTACCAGCCGAAGCTGCAGGAAGGCACTCCTCGCCGCCGCCGTTACTGGGCCTGTAATGACAGCTCTGGATCGAGGAGTACCCCCAAGCTGCGGACCTTGTCCTTTAGAGGGAGTGCAACCCCATCCAGGACAAGGCCCAAGTCCCCCATACCAAGACCCAAACCGCCCACCAGCAGGACCTCTGTCTTGTCTGGATTGAGCTTCAGTTTATTGGCCCTCATCCAGCCCATTACCTCGGCCAGGCACCAGTTCAGCACAGCCACCGCCTCACCTGGATCGGTAGAAAACGAGAGGTAGAGCTGGGTGTCATCAGCGTACTGATGACTCCGCAGCCCAGACCTCCTGATGACCTCTCCCAACGGTTTCATGTAGATGTTAAATACCATGGGGGACAAAATGGACCCCTGTGGTACCCCATGGCAGAGCTGCCATGGCATAGAGCCATAGTCCCCCTGCACCACCTTCTGGAATCGGCCGTCAAGGTAGGAGCAGAACCACCACAGAGCAGTGCCTCCAACTCCCAATCCCTCCAGCCTATCCAGAAGGATACCATGGTCGATGGTATCGAAAGCCGCTGAGAGGTCCAGGAGAACCAACAGGGATGCACTCCCCCTGTCTCTCTCCCTGCACAGGTCATCATACAGGGTGACCAAGGCAGATTCAGTGCTGTACCTGGGTCTGAAACCGGACTGAAATGGGTCCAGATAATCCGTTTCCTCCAAGAGTGCTTGGAGCTGTCCCGCCACCACTCGCTCTAGTACCTTGCCCAGAAATGGGATGTTGGCCACCGGTCTATAATTGGTAGCCACCTCTGGATCCAGGGATGCCTTCTTTAGGACTGGCCAGACTACTGCCTCCTTTAGGAGTGCAGGCACCCGGCTGTCTCTTAAAGAGGCGTTGACTGCCTCCCGGATCCAGGGTCCAATCCCGTCCTTGGCTTTCTTAAGTAGCCAAGAAGGGCATGGGTCTAGTAAGCAAGTGGTAGGGCATACTCGTCCAAGCACCTTGTCTACATCATCAGGCCGCAACAACTGAAATTCATCCAGTAAGCATGGACCAGATGGTGTCGAAGGCAACTCCACAGTAGAATCTGCTTCCAAAGCAGAGTCGAGCTTGCAGCATATCTGAATGATTTTCTCCCGAAAATGCTGGGCAAACTTGTCACAGCAGGCTTCCAAGGGTGGCACCAGATCCTTCTTAGGGCCAGGATGTACTAGGCCCTGAACCACTCGAAAGAGTTCCGCCAGACGGCATTGTGAGGAGGCAATGGACATGGAGTAGAATTTCTTCTTCACCATCCTCACCGCCACAGCATAGGCGCGATAATGTGCACGCAGTCTCGGCCATGGCGGCAGGACTGGGTGCCCGCATGCGCCGTGCAGCGTCACGGGGGGGGGGGGGGCGGCAGGTGGTAAGTCCGGGCGGCGCTGGTCTCTCTGCCAGTATCTATTTATACTGGCAACAAGTCTGAATGTTGCATAGTTTATTGTGCCCTCTACTAGTTTGCTCCTTCATCCCTTCCTTCCAGTGCCTGTGTTTTCTCCCTATGCTAAGAGTTTATGAGTTAATTCTAATTTAATGACATGAACTGTGTCTCACTGGCAGATGGCACACATAATCCACAGGCAAGCAACTATTGTATATTATGATGTTCACAGGCAATGTAATACTATCCTGCTATTAATTAGATCTTAACTGAAGCTATCTAAGACAAGGGATTTGTAAAGTGTGTATTAATGTCTCACTAATAAAATTGCAAAAGTATCCAGGGACCCAAGATAGTCAATTGCTTTACATTCATAAATGACCTTATTAGTTCAGCTGAATTAAAGAGAGAGGAAAATGTGAGCTTCTTTATTACCCTGTCTGATCTAAAGAACATCTAACTAAAGAAGTAGAAGTCCAAAATTTCTTCAAAGACTGGTGTGAACATTGGTTTCAGTACAGTAACTAAACAGGTCAAAATAAATATAATTTTCAACTATTTTGGTAGGATAAGTTTCCAAACTTTGAACTACATGCTCCCCCCACCCTACCTAAATAATACAAACTGAACCCCCTGTCTCTCACCTCCAATATATGGAAAGTTACTCCATCTAGATGAAGGGAGTAAGTATGAACTGGGGCTTCCTGCCAACAAGAGCAAGGAATCCCAGCAGCACCACCTCTGCCCCCAAAACATCTATAAGCACCTATATTGAGAACTTGGATCAGTTTTATATCATTTTAACCATTGTGCCAGACTGGTCCATTTTGCTGTCTGACAAAGAACAAGATGATACCCCTCACTTTTTGTGTTCAAATGCTGATTGGACTGGCAATTGAATCTTTCCTCACTGTTGGTGATGAAACAGTGTCTTCTATCACACTCGAAGACAGTGTGCTACATTAAAGAGCCCAGGGAAGGCCATGTCCTCCTACAGCTCCTTGATGCTGGCTCCCTGGACCTGCTACATGAGGCAGTTGCTTCACTCTGCCTCATGGTAGGGCCAGCCTTCTTGTTATTGTTTCCTTCAAATCATCTTGGGAACTGTAATTTGGTGAGAGCATTAAGAATTCTCTAGCAAGATCCCTATTTTTTAACCTGCTACTTATTGTCAGAAATGACCAAAGCAACCTGAAGTTGGTACACATGAAGTTAAGAGAAATTACACCCTGGAGTTTTGTAGAATTGTATGTCTGATGGGACTGGGCACATGGATCACTTGAGTGTTGAGTACCTGATTACTGCATATTAGAGGTCAATTCACAGATTCAGGGTTGATAATTTGACCACTATGATATACAGGGATGAGAGACATGCATCTATTTTTAATACATTTCTATTCTACCTTTTTTTTCCTCTTGCAAGGAACCCAAGGTAACTTACCTGGTCCTCCTCCTCTTCATTTTAGCTGCACAATAATGTAAGATGGACCCAGTGAGTGGCTCAAAGTCATCTGGTGAGCTGCATGGCTGAATCAAGAGTACAACCTGGAACTCCCAATTCCTAATCTAACACTCGTAACAACTATACCACACCATGCCATGACTGTGTCACAGCTCTGACAAACTACATATCAACTCTCCTCTTCACAGAACTTCAAACCAAATTATTTTCAGTGGCCTCAGTTCACACATATATGAAAGCCCTGTTTAGGCATTCTGTACTTGAATAGGGCAAACCAAAGTTAAGCCAGAGCACTCTAGCCCCTGCTGCTTCATCCCATTGGGAGGTGCTACGGGTAGAGGAAGACAAATCTATTAATTTTGGTTTCCCCCCATTTCTCATTTAAATAATCTTATGTCTGATTCATCTCAAACTTTGAGAATTTCTTCAATCTCAAATTTAGTTTGTCCTGAACTTTGGGAATTGTCATTTTAAAACTTTGCATGGCCATTCATAATTATATTCATTCATGTGCACATCTCCTAATACATGTATTTTATTATGAATTTTTGATTAATGTACACATTTGTGCAAGCAACATTTCTGATATAATGTATTTTAGATATTTTTGTAATACATGCAGTCTTATGGACATGCTATGATTGGAATGCCAGTGCAAATACCAGAGAAGTGCAAATGTCTAAGAATTATTATTATTAATAATAATTATAATTAAATTTCTATACCACCCATAGCTGAAGCTCTCTGGGCAGTTCACAACATTAAGTCACCCAACCAGATTTCAAACTCTGAACCGTTCATTGTTCACTATAAAGAGCTTGTGGGAATAGAAGGACCAATAAAAAGCTAGTGCTTGGCAAACATCAAGACTGCATAGAGCTGATTCCACTAGTGTGGACAGTGTGGAATGCTGGTAAAATGATGTCTTGATTTAGGTGGAATTGGGAGATGACCTTCAGTAGGAACACATGATCTGGTTGGAGGATTACCAGAGAAGGCCATGGCAGAGGTGTGGGAGCCGCGGCCTTGCTCCCACTCCGCCTCAGCCCGTCTGTCCCCAGGCTCAGTGAGGTGGCTGCAGCTTGGCCCACAGCTTGGGGATATGGCTCACATAGTTAAAAATAGATTTTAAAAGTTATTTTTCTTACCTCCAATCTTTTTTTAGTGTCTTTGTCTCTCTATTCCCACCATCCTCCAGAGTATTCCCACTCTGTAATCCCGCTCTGTATTCAGAGCCAATGCATGTGTGCAATAGGGGGAAGAACCAGTGCACGCCCAGTTGAAGGAAGCTACAATTTGGCATGTGTGCCAGATCTTTGCTAGTCTCCGCAACTGAAAGAGAATGCCTGTGCTGGCTCAGAGCTTTTGGACTTGTTTGGAGAAAACAATCTCCAAATGAGTCCAAAAGCTCTGAGGCAGGCTGGGTAAATGACCATGGCAGGCCGTACCCAGCCTGCAGGCTGTAGTTTGAGAACCCATGTGTTAGCTGACAGGTTTTCACATTGTGGAGAAGAATTCTGTCCCTGTCTTGGGAAATAATGTCCAGTCTCCTTGGGACATGAATGAATGTGTGGTTCAACATTCAGAGAAGGTGGGCAAACTATGGTTGTTGAGACCACATCTGTAAGACATCCTGATGTAGTTTCCATTTGTGGGTCTTGTGTGGTATTCTGTGTGGTTGTAAGCCACCCTGAGGCTTTGGCGAATGGGGTGGCATAGAAGTTCCCTAAATAAATAAATAAATAAATAATAATATTCTGCTGAGTGTGTCTGCTGTGGTTTTGTCAGTGCCAATGAGAGGGATTGGTATAATCAACCTTCACTTCAAAAGAATTTAATTAGATAAATTGGTATTAAAAGTGAACTGAACAAATTTCAGCATCCTTAGCAGATGGTGTGTGTTGCCCCACACATGAGCTAAAGGTTTTTGGGATCCCAAGGAACTGATAAACCACTTCCAGGTTTGCTTACAAGGAGACTTTATTGTGCACAAAATACAAGTGAGTTGGCTTTCAAGGAATTTAGCAGCAAATTATTTACAATGCAAAGCATGAATTCCCCACAAGGCAAACTTCAATCAGCTGGAGCAGAAGGTCAGCAAAGCTGCCTATGAGATGCCAGTGTCCAAACAACACCCAAAAGAAATGACAGTTTATATAGGTCACATGTTTACATCAAGTCTACATCAAAGCAAAATTTGAAAGCTTGATAATATTAATTAATAAGGAAGCATTGACACTTGCAATCTTAAAGCAAGTGATGAATGTTACACATATGCCAGGACATAGCAGCCAAAATGCAAGGAGTTTCCCACCCTGGTCAGCCAAGGTTACTGATGTAAGAGTCTTATTCCCACTTTGTTTGCCAAAAAAATGATAGGATCTAATATCATAAGCTCATTAAGCTAATCATACAACAAAGCATAACCTTCTTAGCAGGTCTGATAAGGTACGTATCCCAGGCAGAGCGCAGCTGTATGTCCATCCTTTGACCCATCTCTCCCTTGCCAAAAAAGTCTCTCTATCTCAGAAGACACTTCCTCAGAGCCAGAGGAAAATATCTAAAATTTCTCAATTTCTACACTTTTAATTAGGCTAAAGCAAAGTAACTAAAATTCCGCATTTTACCTAGGCCAAATGAAGGCCAGGGAAGACTCTGGCCAGGGCACTCTTCACCAGGGACTGGTGAGGAGCGTTGGGGACTGTTGGGGAAGAGACTGCTGTATGGAAGTCAGAGACAGAGTCCTGGGTTTTCAGCACTGGCCCAATACAGGGTGGAACTTGGAATCTGAGAAGTGGACCCCATGGAATTTCTGGGCAGAGCCAGGATGAAATCTAGAAGTTAAAGGAATGACTCAGGAAAGGGTTGAGGAAATCTGTGGCCCTCCTTGACTATTGCCCATACTTGTTAGGGCTGCCAAGAGTTTGAGTCCAACAATATTTAAAAGGCCACAGGGTCTCCACCACTGGATTAAGACATGCATACATAGGACTACCTAGAGCTGCCTTTCCAGTTACAGAGCAAGGATAAGGAAAATCAAGGCCACAGCAAGTGTCAAAGACCTCTATATATTCAAGATGATAAATTAGGGAGTTGCTGCTTATTGTTTTATATATATACCCACATTCTTCTACATACCATGTAGCAATCAGAGAGGTATGTGCTTCTGAAGAACAATTGGTTGGGAGACAATGGTTCTTTCTCACAATTCCTAAATCATGCTCTTATGAACAGTGGATACGGATGAACATAATCCTGTTCAGACTCTGACATTTGATCTTTACTAGTCAGACCACAGCATTGCTGGCTGGTTAGGCACACCTGGTACACTTCTCTTAAAATTATATTGTAAATTTCAGGATCTGTGGCAGGCTTTGGCTTGTGGCTAGTTTCTTCTCTATGTCTTTGATGCATCAGACTTTATCAATCTGCATGCTGTATAATCTTCAAGTCAAATAACTCACATGACAAATTGTTCCCACTGGTACCCTTTTCCCCTTTCATTTCTTAGCAAAGATTTAACTACAAGTTACTGCGATGAGGTTTCCTTTGTCACTTCTATGACAAAGAAGTGTACTATGTATTATGCTATAACAGCACTATACTGCACAATATTATGTAAATAATTTAGACTGCATTTGTCAAAATAGAAGAGCTGGGACAGCACAAAAATATACCATTCTTATTTGTCTACATTTTCCTAGCCAGATTTGCTCATTCACAACTTTTAATTACTTACTTGAGGCTTTGTGGTCATTACTGTGACCATTACTGAGTGTTGTGAAACCCTGAAAGCATATTTTACTATCCAAGTTCTGATAGATGTTCTTGTTCATTTCATAACCCTGCATTTAAAAATGAACACTTTTCCAAATAAATTAGTCACTTCTAGATCATGCAAATAGTAACAATAACAATACAGTTCTTGTTAGCAGCGGTCACTGCTGCTGTAATTCAATTCACTGCAGTCATGAACTGCAGTATAAATGGGTGCCTTAGGTGGGTTAATCAAGGAAGCAGTGAAAAGGTGAGAATGCTCATGGTCACTTCAGGTTCATGGAAGGCTCCCCACCCCATCTCTCATTACTGAGCGTCTTTAACTTTCCATTCTCCAAGTTAAAAAGCAACTCTTAGTAAGCAAGATTATGCCTACATAATCAAATATCCAAGGACTTGTAAGCAGTACTATACATTGAAAGGTGACATTTCATGGAACAGTGGAATCAATCATTGTGAAGTGTTGGTGAGGCTCACCATCTCCTACCTGGTAGCCAGCCAAGGGGACTCACCATGGGAAGGGCAGAGACAATGAAGCAGGCTCCTGGGGTGTCAAGATCTTCAGCAATGGGTGGGGGAGAGGCATGTGCTCAGCCAAACACTGAGCACTAGGTGTGCAGGTGTTTTTCCCAGGGAGGGAACACCTAGATGAATGGGTGGTGGGATAAAGAGGAAACAGAGGAGAGCAAGGAGGACATGGAGGTGGATGTGACAGGAGGAGAGAGAGGAAAGGGACAGCAAGAAGACAGAAGCAGGACTCAGGGGGCAAGAAAGGAGCTTCACCCCTACAATCCAGGGCAGAGGCAGGTCAGAGGCAAGGGTAGATACAACTCACTTTTCCACCCTGCAAAGAGGAGTGCCTGTGTGGGGAAGGAACAGCCTGTCAAGAGTTGGTGAGGTAGAAAGGAACTGATCTGCTGTGTGCATGCATGGGAGGAAGCTAGCAGTGACAGGGATAACAAATGTGAAAGCCGGGTCCCTGGCCCCTGAGAGTGTTGGTGGGCAGTGGGGAAGTGTCCCTGCCCTGGTGGGGACAGTCAGGAGAGTGCCTGAAGTTAAAGAGACAGCTCCCTTTTTTGGCTAAGCCTCTGCAAGAAGTGGCCACATGGCCCTGCTGTGTTTATACCAAGGACTGTATTGAAGGCATTGCACTACTGGCTAAGACTGTTCATGGTGATGGAAGCAATGATGTGTGTGTGTGTGTGGGGGGGGGTGATGTTCCCCTTCCCTCTGACACAATCACACTCATATTCCAGTTACTTGAGCAGGGTGCAGTTGCGAGCTCAGAGGACCTCAGGAATCTGTGCCTGTTTCAGTTTCTCTGCTTTACTTGAGAAGAAATTCATCCATCATGAGCAGTAGCCCCAGATCCACTTCCATGTGTTTCTGACACCATTTTGATAACAACTGAGACTAAATATGAGTGTGAGGTCAGAATTATAGGTATCCATAAACCATCCAGACCTGGTGTGTGTGTGTGTGGTGGGGAGGGGAGGGGAGGGGAGTGTTCTTTTCAATCCATCTTTCCTGAGGTCAGGAGCTGAATCTGGAGCCGAGGGCTGGCTCCAGGTCAAGGGCAAAGACCTGAAATATAGCAGGCATGAAAGGGAAAGCTGCTATATGTGCCTGATCCAGAGGCTTCATGCAGCCTGTCAGTCTCAGGAGCTGATGCTATATCCCCCATTCCATCCTATGCATGAAAAAGAGCTTTGAGATCTAAGCATGAACAGCTGACTAGGCTCAGCCATAACCTCCCATTGTAAGGCTTTCAGTTCATACCCGACTCCCTGACACAAGGAGCCGCATGGAGTCTGGTCACACACACTGTAACATGGTTTTTCAAAATCCAATAATTATCATATAGTGCCCAGTTTCCAACCTATAACCTTTGAACCACCTTTTTCTTTGCTCTAGGATGAGACTAAAGTTGTTACTACCTTTTAATCTTTAATAAGTCTTTATTAGGAGCACCATGTGGCTCTATTCAGGCATGTGGTGCCCATGATACTGAATGTATGGAGGACTATGGGCTAGTCCTGTCCCCTAGATGCTGGCACACACATTGGCCATCTCCTCTGGCCAATGTGATGGACATCAGTCTGAACAGAGCCTACATGAGTATGGATGTATTCATAGGGCACTAATGAGGGCAAAAAAAATGTTCAGTCATGGTTCTATGCTCACAAAGACACACATGTACTTCAGCCCTCTACAGGCTGACAGTGATCACTCATCACTTGGAACTGTGGCCAGCAGGAGATGCATCCACCATGTTGTTGTTAGCCCCTTCCATTTCCTGCCTCTTAGCTAAGCTGCCCCAGCTGGTCTAGGGGCTGTACAAGACAGCGAGTGATCAGGAAGAGCAAACAAGGGAGAGCTAAGAGTTCAACAAGGGAGATCCCCTAGCCATTTATATAGTAGGACTCTGTTGTCTGCCTTCAGGAAGGCAGGACAAAGCACAGGCCATTTCAATACAATCAGTATGATAGAATTAAAAGGGGAGTACAGACTATGGGTAGAAAATTCTTTCCAGTGGTGGTGACCTGCGAGATCTGTGCAATATATGTTTTCTTGTCTACATGGCCTCCATGTGCAACAAGTGCAAGCTGGTTGCCTTGTTGGAAGAAAAAGTGAGATTACTAGAGTGGCAAGTGTACATCAAAGGAAATAACAGAAAACAAAGAGCTATTTAACAGAATGAAGGAATTACAACAAAGTACAGGAACTAGAAGAGCAACAGGAAACTGAGGCAGAAGAGGAGAATCCTGAGGCAAGGGAAATTGAAGTAGAGGAAACTCCCTGGAAATGGGTAACAGGAGCAGAAGAAAAAGAAGACACTCTGCACTCCTTTCCATAGAAGCAATGGAACTATGGATGAAACTGGAGGGCAGTCTGCAGAGGAAAGACTGCAGGATATCCCATGCAGTGGCAAGCAAGAGGCTGATGGTCAGTCAGGCACAGCCAATGAAACTAATGTCTGCAACAACAAGAAGAGAAGAGCAGCAGTTGTGGCAGACTCCCCTGACTCCCATGCAAAAACCCATGGACTCACCAGGTATGATGTCTCCCTGGAAGGTTGGTTAGAGATGTAATGCAATGGCTGCCAGTGCTCATAGAGCTGACTGACATGTACGAGCTCTTCCCTCTCATCCATGTAGGAACAACAGTGCAGCCAAGTGGAGCTTTAAAGAAATAATGACAGACTTTGAAGTTTTGGAAAGGAAATTCAAGAAACTCAAGATAGTTTTCTTATCCATTCTTCCAATACTTAGAAGAGGAATAGAAAGGGGAAGAAAAATACTCCTGGCAAATACCTGGGTACAGAGATAGTGCTGATGCAAGAGATTTGGATTCTCTTGCACCTCACAAGGACTGGGAAGACCGTGCTCAGCCACAACATAAAGAAATTAATCAGGAGGGCTTTAAACTGAATCCTACAGGGGAGATAAAAATAAACTTGGGGGTAACAATGAACAAAGGCTTATGTATCACAATGGAGAGAGCAGCTCTAATACATGCCCAAAGATGGCTTTCCAAAATGTAGGAAGAAAAATAGACTATATATGATGTAATCCCTAATGTCTATATTCTAATGCCTACATTATCAAAAAAAAAAAAAAAAACCCCAGCATGAACTCATAATACAGGAGGGTGAATATGACTTGACAGATATAACTGAAAATTGGTGAGATGACTCCTATGACATCTTGATTAGAAAACTAGCTAAAAGTGGGCTAAATGGAAGAACTATCAAATGGAACCATAGGTGGCTACAGAGTAGGACTCAAGGAGTGTGCATCAATGGCACCTTCTCAGCCTGGGGAAAAGTAATGAGTAGGTTTCTGCAGGGTTCAGTTCTGAGTCCACTGCTTTTCAAATTTGCATTAATGATTTGAATGAGGAGGTGTAGGGAATGCACATCACATTTATGGATGATAGAAAATTGGGTCGGATGCCTAATACCCTGGAAGATGGGGTGATCTTAATAGAGTGGAGCTTTGGGCTGAGATTAACAGAATTAAATTTAATTGGGACAAATGCAAAGTTCTGCACCTAAGAAAAGGAAATGAGATGCATAGTTACCAGATGGAGGATTCTTGGTTCAGCAATGCTACAAGGAGAAGCATCTTGGGATTGTTATAGATCACAAGCTGAATATAAGTCAACAATATGATGTGGCTACAAAAGAGCTAAATGCTATTTTGGGATGTATTAACAGAAGTAGCACTTCCAAATCTCATGAAATTCTAGTTCACCTCCCCTCAGCACTGTTTGGCTCGATCCTGATTCATGCACCTAGTTATGAGGGTCACAGTTTAAGAAAGATGCAAAAAAACTGGAAAGTTCAGAGAATGGCAACAAAGATGATCAGGAAACTGAAAACAAAGCCCTATGAGGAGAGACTGAAATAGCTGGGCCTATTTAGCCTGACAAAGGGGAGATATGATGGCATTCTGCAAGCTCTTGAAAGTTCATCACACAGGAGAACCAGGATTTCTTCTTGATCAATTTGGACTGCAGGACACTAAATAATGGGCTCAAGTTATGGGAAGCCAAATTCTGGCTAAGCATGAGGGAAAACATCCCAACTGTTAGAGCAATTCAACAGTGGAATCACTTACCTTGGGAACTCTTGAGCTCTACCACCCAGAATTCAAGATGCACCTGAACAGCCATATGTTAGCAATGATTTTACTTGGAGTCTTGCATTGATTGGAACCAGAGGCCTTCTTGGCCCCTTCCAACTCTATTGTTCTATGATGCTATGTTTCTGTACCCGAGTAGGACTTGTGGTAGTGGAAAATTTAGGAAATTGAGCTTTTTCCCATCTTTTGTTATATCATTAATGTTTAAATGATAAATATTCTATGGGGCATATGTTTTTCAATTATGTGTCTAGATACATTTGACAATCTAGATATATCAATGCTTTTCAGGTGTTTCAATAAGACTAGGAAAAATTAATTTATTCATACAAGCAGGAATGACCTGCAGCAGTGAGCTAATTCAGTTTTGCTATCCCCCCCACCCCCGCTGTTGATGCTGCTTTAGGATAACATCCTTAAATTTGCAACCTTTGAAATGCTAACCATGTAAATAAGCCCATGAAATGAGACTTTCTAAAAATGCAGCCACAGCCAGATGCCTGATGATATTTGAGAATCTGGGCACTTGCATTTAAATTTCTGTTAAAAATTGAACTGAAACTTCTAAGCCATTCCTCTGCAGCAATTTCAATTTCTCTCTTCAGTCAATTCCCATCTCAAATTTTAATACCTATATTTAACCATTCAGTTCCTATGCTCTTCAAATAATGGACTGTTACTGATTCAAGCCACACAACAGGCACCTCAATTGTGCCTTCTCATAAATGGAGGCTAAGCTTGCTGCTCTCAGATGCAATGAAGGTCCCTGACCTGTTTGACCTGTTGAAATTGTCAAGGTAAAATTCAACTACCAACTCAGATGACTTCTGTATGTGGAATGAGGGTCACTACCCTGTATTTTGCCTCAGGCAACAAAATATTTTTAGCCAATCCTGGCTCATTTAAGAAAAGAAAAGATGGCCACCTTGACAAACATGAAGTATTCTGACATGCACCATGTTATACTTGGCCTACAGTTGCCGACTCAGCCAAAACATACCGATTTCATCTTACCCAGGTGTAAGAGAAAGAAACCTCCCCTTCACAGTCATTTGTGAGTCTCTGCTAAAGCTAAAGAGTAGGCCATCTGAATGCTGGCATTGCAATACAAATCCCCTGGCTGAGGCTCTAGCCAAGCCACCTCCATTTAGCAAACTTTTTAAATACTAAGCTGCCCTGGGGCCCACACAAGGAAAATTCTAGAATCCATCTAGAGATGGAGATGAGTAGTTACTGGACAGTTAGCAGACAAAACAGACAAAGAAACAAGTGATTCTTCTGGAATCTCCATCCAGGCAAGTGAGAAGGACTGAAAGAGATAAATTCTACTTTGAAAGGAAAATGGTGGTCTTTCTCACCCAGTAACAGTGCTAAGAATAATTCTCCCAGGAATTAGAGGAGCTTGGCACAGGCACCAGAGGGAATTGCACAACTCTTCAGTACTGATGCTGCAGTGCAGGACTCTGAGAAAGAGAGGGAGGACCAGGTATTAGCACTGCAAGGACTATGCCACAAAGCTCCAGTTGGCAGCTTAACAAAAGGTTGTGCTAGCTGGACATTGTTTTCTGTTTATTTTTCATTTGCCACTGAATTGCCACTTCAGATTGCTTACTGCTCCAAAACAGACTAACCTCTTTCCTATTCCATACTTTTCCTCTGAGTCCTAAGAAATATTTTACCGTTTTCAAAAAAGTAAAAGAAAAAAAAGCTAGACTGAGTGTTTGGGGCGGGGGCGGGGGCGGGGGCGGGGGGGAGGTTAAATGGAGGAAGGTTTACAAGCAGTGCGACATGTAACACGCAGCTTGCATGAGCAAAACCCTAAGGACACAAAGGAGCTGCAGATAAGCCCAACACAAGAGATCTCAGCAGGATCCTTGACCAGTCCTTCCTAAGGAACCAAAAGCACCTGGAAACAGAGGAGACTGGGTTCAGTTTATTCTCACTAGTGCCAGCTGGTTTGGCTGCAACAAGTCTCACACACAGAGTCAGGGTGCCCATGGGCACTAGGTCAATGTATGGATGAATTTTAGTATGCAGTCAACCTCGATCCTATAAGAAAAAAATATTTTGAGATTTTATTTTGATTTTCCTTTTCCTCTTCAGAAAACGTGCATGTCCATGGCAAGTATTTTGTTTTTCTTGTCTTCGAGTCTTCAGTCTCAGGCTAGTTTAGAGTAAGGAAGTGATATGTGCTCTGAGGTTAGGGAAGCTGGCCAGTAAACTAGTCATTCCTTTTGATAGAGCGCCTGATCCAGCTCCTGCAGTATCCTCAGCTGGCCCCCATCTAAAACCTTCCGTTTCCCCACCTCTGATTGCCTTGCCAGTATTAGACAAGCTCACAGATCAGCTAGAACTAATGGAGAGTATGTGGGCAAGCAGCTGCAGATATTCAGCAGCAAACATATTATACACCATGTAGGTGCCATAGCCTATCTATTTCCAATAGAAAGGTGTCAGCTCATTGGAATTCCTAATCAAAGAGATAATTTAGACAAGGTGCTCATGTTTGAGCTTAATGGCAGATGACATTTGATTGCATTTATATGCTGGTGAATGGTCAGCACTTACATTAGCCTGGACAGAGAGCAGTTTTTAGTAGTATTGATCATGAAATTTTAATATCATGCTTGGAAATGTAAGCTGGGATTTCAAGAACAGATTTGCATTGATTTTGTTTTTAGCTGGCCTCTGGAGACTCTGCCTTGCAATCTGCAACATGTCCCCCACTCTTGCTTTCCATGCACAGAAATCTACTGTATACAATGGATGGATGTGAACTGGTTTTCTCAGAATCTATAGCTCAAGCTGCCTTTTACATTGTTACCTATTAATGAACTTACATCAACTCTGTATACCTTTCTTCTTCTAAAGCTGCCTCTATGGGATATCATCCCTACCCACCCTCATCTAGCCAGGCTTCACATATTGCTGGAAATTAGATGAAACTTGTTTTATTTTGTTTTGTTTTTTAGTCTATGTGCCTGAAGCTCAAAAATGATCCTATCAATGTGCTAAATTTGAGTGATATTTCATTTTGCATGCAAAAATCCTTCTTTCAAAGGGAATCTCCTTTCCAAAAATAACATGGAAATATTTTCCATGGAAACATGGACAAAATGTAGGTCCCCATAATTTTTTCACCAGGAAAAAGCTTCCCACATGCAATGCCCCCCAAGTATTTTGAAGGTCAGCTTCTATAAGCCCCAGTCAGCATAGCTAATGGTTGGAAATGCTGTGAGTCATGGTGCAGAACATCCTGAGGGTGCCAGGTTGGGGAAGGCTGTGCTGTGGCTTTCCATTAACTTCTATTAATATTGCCATGGGATACAATGCAGTCAGTGAAGTTCCTTAGTGGATATGTGTTTGAATTACATGTCGATACACAGTATACTTAGGTGATTAATCCATGAAACATGGAAACATAGAAACAGAACGAGTCAGAAGGGACCTCCCGGGCCATCTAGTCAGGCCTCCAGCACCAGCTGGCTCCGCTCACAACATGCCCACCATGTGCATGTCCAGCCTATCCTTGAACACCCGCACCGATGGGGCCTCAACGACCTCTCATGGAAGCCCATTCCACACCCTCGGGGTCCTAACTCAGGAAGTGCTTCCTGGCATCTAAATGGAAACTTGGTTCCCTGAGCTTTGCTCTGTTGGAGCGCATCCTGCCTTCCTCTGCAAGGGAGAACAGGTCTCTACCCAGCTCCATGTGACACCACCTCACATACCTGTATGTCCCCAACATATCCCCTCTGAGTCTCCTCTTCTCCAGGCTGAAGAGACCCAGTTCCCTCAGTCTCGCCTCATACCCCATCCCCTGCAAACCGACCACCAACCTTGTGGCTCTATGCTGCACTGACTCCAACCTGGCTATATCCTTTCTGTAATGAGGGGCCCAAAACTGAGCACAATACTCCAGTTGTGGGCGCACCAGAGTCGTGTATAGTGGTAGTAATACCTCTCTTGATCTAGAAGCCACACTTCTGGCTATGCAGCCAAGGGTGGCGTTCGCCCTCTTGACCACCGCATCACACTGCTGACTCATGTTTAGTCTGCAGTCAACCAGCACCCCGAGGTCCCTTTCACAAGTGCTGCTCTTCAGCCACTTCTCACCTAACCTGTACTTAGGACAGCTATTCTTATGCCCCAAGTGCAAGACCTTGCACTTATCCACATTGAACACCATCCTGTTGAAGAACCTGAGCATCATTTTTAGGACCCCTAATAGAGACTGGTAATGCAAGTGCCTTCCTATGTCCATCTCACAATCCCATCGCATACATACAATCTCATCATCTGTGTTTTTAGCCAGACATGGGAGTATTAGGCAGGGGGGCGGGGGAGAGAGCGCAAGCACTAATAAACTCCCTTCTATTAGCTTAGGCTGATTTGCCAACTACAACCCTATCTAGACAGGCAGAACCTGGCCACAGTTATGCACAGTCTGGGAACTCCTTGTCTGGACTATTGCGACATACTCTGTGTCTGGAAACCCCAGCTCATGAGATCACATCTTGCCAATCCTCTTTCACCTGCATTGGCTGCCAGCTGAAGTCCAGGCCCAATTCAAAGTGTTTGTTCTAATATTTAAAGCTGTAACATGTTGGGGCCAGGTTATCTGAAGGAATACCTTGTCCCTTTTGTTCCTACCTTTAAGATCATCTGCCAAGGTCCTTCTAAGGGAACACTTCACAAAGAAGTAAGGGGGAAAGGTGACAACCAGGAGAAGGGTTTTCTGTAGTAGCACACCATCTCTGGAATATGCTTCCCAGAGAGGTATGACTGGCCATCGTTTTTACCATCACCATCAGGTGAAAACCTTTTTATTTTCCAGTTATTTTAATAGTTTAAGTCCTGTGCTTGTTTTCAATACTATTTTATTATGTGCTGCTGTGCCAGGAGGTTAAATTATTATTGCTGCTGCGGTTGCTATCCTGTGATTGTTGTACTGTTTTATTGTCTCATTATTTATGTAATATTAGTATAAATGAAGTTTAAATTTGTAAACTGCCCAGACAGCCTGCAGGCTATGGGATGGTACAAAAATGGAATTTAAAAAATAACATGAATCTATGTTATCTATGAGGCCCCATCGGTGAGGGTGTTCAAAGACAGGCTGGACATGCACATGGTGGGCATGTCATGAGCGGAGCCGGCTGGTGCCGGAGGTCAGACTAGATGGCCCGGGAGGCCCCTTCTGACTCGCTCTGTTTCTATGTTTCTGTGTGTTTTGACCCTGTAAACCCTACAAGCTGCACTAGCTTCCACTGACCCTAGAATCAGCATCCTGCTTATCATGATGCTTTTTCCACAACAGTCCCTCCCTTCTGCTTATGCACAAGGAATTCGGGAACTGGTACATTTTGAGAAAGTATGTCACATATAGAAGCACAAATATCTTTTATACTGCAATTGATATTGGTACTTTTAGATCTTAGTGCTTTGATTCTGCTGCTATGTTTTGTTTTGTGTAGTATGTGTTAATCCTTTGATGCTGGTTTTATCTTAATTTTAGCACATGCTGTTTTAAAACTATTATTTTGTATTATGTTTTTAATTTACTTGTGCACTGCCCTGAGGGCTCTAGTTATGGAGCAATCTATATGTGCAGCGAGCAAACCATCAAAGCAAGTACAAGCTCATACCTTTTGTTGCATTGTATTGACTGTTCAAAATTTCCCTTGTTCTCTTCCAACACTGTGCCTAACTGGCTCCAACAAATCTCATAATATGTGGACAGCAGGGAAATAATTTTTCTTAAATATCCTCAAACATGGTCTATAATTTACCCATCCTTTATTCATGGGGGGGAGGGGTGGGATTGCAGCTCAACTGGGTTACTTTGGCTGTCTGGGTCCCACTTGGTCTCTGGGAATGTGGTGACAAATAGACATGGCCCAAGACAGCAAATCAGGAAATACCAACAAGCCATCTAAACCGAGTGTGTTTGGTTTCAGTAGCTGGCCACATGCACCAGCTGTCCCTGCTCCATCTGTCTCAGAAGGGCCTTGAACAAGACACCCTGAATGGCCCTCTTTCCCCTTCTCCCTGCCATTGTCATGAGCAGCAACTGTTGCTCTGTGCCCCCCCCAACCCCCATTTCTCATCCTTGGTATGACTTGCTTGCTTGAGGCAGAGAGACAGAAGAAAGTTGGCAGTGGCATCTGCTGCTGCCGCTCACCATCCCCATGACACAGCACGTTCTCAGCACCACACACTCACTGCCTAGTCCAGAGCAAGAGGCAGGTGAACAAGTAGACTGTACTGGAGACAAGGAGGAGTGACTCCAGGGCAGTTGTCAGCAGGTCCCTGTGGTATCTGGGTCCTTGGGAGACACCCAGACATACCTGTCCTTCTTGCTGGCCCTGTGCACAGATTTCAAATGAATATAGAAAAGGACTGGTGATATTATGTGTTACTGGCAAAAATACATTGCCATTTGTGCTTCATCAATCCATTCATGATACCGATTCTGAACAACGTGCCCTGAAGGTAGCATGTTAAAATATATATTCTGTATTGCAGATTTGAGTGAACTGTGGCAAACCTGTACAGATTCAATTGAACAAATATATGCATATCAGACCAGTGCCAATTTAGGCTTATCTTCACCAGAAGAGAAAATGGCACACCAAGAAATCTATGCACAGTGCCCAATGTGCTCTCTGTTGCAAGAGATAATAGTCGGTCTGTGTAATTAGAAACATAGAAACAGAATGAGTCAGAAGGGGCCTCCTGGGCTATCTAGTCTGACCCCTGGCTCCAGCCAGTTCCACTCATGACATGTCTACCTAATTATAATTAAGAGGCATGAGAACATGGATTGTTTGTTTGTTTATTTATTTATTTTTCGATTTATATCCTGCCTTTTTCCTACAAAGGGCTCAAGGCAGCTTACATCATTCTGCTCCTCCATCTTATCCCCACAACAACAACCCTGTGAGGTAGGTTGGGCTGAGAGTCTGTGACTGGCCCAGAGTCACCCAGTTGGCTCCATGGCCGAGCGAGGACTAGAACCTGGATCCTCTGAGTCCCAGTCCCATGCTTCTAACCACTACACCACACTGGCTCTCACTGAAATTGAGAAATTTCACTGGCTCTCACTGAAATTCAGTTGTCAATGAAATTTGTTTCCCTTGAATTCAAACACTGTTCAGCTGTGTAAGCAGCCTGTATTATTTGAAGATTGTGTCTGGCTTCTACTACACATAATCAGTTTCCCATTTTGCATCTCACAGAATTAGACAACAGAAGTATTATGGCTATATGTTCCGTCCAATTGATTTGTACTGGTGGACTAACTTATTAATGATTATTTATTTATTTATTTATTATATTTATATTCTGCTTGTTTTCTTCCAAGGAACTCAAGGCAAGATATTTTAGAGATGTGAGATTTTAATGTAGCAGTGATTGGGTCCATTGTTCTCATTCCTCTCCCAGTCAAAAAATAGAGAAAAATATCCAACATTGGGATGGGTAAGCAAAAGCAGACTCCACTCATAGAACCAATCATGCTCAGTGCGCATGCTCAGTGTAAGACATATCTGTCATTAGGCGGTAGCCGGCTAATAATGTCTCAAGCATACACACAAAAATAGAGAATCTACAGTGTAATTACAAAACAACAGAGAGTCATCACTGACTAGAGATTAAGTAATCTCCTGCCCAAAAGCTTCCACCTCAGCTGCCAGGTGGGTCTCCCTCCCTACGTGTGTACAGAGATCACATGGATTCAAATGTGCCAGCCAGGAATCCCAGCAAAAATTTCAACCCAGTAAGCAGCTGCCCTTGCTACCTGCTCCTACTGGGTGTAAAAAGGGACTCCACCATGCTCCTGGGGTCGATTGCCATTTTGCTGTGATCAAACCTTTGGCTCTTGGCAGAGCAGCACAGTGGCAGAGACTGGGAGAGTGTGCTGAGGGTGACCAGGGGACTGGTGAAGGCAAGGTAGGAGCTGGGCAGAGGAGTGGGGGCACAGGAGCAGTGGATAGGAAGGGAGGTGGGACCAGAGATGCCAGAGAGGCCCAGGAGGAAGCAGAGGGGCAGGTCCAGCAGACTGTGAGGCTTATAAGGCCACACTCCTCTTCGTAGGAGTCTTGCCAGCACCTGCAGGACCTCTAACACCCTGGTCCCAAAACTCTGATCCACTCCCCTCACTTGTCCAATCAGGACAAGTTTCTGAGGGCCCTGAACCCACCCACCCCCAGCTCAGTGGGGACTTCAATTTCCCCGATATTTGCTGGGAGACAAATTCTACCAAGCATGGCCCTTCCAACTGATTTCTACCATGTGCTGCCAAGACCTTTCTCCAGCGGAAAGTAGAGGAAGATACAAGAGGATCAGCTGTCCTTGATTTAATACTAACAGGGATGGCCTGGTGGACAAAGTAACAGCCATGGAAACTCTGGGGGAAAGTGACCATGTGATACTTGAATTCTCAGTTATGAAGGAGACAAATGGTAACTGGAGCCAAATAGGCATCCTGGACTTCACGAAAGCCAACTTAAACAAACTTAGAAAAATGATAAGCAAAGTGCCATGGCAACACACCCTTAGAAACATAGAAACAGAGCGAGTCAGAAGGGGCCTCCCGGGCCATCTAGTCTGACCTCTGGCACCAGCCGGCTCCGCTCATGACATGCCCACCATGTGCATGTCCAGCCTGTCTTTGAACACCCTCACCGATGGGGCCTCAACGACCTCCCGTGGAAGCCCATTCCACGCCCTCGGGGTCCTAACTGTCAGGAAGTGCTTCCTGGCATCCAAATTGAACCTTGGCTCCCTGAGCTTTGCTCCATTGGAGCGCGTCCTGCCTTCCTCTGCAGGGGAGAACAGGCCTCTCCCCATCTCCATGTGACACCCCCTCACATACCTAGATGTTGCCAACATATCCCCTCTGAGTCTCCTCTTCTCCAAGCTGAAGAGACCCAGTTCCCTCAGTCTTGCCTCATACGGCATCCCCTGCAAACCAGCCACCATCCTTGTGGCCCTACGCTGCACTGACTCCAACCTGGCTATATCCTTTCTGTAATGAGGGGCCCAAAACTGAACACAGTACTCCAGTTGCGGGCGCACAAGAGTCGTGTAGAGTGGTAGTAATACCTCTCTTGATCTAGAAGCCACACTTCTGGCTATGCAACCAAGGGTGGCATTTGCCCTCTTGACCACCGCATCACACTGCTGACTCATGTTTAGCCTGCGGTCAACCAGTACCCCAAGGTCCCTTTCACAAGTGCTGCTCTCCAGCCACTTGTCACCTAACCTGTACTTATGCCAGTTATTCTTATGCCCCAAGTGCAAGACCTTGCACTTATCCACATTGAATGCCATCCTGTTGTCTCCTGCCCACTTCCATAGTCTGTCCAGATCCTTTTGGGTCTGGTGTATCTGCTCCTCAGTTGTGGCCACTGCTCCAGTTTTAGTGTCGTCTGCGAATTTGATCAGCAGACTGTTCACCCCTTCTTCCATGTCGTTAATGAAAAGATTAAACAGGATCGGCCCCAGGACAGAGCCCTGGGGGACCCCGCTTGTCACTGGCTGCCATCCCGACGATTCCCTTCAGAAGAAAGGCATCCAAGAAAGGTGGGAAATCTTGAAAAAAAAGATTCACCAAGCACAACTATAAACAATTTTATCAAGAAAAAAGTGTAGAAAATAGCAGAGGAAACCCATGTGGCTCCACAAAAAGTTAAGTGACAGCAACATTTTATTTATGATTTAGATGAGGAAGTACAAGGAATGATAATCACTGGGCTGAAAGCAACAGAATAAAATTAAATAAGGACAAGTGCCAAGTCTTCCAGCTAGGAAAAGCAAACCAAATGCATCAATACAAGATGGGGAATACATGGCTCAACAGAACTGAAAAAGAAAAAGATCTTGGAATAATTGTGGACAACAGGCTAAATATGAGCCAACAATGAGATGCTTCTGCCAAAAGGGCAAATGCTATTTTGGGATGCATTAACAGAAGTATTACTTCCAAATCACAAGAAGTAGTAGTTCCCCTATGCTCCTCACTAGTCAGACCTCATTTGGAATACTGTGTCCAGTTCTGGGCACCAAGATTTAAGAAAATGCAGAATAATTAGAAAGGGTCCAGAGGAGGGCAACAAAAATGTTCCAGGGTTTGGAAACCCTGCCATATGAGGAAGACTGAGAGAATTGGGCATGTTCAGCCTTGAGAAGAGGAGACTAAGGGGGGACATGATATCCTTCTATAAGTACCTCAAAGGCTATCACAAAGAAGGTCAAGATCTCTTTTTGCTTGTGCCAGAGTGTAGGACATGGAATAATCATTTTATGTTGCAACATCCCAGATTAGGGTGGACATCAGGAAATGCTTCCTCACTGTCAGAGCAATACAACAATGGAACCAGCTGCATAGAGAGGTGGTGGGCTCTCCCCACAGTAAAGGCATTCAAAAAGAAACTGGACAGTCATCTGAGATGGTGTAACTTTGGCTCCTGCAAGACCAGGGCTTTGGACCTGATGGCCTTCATGGCCTCTTCCAACTCTACTATTCTATGATTTTATCTGCCCTGTTCCTGTGTATGAAACTAGAAACCTGTTAAACACTCTGTTTATGTTCTGGAAACTTGTAATTGTTGGGTGTACCTCTAGCTGACAATGCTGTTGTAAAGGTTTGTCTCTGCAGAGGGGTTTTCCTGGGGTGTCCTCACCAATAAAACTGCTGAGATTTGTAACACAAAGGTCCCCCTGTGGATCCAAGTGTACATTCTTGTGGCTGCTCTTCCAGGAGTCCCTGACATCCTTCACACAGCATGCTCATCTCCAGACCAGTGCTTGCTAGAGACCCTATGGATGACAACAAAGGATGTGTGATTGGGCTTCTTGCCATTAGCTCTGGTGACTTGTTCTGTGAGAATTGCTTCTTGGATCTCCTGGCCTCTCTATGACCTAGAGGGAAATGGTGCAGTGACTGAATTAATATTCCCCAAGTATGAAATGAAATAAGCTGCAGGGGAACTGTATGAAATGAAAATAAAATGAGGGCAATAGGTTGCTGCCTGTAACGGTGCATTGTAAATCACATATGTAGTTTAGCTCCTTTGGGCTGCTAAGCTTTGGAAGGATCTATAATACTAAATTTTAAAAATACCTACTGCAGAACAAGAGGGAAAAGAGGCCCTTATTTGATCAGTAAGGAGCTGTTTACTGTCAGCTATAATCCATTCTACTTTCAACAAATTAACCTAAGATAAAATACATGTTATTGTTAATAAGCATGTGCATAAATTATATGTATAAATGAGCTCTCAGAATAGTATTGAATAAGTATATCAATGCCTATTAGCCACAATGTCAAAGTGAATCTCCATGTTCAGGGAAGAAGTACCACAGACTACCAGATGCTGTGACAAGCAATGTGGAAGCCATTGTGCAACTAGGTAACAGACCACAGATATAATGGTGCTGATTTCTGTCCCACACTTAGCTGGCTATATATAATTACTTACATAGTGAAGCACACAATTAGCATCTTTCCCTCCATAAACACCTCTTCATGCTTTTCATTTACTTCTACATTCCTGATATGTTAGAACATTTGACAATAGATATTCCTCTGAGCACATGCATTTTCCATTTTATGCTGCTGTACTAGTGGCAACATAATGACTTCAGGAATGAAAGTAGTCTCCTTCTGCTTCCCTGCTGCCCTCATCACCTGTTGCTCTGGTGCCCTGGACTTTGGTCACAAGGTCTGCCTTAGCATAGGAAATGGTGGCTACTAGGAGGCAGGTGCCACTAGCAGCAACTATGGGAAGTAAAATATTACTCAAAAGAAGGAATATAAAATTGCTGTTGCCACCATAAGCTGGTGACCATAGTCTAGCCCCTGCCTGCACGAAAAGGTCATCAGTGTGAGTTAGCAACTGTCTATATATGGTGCTGGTGCATCTTCTAGTTCTTCTCCAGACCTTTCTTTGATCTTTCTAGCTTTTCCAGGTGAGTTGTCATCTTCCC
Organism: Varanus salvator macromaculatus; assembly: GCA_023646645.1. Lineage (NCBI taxonomy): Eukaryota > Metazoa > Chordata > Lepidosauria > Squamata > Varanidae > Varanus > Varanus salvator. The sequence continues at coordinate 3,851,697 of JAIXND010000774.1, read as the reverse complement.
CCACTATTCTATTTCTCCAATATAAAAACATCTCTAATTTTCTTTAATATAAAAACATCTTCTTTCCCTCTCCTTTGGATGTGACTTGCAGGTTGTTAATTTTACCTATGAAGTACTACTCTGTTATTTAGATTAAGCCCTCTCAAGGCAGCTTGTAATAGAAAAAGTTTTTAAAAACCAAACAATTGAATAAATGATATAGTAAGAAAAGCATCCAAGAGAGCACATACAGAAGAAGAGCAATAAAACCAATGATGATCTTGTTGCATTTAAAATGGGTTTTAAAAAGGAAGTCACACATTTATTTAAGCCTCCCTTTACATTCTGTCTGCAGTGTCAGATGTTGCTGATGCTGCTATAACATGTAAGCAAGATTCTTCCTTTACATTCTAACTGTCACGTCTTAGCAAATCTGTATTCCATTGTTGGATACATCAAGGGGTTTGAGGCTTTTTCCAGAGTGAGGATGTTCTTTTCATTATGGAATAATAATTGAACAACTAGGTCTTTTGATTTGTCTCCTGATATGTCCCACACCTTGTGTGATCCCTTTGTAATTATCTCATCCATGCTCAGTTGAAGTTCTGCTTTTTTGTTGCTTCTCCACTGATGGTTATAGATTAAGAATGTGTGGGGATTTCATTTCATTTATGCTTTGATAAGAATGTACCTATATTGACAGTTATTCATAGGAGGAAAAAATAAGTTGAGATTTTAAAGAACATCAATAAATCCTGAAGCTGGGTGAAAGTAAAACTGAAAGATCCACTCTTCCCTATTACAGATTGATGGCCTTTCCTGCCTTAAAGGTGATGACTCTATCTTGAGTTGGATGGTCTTCTTCACCTTGTGCTAACTGCACTTGGGACTGTTCCTTGAGCTCAGCTTGCATGGATTTTTATGTTGTTGAGGGTCTGTCTTTGTTGCCTTTGCTTATCAGCCCTTTGAGGTCCAGGTGCTATATAACTGTCTGAGCAGTGTCCAAATGTGTCATTCTGTCAGCAGAAATGACACTGTGTTAGCAGAAACAAGCTTCCCAAATAGATGTAAGAGAATAATTCAACTGAAGTTACATTTGTGCAACTGAAGTGCAGTTGCACAAGCATAATGGGTGACTATCTCACCCAGTAAAGGATTCAGAAGAGTTCCACTAGCACTGCTGTTTGAATCTGGAATGACACTTCATGAACCCTCCTTTGGTCACTAGGCCTCTGCTTTCCCCTGAGAACAAAAAAAGAGTTTTTGGTACTTTGCTTAACTCAATCCTCCAGCAGGGGTAAGCATTAAATTAGTGAGTCAGTGGGTGAGGACAATGGGCCAAATTCTAGTGGTTAGGCCCCTCTCCCCATAATGTTGGTAACCACTATTTTGTTGCTATTGAACATGTCATCAAGTTGTCTCTGACTTATGGCAGCCCCATGAAGGAATGCCCTCCAGAATGTTCTGTCCTGCTCAGCTCTTGTGAACTCAGTGATGTGGCTTCTTTGATGGAATCAGTCCACCCATTTCCCCCATCTCAAGATCAACCAAAATAGTTCAGCAGAGCAGGTAAAATAATGAAATCAGATATTGCTTTTTGGCACAGCAGGATATTAAATTTGGCATCCAAACATTCTCTTCCACTATACCACAGCTGGCCACTCCAAGAAATACTATCTGCATTACCACAAAAAATAATCAGAAGGGAGGGGGATAACATAAAATTGTATTGTGAATAAAAAAAGATGGTCTACTTTCATTATTAGAAAATACCTGGTCATGAGAATGCACTAGGTGTCCATAAAGCAGAATCCTCTAGCATTAGTTCCACATGTTAAGAGGCATATTCCCCAAAACCTTTGCATGCAAACTTTAAAAGCATCATGATATGATTTTGCTTTCTGCTGCAAAATCTGCCAAAATTATGTGGCTACTGAGAATAGAAATTTGCCTTTACACTTAACTCCTGTTTCAGATTAGTTAGTTATGATAGCATCAGAGAAAGGGAATGACAGTTTGATCATATTAAATTGATCAAGGCACAACAGGCAAAATGGATCCGAATTAAGACTGACTAATTCTTTTGAAGCAGCTGTCTTACAGAGATGGTACCTTCAGTGGAAGGTATCACCATCTCATGGATCTTCCAGGCAGTCTTTTCATTAAGACAAAAGGGCAAAGCCTCTTTATTCTATTGGTGTTGGGGACCTGAAAACACACAATTACACCTCTAAGTAGCACAGCCATTAATCCATTTTCCTGGGATTCCAAATGTCTTGCTTCAAATTATTATACAGAATTATATATATAAAAAAGCTACAATACTTTGTTTCTGAGGGGATAGCAACACCTCTGTATCCATTCAACTTAGCACTTATATTGCAACTATACATTTTCTACAGATAAATATAATGGAACAACCAATGGCTTTAACTATTGTCTGATTTTTTAAAAAAATCACATGACAACCTCGCTTAAAGAGCTCTTTCTCTCTTAATCTTGTTTTATTCTGTAGTATAGCTTGCCTTGAGCAGCTCTGTGAAATTCAAATGGTTGTTCAACACATCAGCCTTAAACCTAAACTTTATCTGAAGGCATCTTTAAATATGGTTCTTCTCTGAGGATGAATAAGAAATTTGTTTGGTTTACATTTCAGTACTAACTTACTAAATTTTCTAAATGCAAGCATAAACTGAGCACAGTTTGTTATTGACATCTGTATATTTCCAAATATTGCAGTGCAGTTCAGGGGCAGTGGAATGAATTTTAAAAGTGCATCTTTCAAAAAATTGCAACTGAAAATGTTCATTTATTAATGCATAGAAAGAATATATTTTAGAAGCACATAAACTTTATTCAAGTTTTTAAAATCACTTGGAAAGTGCATACATTTGAAAAAATGCATACAAAAATCACTTAAAAAAAATTCCACCCCAAATTGTGCCCATATCAGTTGCAACCTAATGTAAAATCAACTATAACAAACTAAGCATGGAAAACATTAAAATCTGAGCAATGACTTGCTTGGCAGATTCACCCATCCCTAATCTTCTCCAGTCATGTACTATCTTCCATTATAGGAAATAAGATTTAGGGTTCAGTCCTATCCATACTTAGAGTCTGACAGTCCTACAGTTCCCAACATTCCCAAAGAAGCATGGGTGGTGCCCATGGATCAAGTGATGAATGAGTAGGTAAGTGTAACCCTTAAAAAGTAGTGTAATTTTCAAGAGGGAGACAATAATCTTCCTCTGGTTTTAGAGGCTACATTCTCTCCAATTGGGTAATTTGGCTTAAATTGATTGTTGTCTCCCTTGCTGCTAGGTCTCAGTAGTACACACCACAAGCTAAAATTAATCTCCAGCTGCTATGTTGATACTACATTTCTCTATATTTCTCTATCTAACAAGGAAACTGCATGTTTCAGTTAGGACTAGAAACAGATCCAAGTAACTGTGTTACTTGTGTGTGTGCTTGAGAATTAATATACATGATGGCTTTTAATGCTATTTGAACAGCAACATGGAAATACTTTAATCACAGAAATAACTACTATAAATTTGAACCACAGTATTTATTTGTCCCAAAAATTTACATGAAGGTACCAAATGATCCTTCAAATCTTTCAATTAATGTGTGTGTTTTTCCCAGAAGAATGAGATAGATCAATGCTGTCAGTCAATTGCTTAATGCCAAGAAATAATGACATTTTAATTGAAAATATTTATAGTACAATCCTGTGCTCAAAGAACATTAGCTGGAATGCTCTAAGATTTGTAGTCTGCAATGTGGGACCAACTAAAATATACCACTGGGGGGAATCCACCAAGGCAAATCACAAGGGATGCACCATGCCTTGCTGCAGACCAGCATATGCAGGCCCCAATGCAATTTCACTGGCGGAAGGCCCAGCATGACCAGCATTGTGAAAAATCCACTAAGGGAGAACAAGATAGTGGTGCCGTGAAGGGATATTTGGATTCTGGGACCACAAGGTTTGGTTCCTGGAAGATGGAATATTGCCAAATGATGGGCTGAACCTCACAAAGAATGGGAAGGAGATGTTTGGCCACTACATGAAAAAGTTCATTAGGAGGGCTTTTTACTAAAACCTATAGGGTAGGGAGATGCACAGCATGGCGTACCATCACCTGCCAAGTGCCATGGCAACACTCCCTTAAGGGGAAAGGCTTCCAAGAGGGGTGGGAAATCTTGAAATAGAAGATTCTCCAAGCACAACTACAAACATTTTCATCAAGAAAAAGTGTAGAAAACAGCAGAGGAAGCCCACGTGGTTCCACAAAATGTTAAGTGACAGAAAAAAAAGAACATGGACAGGAAGTAGAAGCAGTGCCAGGCCATGAAGGAAGAATATAACCAAATAGCAAGGAATTGCAGGGACAGCATCAGGAAGGCTAAAGCAGGAAATGAACTGAAAGTAACAAGGGATGTTAAAAACAAGAAAGCTATCTTCACATACACCCAAAACAAAAGACATGAGAAAGAGAAGGGTGTGCAGCTATTTAAAATGGATAGCAGAATGATAACAGATTTATTTATTTATTTATTTATTTAGCACATTTCTATGCTGCCCCATCGCCAAAGCCTCGGGGCGGCTCACATACAGATAACAAGGAAAAGGCAGAGGTGCTCAATTCCTACTTCACCCCAGTCTTCTCCCACAAAGGAATATACAACCAAGAGGAAGTACAAGCTGGAAGGGAGAGAAAGAAACCCAAGATTGACAGACAAATGGTCAAGGAATACCTAGATGCAATAAACATGTTCAAATCTCCAGGATGTGATGAACTCCATCCCAGAGTCATAAAAGAGCTAGCGGAGGGACTCTCAAAACCAATGGCTGTTATCTTCTATAAATCTTGAAAAACAGGAGAAGTGCCAGATGACTGGAGAAGGGCTAGTGTTGTCCATATCTTCAAAAAGGGGGGGGGGAATATGAATTTGGGAATGACAGACCTTTTAGTCTGGCATCAATTCCTGGAAAAATTCTGGAGGAAATTATTAAAAAATCCATGTGCAAGTATCTTGAAGGAAATGCAGTAATTAATAGGAGCTAGCATGGATTTATCAAAATAAATCCTGTCAGAGTACTTTAATGTTTTGACTGGGTAACCTCCCAAATGGACAAAGAGAAACATAGAAACATAGAAACAGAGCAAGTCAGAAGTGGCCTCCTAGGCCCTCCAGTCTGACCCCCAGCTCTAGTTAGCTCTGCTCATGACATGCCTACCATGTGCATGTCTAGCCTATCCTTGAACACTCTCACTGATGGAGCCTCAACCACCTCCCATGGAAGCCCATTCCATACCCTAGGGGTCCTATCTGTCAGGAAGTACTTCCTGGCAACCAAATTGAACCTTGGTTTCCTTAGTTTTGCTCCATTGGAGCATGCCTGCCATCCATTGCAGGGGAGAACAGGTCTCTACCCACCTCCATGTGACATCCCCTCACATACCTAGATGTTGCCAACAGATCCCCTCGGAGTTTCCTCTTCTCCACGCTGAAAAGACCCAGTCCTTGCCTCATATGGCTTTCCCTGCAATCTGGCCACCCTCCTTGTGGCCTTACGCTACACAAATTCAAATCTGACTTTATCCTTCCTGTAATGTGGAGCCAAAACTGAACAAAATACTTCAGTTGCGGGCACACCAGAGTTGTATAGAGTGACAGTAATAGCTCTCTCAATCTAGAAGCCACACTTCTGGCTATGCAACCAAGGGTGGTGCTTGCCCTCTTGACTGCCACATCACACTGCTTACTCATGTTTAGCCTGCAGTCAACCAGTACCCTGAGGTCCCTTTCACAAGTGCTGCTCTCCAGCCACTTGTCTCCTAACCTATACTTATGACACATATTCCTATGCCCCAAGACAAGACCTTCCACTTATCCACATTGAATGCCATCCTGTTGTCTCCTGCCCACTTCCATAGTCTGTCGAGATCCTTTTGGATCTGGAGTACCTGCTCCTCAGTTGTGGCCGCTGTTCTCATTTTAGTGTCGTCTACAAATTTGATCAGCAGACTGTTCACCCCTTCTTCCATGTCATCGATGATTGAACAGGATCGGCCCCAGGACAGAGCCCGGGGGGACCACACTTGTCACCTGGACATAATCTACCTAGACTTTAGCAAAGTTTTTAACATAGTGCCACAGGGCTAGATGGAAAACCTATTAGATGGATCCAAAATTGGCTGCTCATTGATGGCACCTTCTCAAATTGGATGGAGGTAAGTAGTGGGGTCCCCATCATGGATCACTGCCTTGTTGTGGTGAAGGGGCTTGCCTAGCTCAATGAAGCTATGAGCTAGGCCATGAAGGGTCACCCAAGATGGACAGGTCATAGCAGAGAGCTCTGACAAAATGTGATCCACTAGAGAAGGAATTGGCAACGCACTCCAGTATCTTTGCCATGAAAACCCCTTGGACAGTACCAAAAGGCAAAAAGATATGACGCTGGAAGATGAGCCCCTCAGGTCGGAAGGTGTCCAATATGCTACTGGGGAAGAGCAGAGGGCTAGTACTAGTAGCACCAGAAAGAATGAAGCAACTGGGTCAAAGCCGAAAGGACACTCAGTTGCCGATGTATCTGGTGGTGAAAGGAGAGTCTGAAGCTGTAAAGCTCTATACTCCATAGGAACCTGGCATGTAAGATCTATGAATCCAGGTAAGCAGGACATGGTCAAACATGAGATGACAAGACTGAACATCGATATTTTAGGAATCAGTGAACTAAAATGGACAGGAATGGGTGAATTGAATTCGGATGACCATCAGGTATACTACTGCGGGCAAGAATCCCTCAGAAGAACTGGAGTAGCCTTCATAGTCAATAAAAGAGTAGGAAAAGCAGTACTGGGATACAATCTCCAAAATGACAGAATGATCTCAGTTCGAATCCAAGGCAAACCATTCAACATCACAATTGTCCAAGCCTGTGCCCCAACCATTGGTGCTGAAGAGGCTGAAGTTGACCAGTCCTATGAAGGCCTACAACACCTTCTAGAATTAACTCCAAAAAATGATGTCCTTATCATTTTTTCCAACAACCCAAGAGATGACACTCTTTTCCAACAACCCAAGAGATGACTCTACACATGGACATCACCAGACAGTCAACACAGAAATCAGATTGACTGTACTCTGCAGCCAAAGATGAATAAGCTCTATACAGTCAGTAAAAACCAGACCAGGAGCTGACTGTGACTCAGATCATGAGCTTCTTGCTGAAAAATTTAGGCTTAAGTTGAAGAAAGTAGGGAAAAGCACTAGGCCACTCAGGTATGACCTAAATCATATCCCTGATGAATATACAGTAGAGGTGATAAATAGATTTAAGGAATTAGATCTGATAGACAGAGTGCCTGAAGACCTGTAGAAACATAGAAACATAGAAACAGAGCGAGTCAGAAGGGGCCTCCTGGGCCATCTAGCCTGACCTCCGGCATCAGCCGGCTCTGCTCACAACATGCCAACCATGTGCATGTCCAGCCTGAGGTTCGCAACATTGTACAAGAGGTAGCAACTAAAACCATCCCAAAGAAAAAGAAATGCAAGAAAGCAAAATGGCTGTCTGAGGAAGCTTTACAAATCGCTGAAGAAAGAAGAGAAGCGAAAGGCAAGGGAAAGAGAAAGGTACACCCAATTGAATGCAGAATTCCAGAGAATAGCTAGAAGAGATAAGAATGCCTTCTTAAATGAACAGTGCAAAGAAATAGAAAAAAACAATAGAAGAGGGAGGACCAGAGATCACTTCAAGACAATTGGAGATATGAAGGAACATTTCATGCAAAGATGGGCATGATAAAGGACCAAAATGGCAGGGACCTAACAGAGGCAGAAGAGATTAAGACGAGGTGGTAAGATTACACAGAAGAACTATACAAGAAATTGCTTAATGTCCCTGATAACCACAATGGGCTGGTCACTGACCTCGAGCCAGACATCCTGCAATGTGAAGTCAAATGGGCCTTAGGAAGTCTTAGCAACAACAAAGCTAGTGAAGGTGACAGTATTCCAGCTGAGCTATTCAAAATCTTAAAAGATGATGCAGTAAAAGTGCTACACTCAATATGCCAGCAAATTTGGAAAACTCAACAGTGGCCACAGGATTGGAAAAGGTCAGTTTACATTCCTATCCCAAAGAAGGGCAGTGCCAAAGAATGTTCGAACTATTGCACCATTGCACTCATTTCACATGCTAGCAAAGTGATGCTCAAAATCCTACAAGCTAGGCTCCAGCAGTATGTGGACCGAGAACGACCAGAAGTACAGGCAGGATTTCAAAGAGGGAGAGGAACTAGAGATCAAATTGCCAACATACGCTGGATCATGGAGAAAGCTAGGGAGTTCCAGAAAAAAATCTACTTCTGCTTCATTGACTATGCTAAAGTCTTTGATTGTGTGGATCAGCAAGCGGACCATCTTATTTGTCTCTTGAGAAACCTATATGCGGGTCAAGAAGCAACAGTGAGAACTGGACACAGAACCATTGAGTGGTTCAAAATTGAGAAAGGAGTTCGGCAAGGCTGTATACTGTCGCCCTGTCTATTTAACTTATATACAGAGCACATCATGAGAAAGGCGGAGCTAGATGAATCACCAGTTGAAATCAAGATTGCTGGGAGAAATAGCAACAACCTCAGATATGCAGATGATACCACTCTAATGGCAGAAAGTGAAGAGAAACTAAATAGCCTCTTGATGCAGGTGAAGGAGGAGAGCACAAAAGTTGGCTTGAAACTCAACATGAAGAAAACTAAGATCATGGCATCCGGTCCTCTCACTTTCTGGCAAATAGATGGGGAAGAAATGGAGGTAGTGACAGATTTTATTTTCCTGGGCTCCAAGGTCACCGCAGACGGGGACTGCAGCCAAAAAATTAAAAGATGCTTGCTCCTGGGGAGGAAAGCTATGGCAAATCTAGACAGCATACCAAAAATCAGAGACATCACCCTGCCAACAAAAGTACGTATAGTGAAGGCTATGGTTTTCCCAGTTGCAATGTATGGCTGCGAAAACTGGACCATAAGGAAGGCAGAACGCAAAAGGATTGAGGCCCTTGAATTGTGGTGCTGGAGGAGACTCCTGCAAGTCCCTTGGACCACAAGGCGATCAAACTGGTCAGTCCTAGAGGAGATCAACCATGACTGCTCTTTAGAAGGCCAGATCCTGAAGATAAAACTCAAATACTTTGGCCACCTAATGAGAAGAAAGACTCCCTGGAGAAGAGTCTAATGCTGGGAACAATAGATGGCAAAAGAAGAAGGGGACGGCAGTGGATGAGGTGGCTAGATGGAGTCACTGAGGCAGTTGGTGTGAGCTTAGGTGGACTCCGGGAGATGGTGGAGGACAGGAAGGCCTGGAGGAGTGTTGTCCATGGGGTCACGATGAGTCGGACATGACTTTGTGACTAAACAACAACAACAAAAACAAGTAGTGGGGTGCCACGGGGTTCAGTCCTGGGCCCAGTCCTCTTCAACATCTTTATTAATGATTTGGATGAGGAAGTACACGAAAAGATAATCAAATTTGCAGATGATACAAAACCGGGAGGAATAGCAAACAGCCGAGAAGAGAGAATGAAGATCCAGGGTGATCTTTATAAACTTGAATGCTGGGCTGAAAGCAACAGAATGAAATTCAATAAGGATAAGTTCTATGTCCTCCTGCTAAGAATTACAAACCAAAGGCATCGATACTTCATGTCCTGCAACAGCAGGGGGTTGGACTGAATTGCCTTCCTGGCCCCTTCCAGCTCTAATATTCTTTGATTCTAAGATAAAATTTTGCACTATGCCTTCTTGATTGTTATTGTTAGGAGCTGAAGTACCCAAGTAGCTGGAAATTCACTTTATGGAGAGTGCAGCATGGCTTCTTCTGGATGCCTTTTTAGCCTCTGCCACGCCTATGACTGTGGCAGGGTGCAGAAGAAGAGTTTGATCCACCTGGTGAGCCTTCAAGGACATGCATCTCCTATATGTTAGCATGAGGCTTTATTCCTTTGGGCTAGTGGTGTGTAAGCATTTTGAAAGCGACTCGTATTGCATGCCTTGCATCTTCCCTTCTAAAAGGTTCTGTATTTGACATGAGAGGGAGGAGCGACAGCTGTAGAAGTTGATGGCTCCAATGTTAATGGGGTAGGTTTTAGATTGAACTCTAACGGAGCTATGGACTGAATCATATCCCCAAAATAGGTTCAGGACTGTGGCTATCTCTTTGAAAGATCACACTATAACCTGGAGAAGATTTAGTGCGCCACTGACATTGGAGCCACTGGGCTTCACCAGTTGGCAGGCCACAAATGTTTGGTGAGAAGGATTCATCTATCCATAAGCATCTACTCTGTGAAGGAGCTATATATTCAAAGCATATTCTATACAATCCCGCCTCACTGGATTTTAAGATCAGGAAACCTCCAGAAGCCATGTGGGGTTGCTGGAGGCTGCCAAAGGGAGGAGGAGAAGGGAAATTCTCACTGTGCACTTATTTAGAACTGGTTTTATTCCCTTACTTGGTAGTGCCTGAAAAAAATGTTTTACCTGATTGTATCTCAGCTAATCTACCTGAAAATATTTCTGAAATAACTGTACCTGTGTTGTGTGGCTCCTCATAGCTTGAATACATTTATGCAATAGTAGTATAGAGTTCTCTATGATAAAAGCTGACTGTATTTGGGTCATTCTGAATTAAATGTATCTTGGGTAAAGATCTTGGATTTGGATTATGAAGTAATAAATTATTCTGCTGGACCCTGTTGCTGGACTTTCTGTGAGAAGAGACTGTACCTACAGATTTAGGATTAATAATTTATCTGCATCTCTGGAGTAGCCAACTGCTGCTCTGTGAAAAGACTGTTCTTGAACAGTTGATTCTTTTTGAAAAGTTTGGAGTATTGCCTCCATCACTAAATTAACATTTTCAGGACTCTGAATCATACAGCTTGCTGAAAAGTGGATGTGTTTGATTATGTTTCAGAACAGCAAATTTCCAGAAACATTCCAAAGCCCACATATGCATTTCTATGTTTTAAGTGTTGCTATTTCTTCTTCGTATATTTTAAATGTTACATGATTTTTTAAAAAATGGCTATTTAAAACTATTACATGGTGTACCTCACTTTTGAGGTGATAATTGATCCATTTTATGTGAGCAGATCTGGAAAGTGACATGCTTGATCTTACTGAAATAAGAGGTACCTGCATTAGTCATGCCCATCCAAAGTCCCACTAATTTCGGTGGATCAAAGTAGAGCTAAGTCTTGATCTAGAATTCACTATACCCTCACCAAGCTATTTAATTACCAAACTCAGCACCTTGCCAGGATTCCAATTATCAGATGTGTGCCTAGCATGGATAGATCCAATATCTGTGTGAAACTGGCAATAGCTTAATTTGACACAGATACACATTATGTATCTGTAATTAAAAGATCTCTCTCAAAATTTGTATTTGCAGCAAGACATGCACTCATCTCAATTTCACTCCAAATGTGTGTGAACTTTGTATGTTCAGAGACTACCTGCATATAGCCAAAACTACAGTAAAGAAAATGGCCTGTTGCATGAATACTTCAGGCCTCAAATGCAGAATCTGTCTTCAGAAAGGGAAAGGGCTCCACTTGCTAGAAGGTCCTTGTTTGGGGGAATCCTCTTCCCATACCACCACAACCCATCCCATTCAGGAGGGTCCCCTGTCTTTTTGCACTGCATTTGCTGGCAATTGGAGAGACTGCTGGAGTAGGGAGGTCCCCTTCTGCCAGAACTGTTGATCCAGCACAAATCTGGATCCAACCTCAGGTTTATGTAGACACTACACTGAAATTTGATTATAATAATGACCCATATAGCTAACAAACATGCTTTAGAGCTGAACATTTAAAATACACAGACACACATAAACTCAGTAATAATTCTGAAGGTTTAAAAGTTAAGACAGGTGCCCAAAAAGTAATGTAGGCCCAGGTATAGGGAATTTTCCAATGTTAATGGCAGTACCTTGTATCACTCTGGAGGGTCCCCCTGCTGCTAGAAGAAGGTGGGATCTGAAAAGTCTCAACATTTCTATAACTAAACACACTTCCTGCATGATGTTTTGGTCCTCCATATAACAACCCTGTGAGGTAGGTTAGTGTGAGCAAAAGTGTTCCTGCTTCAGATCTTGCCTCTGCTGTAGGCTCACTTGGTTTTCCAGGCAAATCATCCTCTTTGAGTCACACAGCTGGTACAAATATGAGTACATGCACCTATTATATCCTGTGAAGGAGGAGTTCATTTTAAACATCATAACAGATTTTTTAAAAATGCTGCAAAGTGTTCTGTGGCATGATGCCAGGAAGCACTTTCTGACAGTCAGGACCCTGAGGTGTGGAATGGGCTTCCACAAGAGGTCGTTGAGGCCCCATTGGTGCGGGTGTCCAAGGATAGGCTGGACGTGCACATGGTGGACATGTCGTGAGCAGAGCCAGCTGGTGCCAGAGGTCAGACTAGATGGCCTGGGAGGCCCCTTCTGACTCGCTCTGTTTCTGTGTTTCTATATATAAACCAGGTTTTATTTCCTGGTTTCAGTGGTGTGCAGTGTCACAGCTAAACATCCCATGTCTAGGCTCCAGCAATCTTAAATCAAAGACAGGCCTGAGTAAATACAGACTAATATTGAATAAAAACAGGGAACCCCATTTTTGTTTTAGCTCATATTTTAAATTAAGGGAGTTCTCAGAGTCTGTTGTATAATACTTGAAATCACCCTGTCATATCATATGGGAGAAATCACCTGAGTGCAGCAAACTTATGTCTTTTCACAATCAGTGCCTTTTCATCAGAATGAGCAACAATGAGAAGGAATTGTGGGGCTGATTTATTTGGTCAGTATGTATGTAGTTAAATTTATTTAGCACAATGAATAAAAATTCCATTTTGTGAAAAGAAAATTGCATCCAGGCATGAATGATGGTAGTGCTATTTTACTAAGCGACAGCTGGTATTTCAGTTGGGCACTAATTTCTTGGTAGTGAGTGAAAACCAAGACCTATTTATCACAACTGTATTCCTCTACCTGCTCCTGCTCTGCTTCTCAGAGAAAGTACAGCAGGTTATCCCATGTTCTCTTTTCAAAAAAGCTGCTTAGTAGGTTCCATTAAGGTATAGAAATTGGTTCAGAGCCATTCAGTGAGCTTCACAACTGCAGTACAACCAGGGCTGGGCCTATCAGGAGGCAGACTGAGATGGCTGCTTCAGACATGAGATGCCTGGGCCACCAAGGGCAGCCCCGCAGCTGTTCCTCCTGACCTCCTTGACTGTTTACCTCTATTGGAGGATGGAGTTATGCACAGTACACAAACTGCCCAAGCCCCCTAAATTACTTTGTTTGGCTGAGGGCATGGTGTTTGAAGGAACGCTTCAGGTTCCTTGACCACAGCAACCAATTCCTCAGCGAGGGACCTCTGGGGAGGATAGGGTGCAACTCACTAGGATGGAGAAAAGGACCTTTGGGAATGCTTTAGCAAACTTCATCTGGAGTGCTTTAAACTGATCTGGAGTGGGGGGGACCAGAATCCCCAGAAACTAGTCAAAATTAGTCAGGGAAAGGAACAAGATCAGGGTTTCAGGGCCAGGACAAGGTAGGGACTGCAGAGCCTGGCATGACTACAGTACTGAGAATCCCTGCTGTGCCAGGGAGAATGGGAGGAAGACAGAGGTTGGGGGAGCTAGGGAATGTGGTTTGCAGGAAAGCACTGAGATGTACATACACCAACACTAGCAGCATGGGAGCTTGAGGCTTTCCTGAGAATAGGTGACCTGGACCTGGTGGGGATCACAGAAACATAGTGGAATGATAAGCAGGATTGGAATCTCAACATAGAGGGGTATGCTGTGTTTAGGAAGGACAGGGAAAGGGTGTATCACTATATGTTAAGTGCACTATATGGTGCAAAGAGATAGGGGGTGGGGTAGAAGGGGACTAGGTAGAGGAGATCTGGGTAAGAATGATGGGTCTAGATGGGGGCAGGGACCTGATAGACGGGATATGTTATTGCCCACTGGGTCAACTTGAGACCTTGAATGATGCTCTGTTAGACCAGATTGGAAGGATATCCCAGGGGTGGGACATGGTTATAATGGGAGATTTGAACCTCCCTGATATTAATTGGGAGATGCACTCAGTGGTGAAGCCTAGGTCCCATTGCTTCATAGAAGATATGGAGGAAGGGTTTTACACCCAGAGGGTCCAGGAGGCAACAATGAGGGGAAACATCCTACACTTGGCTTTGGCCAAAGGGAGGGTCTGGTGGATGATGTGCAGACTAGGGGAGCTCTGGATGCGAGTGACCACTCCATCCCATGTTTTGAGATCAGGAGAACAGGGATGAGTGTTAGGTCAAGTGCTAGGGGTTCGGACTTTACAAGAGCCAACTTTGGTCAATTGAAGGCCAGGCTGGGAGAAATCTGAGAGAGGGTACTGGGAAGCAAGGGAGTTCATGAGGGGTAGATGGGAGGTCTTGGAAATCAGGGAGGTGTAGGAGGATGCCACTGTGGATGCAAAGATTGGTGGTAAAAGGGATTAGAAGGAAGAAGGACCTCCACAGGAAGTGGCAAATGGGCAAAGGAATATATGAGGAAGAGAAGGCTCAGTGCAGAAGGATTCCTCACAAGGCTAAAGCTGACTGTGAGCTGAGACTTGTGAAAAATATCAAGAGCAAAAAAAGGGGGGCTTGTATTCTTACATAAATAGTAAGAGGAAGAGGAGACAGGTAGTGGGGGTGCTTTAAAGGGAGGTGGGGGATCTGGTAACTGATGTAAGGGAATGGGCAAAGATGTTAAATGGTTATTTTACTACTGTATTCTCCCCAAAGCAGGTTGGGGGAGATATACCTGGGGACTGTGATGAGATTGAGATTATGGAGGCACAGATTGGGGTCACTCCCCTAGAAGTTGAGGAGCTCTTCAAGGCCCTGCATGTTACAAAAGCACCTGGTCCTGACAGGTTGCACTCAAAGGTACTTCAGGAATTGGCAGGGGTGTTCCAGCATCCATTGGCCTTCAGTTTTGAAGCTTTGTGGAAATAAGGGGAACTAACAGTGAACTAACGGTACAAGCTAGGCTCCAGCAGTATGTGGACCGCGAACTACCAGAAGTACAGGCAGGATTTCGAAGAGGGAGAGGAACTAGAGATCAAATTGCCAACATACGCTGGATCATGCAGAAAGCTAGGGAGTTCCAGAAAAACATCTACTTCTGCTTCATTGACTATGCTAAAGCCTTTGATTGTGTGGATCACAACAAACTGTGGCAAGTTCTTAAAGAGATGGGAGTACCAGACCATCTTATTTGGTTCTTGAGAAACCTGTATGCAGGTCAAGAAGCAACAGTGAGAACCGGACACGGAACCACTGATTGGTTGAAAATTGAGAAAGGAGTTTGGCAAGGCTGTATACTGTCGCCCTGCCTATTTAACTTATATGCAGAGCACATCATGAGAAAGGCAGGGCTAGATGAATCACCAGTTGGAATTAAGATTGCTGGGAGAAATCTCAACAACCTCAGATATGCAGATGATATGACTCTCATGGCAGAAAGTGAAGAGGAACTAAAGAGCCTCTTGATGCGGGTGAAGGAGGAGAGTGCAAAAGTTGGCCTGAATCTCAACATGAAGAAAACTAAGATCATGGCATCCAGTCCTCTCACTTCCTGGCAAATAGATGGGGAAGAAATGGAGGTAGTGACAGATTTTATTTTCCTGGGCTCCAAGATCACCGCAGATAGGGACTACAGCCAAGAAATTAAAAGATGCTTGCTCCTGGGGAGGAAAGCTATGGCAAATCTAGACAGCATACTAAAAAGCAGAGACATCACCCTGCCAACAACAGTGCGTATAGTCAGGGCTATGGTTTTCCCAGTTGCAATGTACGGCTGTGAAAGTTGGACTATAAGGAAGGCTGAGCACAAAAGGATTGAGGCCTTTGAATTGTGGTGCTGGAGGAGACTCCTGTGAGTCCCTTGGACCACAAGGTGATCAAACTGGGCAGTCCTAGAGGAGATCAACCATGACTGCTCTTTAGAAGGCCAGATTCTGAAGATGAAACTCAAATACTTTGGCCACCTAATGTGAAGCAAGGACTCCCTGGAGAAGAGGGAACAATAGATGGCAAAAGAAGAAGGGGACGGCAGTGGATGAGGTGGCTAGATGGAGTCACTGAGGCGGTTGGTGTGAGCTTGAGTGGACTCCGGGAGATGGTGGAGGACAGGAAGGCCTGGAGGAATGTTGTCCATGAGGTCGCAATGGGTCGGACACGACTTCGCGACTAACAACAAGAACAACAATGGTGGATTTGGTATCATGGATGATACGAAAGAGGGGAGTGGTGGCCACAACTGAGGAGCAGGCAATACAGATCCAGAAGGATCCACACAGGCTGTGAAAGTGGGCAGGGAACAACCAGATGTTATTCAATGAGGATAAGTGCAAAGTCTTGCACTTAGGACACAGGAATAGGTGTCTCAGGTACAGGATGGGGGACAAGTGGCTGGAGAGCAGCACTTGCAAAAGGAATCTCAGAGTACATGACAACAGTAGGCTGAACATGAGCCAGCAGTGTGATACAGTGGTTAAGAAGGCAAATGCCACCCTTGGATGCATACCCAGAATTGTGGCTTCCAGATCTGGTAGTTGAGGGGGGAGGGAGTGATACCACTCTAAACAACTCTGGAATGCCCACAACTGGAGTACTGCATCCAGTTCTGGGCTCCACATTATAGGAGAGACATAGTTATGCAAGAATCAGTTCAGTGCAGGGTCACAAGAATGGAAGTTGGGTTGGAAGGGATGACATATTAGGAGGGATGACATATCAGGGGAGATTGTAGGAATTGGGTCTTTTCAGCTTGGAGAAGAGGAGACACTGAGGGGATGTTTTAACAATTCATGGGCATATGAGTGGATGTCATGTGGAGGAGACCCATGAGCTGTTCTTCCCTGCAGTGGAGGGCAGGGCACATTCCAGTGGGGCAAAGCCCAAGGAACCAGGCTTCAGGTTGAATGTCAGGAAGTACTTCCTGATGATAAGACCCCTAGGATATGGAATGGGCTTCCAAGAGTGGAGGTCCCATCAGTGAAGGTGTTCAAGGAAAGATTGGACAACCGCATATTGCAGATTGTATGAGCAGAGCTGGCTGGAGCTGGGGATCAGACTAGATGGCCCAGGAAGCCCATTCTGACCTGCTTTGTTTCTATGACTTGCTTTGTTTCTATGTTTCTATGATTGGAGGGTAGTGTCAGTGATTTCAAACTTCCAAACGGTTAGCAGAGGACATAAAGGGAGTTACAAGTCAGTTAGCCTAATGTCATTTCTGGAAAAGATGATGGAAAAGCTCATAAGGGATCCCAATCTAGAAGCCATGCTTCTGGCTATACTTCCAATGCTGGTATTTGCCTTCTTAACCAGCACATCACACCACTGGCTCATGTTTAGCCTGCTGTCAACAAGTACCCCAAGGTCCCTTTCACAGGTGCTGCTTTCCAGCCACTTGTCCCCTATGGCACCTATTCCTGTGCCCCACGTGCAAGACCTTGCATTTATCTGCATTGAATGCCATTCATTTTCAGTATTTAATGTCACCAGCACTACCCCAGTGTCACCAGTTTTCTCTGTGATAATCAAGAAAAATCTTGGTCAAACAGAAATGAATTCAAATATAAATGAATAGCAAACTACAAATGAGAACAAGGGTTGGATGTTAATAAACACAGCTGCTTCTCAGGGATTGGCTGCCCATTTGGCTTGGACATGGAATAACTAAAATCTCATGTTTATAGTAAAACTCATTCCACATGATTGTGGATGGAAATGGGAGATTTCCATTTCTTTCAGAAAATAAACAGCTACAGCCACCAACATCAGGCTGTATGCGCAAAATGGCAGTATTTGGATGCTTAGTCATGCAGACTGAGGTGTAAGCCACATAAGTTATCTTGTAGTCAATTTCAATTGGACCAACAAAAATAATAAAGTTCATTGGATCAAAGTCCAGGATCATTATGCATCTGATAATTATCTACCTAATGGATTCAATTAGGTAGAACATGAGAACCAGCATAAATCTGCACACAAAGAACTAGGTCCCA
Organism: Varanus salvator macromaculatus; assembly: GCA_023646645.1. Taxonomy (NCBI): domain Eukaryota; kingdom Metazoa; phylum Chordata; class Lepidosauria; order Squamata; family Varanidae; genus Varanus; species Varanus salvator. The sequence continues at coordinate 3,833,580 of JAIXND010000774.1, read as the reverse complement.
GTTTGTTCTGACCAAACAAGATGAAAACAGTGGTGCTTCTCCCAACATCTTAGAACCTGTGTAAATTATTCCACAGGGATACCTATGTATACTTTAGGGTAACTAATCAGTTCTGTATAGTACATTTTTTAATTACTGAGATTGAGTTTAGACCTCCCATTGGAGTTTGTACCTATAGGAATGGTCTGCAGAAAGGACTGCAGGTGACGCAGTGGTTTAAACCGCTGTGCTGCTGGGCTGGTTGATCGAAAGGTCGCCGGTTCGAATCTGCATATGGGGTGAGCTCCCGTGCGCCGTCCCAGCTCCTGCCAACCTTGCAGTTCGAAAGCATGCAAATGCAAGTAGATAAAAAGGTACCACTTCGGTGGGCAGGTAACAGCGTTCCGTGCACTCCGGTGTTTAGTCATGGCGGCCACATGACCACGGAGACTGTCTGTGGACAAACGCTGGCTCCCTTGGCTAGGAAACGGAGATGAGCACCACCCCCTAGAGTCAGGCATGACTGGACGTAATGTCAAGGGGAAACCTTTACCTTTACCTTAAGACAGTGGTTTTCAACCTTCCCACAGCTGGGGACCGGCAAAAACAGGAAAACCAACTCAAGGCAGACACAAAAAGCCATCTCTCCCCTCCCCAGCTCCCCCAGCAGCACTGGCACACCCCAAATGAACATGAAGCCAACTGAGGAAGAGGAGGTAGAGCACAGCCAAGACCCCACACCGGTCCACAGGGAGCAGGATGTGGCCACCTCATGGACCAGCAGGAAACCTCTGGTGGACTGGCACTGGTCAGTAGACTGGTGGTTGAAAACCACTGGTCTCAGAGAGCACAACCTTGGCCTTGGGAGCTGCTACAGTCATTCAAGTTCTTCTCTTCAGTAGATGGATGGTAATGGGAGAATCCTGTCCGCATCATGAAGCAGGTTTTGATTATGGTGAGGGGCTACCATGCCTTTATCAAGTCCACAGTTGCCATCCTTGCCATAACTCAGATGAATGAATATGCTTAGGTTGGGGCTAGGGATGTACCAAAAGAGAGAAATGTGGCTCATTTGAACTCACCAAATTTCCTGTCTGCTTCCAACCGGATGATCAGAAGTGGGGTGAATGAGAGGGCAGGGGCAGTTCACAATGCTCTGTCTCTACAACAGACTGTGATTTGTGCATATTTTTAGTCACTAATGAAATTTGAGCAAAGAAGCACCTGAAGTCCATGAAGGTCTAGTATGATTTGTGCAAAATTGGCCAAGTTGTGCAAATCATCTTAGAGATACAAGTTCATGAGCTGGTTTGACTTGCACCACAATGTCAATCTCACTGCAGGGATAAAGAACTGGAATCTGGGTGCCAAACTGTGAAATACTCATCCAATTTTATTCCCATCTCCAGTGAATCTGGAGTGCCCTCATTTCTTCCAAAGCTGCTTTCCCACAGCCCTGACAGCTCTGACAACTCCCAAGCCTTCTAGTTCTGAAATCCTAGAAAACAGATTTGGAGTCAAGCCTCCATTGGTCCTGGCCTAGTGAGAGAAACACATAGAGATTACCGGTAATTAGCCTTCAGAATTGTCAATATAAAAGCTGCTCTCTGCTTTTGTTTTCTAGCTACTAAAGATCCTGTGTGTTTCATCCAAGAACAGAGACAAACCTGCTGCTTCGTTTTGCAGTCTAACCTGATGAAGGATTGTGAAGATGTCAAAACTTGCACACTATTTTGAGATAGTTTGATTTTCTAACCAAGTCATTGCTCTAATATGGATTTTAGAATTATTTTTAATGGCCAACAGTGCAGCAACCTCTGCATTGTAAATAAAATTCAAATTGTAGCATTTATTGTACTCCAAATGGTGTTGTTTTTAATTAGGATGGTGTAATAATAATATCAGGACTATGCATGTGTCAAAACACTGAATGACAGAAGAGCCTAGTCACAGATAGCAAAGTTTTTGCAATGATATAAAATTGCCATCAAAGAGATAGCAAGGAATGAAAAAAATCATGTTTGTCTGAAGGAAGCAAGCACAAGTTTTGGAAGTGTAGGTTACACTGTGAGAACCTTGAGTGTGTGCTAGAGTAGTCTCAATAATGAATGCACAGCTAGGGCCTCTCAGACAAACTAATTGTTTTACCATCATTCCTTCACTGTGCATTCAGGTACAGATGTAATGATATGACAGATTAAGTAGCCATTTAGAAATGTTGACAAAATTTTATTAATACAGAAAATACTATTTTCAATAAGGAGGAGAAAGTGCCACAAACACTCACTGATCAATTTCACACATTCCAAGCAATCCTGCATGGTTTCCACTGTGCATGGTTGTTTGTGTGGATGCACCTGTAAGATGATCATGGTAACTTTCTTTCGGTCTGTCATTTCCCCCCTCTCAGTCCTCCCTGCAGTATCCCAGAGGAATGAAGATCCTCATTTTGACTACCATGATTGTGAATTTCTGCTTGCTGCACCTGTCAAGCAGTTTCTGCTGCACCAACAGGCTCATGCCCTGAAGCACAGCAAAGAGGACAAAAAGCTGGTCAGGCATTTCCCCCCCGCCCCCACCCTGCCCACCACTTCTCCAGGGGACAACTCCAGCAAGAAGGGGATGCCTTCTCCATGCTTAGGCAAAGGGAGGGAATCAGCTGGGCAGCACTACAGTGAGGAGCTATGGCCTTTCCACAGCAAAGCACATGGGCAGCAGGGGTGAGAAGCATCCAGATAGCTGCTGCTGGTAGTTGACAGCTGCATGCTGCAGTGGATTCCCTGTGCATCCTTATTGCTTGCCAGAACAAAGGTCCTTGTGTGGATGAGCTGAGGCAAGAATCTGCTGGGCAGCACTGCAGATAGAAGCAATTCTGCTCAGTTGATTCCCCCCTCTGCCTCTTCTGCATGCAACTAACTGGGACCCACTGCCCAGCTGATTCTCAATACTCTCACTCATGCAGGAGCAGTGGTGGGGAGATCAAATGAGCTATGCTTCTCTTCTTCCATTGCTGACCAGCTGATTGCCCACTCCTGCCCCAAAGAAGAAGGAGCAGGGACACTTCTGACAGTTGAGCCAAATAGCAGCTAGCCTCTTGGTTAGCCTCTTGGCAAGATCAGGAACAGGCTACCCCCAGCATGCCCCAACCACCATGGTCTGTTGTGGAATGCAGGGAGTTCTAGGACATTTTTCTGTTTCCATAGAATCACAGAATAGTAGAGTTGGAAGGGTCCATGAAGGCCATCCGTGAGAGAAATAAGGAGGGTGAGTACCCGGAGGAGGGCTTTCTCTGCAGTGGCACCCCACCTATCTCTCCCCAGAGAGGCTCGCCTGGTGCTGTCATTAATTGTTAAATTATTAATTTTATATTGTTACATTGTTATTTATTGCTGTATTTATATATTTTTATTTTTTAGACCTTGAGATGGGCCAGTTTTAAATTATGTATTGTTTTTAAATTGTATTCTTCTGTGTTGTTAGCCGCCCCGAGGCTTGTTTGCAAGGGGGCAGCATACAAATTTGTTAAATAAATAAATAAATAAATAAACTCCCTGCTGTTGCAGGACGCGACATTGCACCATGCCAACCAGATGGCTGTCCAGTTTCATTTTGAATGCCCCTAGTGTGGGGAGAGCCCACCACCTCTCTAGGCAGCTGGTTCCACTGTTGTATTGCTCTGACAGTGAGGAAGCTTTTCCTGATGTCCAGCCTGAATATGGGTTGTCACAACTTGAACTGATTATTCTGTGCCCTACACTCTGGTATCAGCAAGACGAGATCTTGACTTTCCTCTTTGTGACAGCCTTTCAGGTACTTGTAGAGTGCTATCATATTACCCCTCACTCTTCTTTTCTTGAGTCTGAACATGTCTAGTTCTTGCAATCTTTCCTTTTAGGGCTTGTCTCCAGTCCCTGAATCATTCATGTTGTCCTCCTCTGTATCCTTTCTAGCTTTTCTGCATCTTTTTAGAATGTAGGTGCCTAGAACTGGACACAATACTCCAGATAGTATAGTACTAGCACTTCACATGTTTTGGGAGTGATGCTTCTGTTAATGCACCCCAAAATAGCATTTACCCTTCCTTGTTGTTCTCGAGTCAAGTCCAAGTCAAGTCATTGATGTGTTATGTCAGACTTGAGAGCTCAGCTCAAGCACTGCTAAGTGGAGAACTTGACATTTGTCTGTATTGAATTCATTGTGTGGTTCTTTGCCCAGTGTTCTAACCTATCAAGATCACCCTGTATCTTATCTGTCTTTCAGGATGTCACAAATCTGGGTGTTATTCCACCCAGCTTTGTGACATCTGCAAATTTAATTATCTTTCCTTCTACTTCCTCATCTAAATCATTAATAAAAATGTTGAAGAGTACCAATCCCAGGATGGTATCCTGAAGCACTCCACTTGTCACTTCTCCCCAGTTTGAGAATCTGCCACTGTTGAGTACTTTTTGAGACTGAATTTGCAGCCAATTGTGGATCCACCTAGTGGTTGCATTACCTAGCCCAAGTTTTGCAGTTTTGGTAATCAGGATTTCGTAGGGTACTTTGTCAAAGGATTTGCTAAAGTCTAGATAGAATATGTTCACAACATTCCCACAGTCCAACAGGGAGGTTACTCAGTCAAAAAATAAAATGAGATTAGTCTGGCAGGATTTGTTTGTGAGAAATCCATGTTGGTAATTATTGCATAGTCTTCAAGGTATTTGCAAACTGTTTCTTTTATAATTAGCTCTAGAATTTTTCCAGGGATTGATGTCAGACTAACTGGCCTGTAGTTCCCTGGTTCACAGTTTTCCCCTTTCTTCTAGATAGGGACAACATTAACCCTTCTGCAGTCATCTGCTACTTCCCCTGTTGTTCATGAATTCTCAAAGATGATAGAGAGTAGATCTGAGAGTTCTTTCAGTAGTTCTTTTATGCCTCTGTGTTGAAGTTTATTGGGCCCTGGAGATTTGAACTCATATAGCCCAAAGTTCCTTGCCCTGTTAGTCTTGAGCTTCCATCTCCCCCTTCCATTTGTACAACCTTCATGACAAGATAAAACTCTCTGGGTACCTCAAGGGCTGTGTCAGAGAAGAAGGTAAGAGTAAGACCTCTTCTTAGTCATCCCAGATTGTAGGACACAAAACAGTCAACTTAAACTACTGCACACCTGGTGCAGGCTAGACACAAGAATTTCCTGACTGTGACAGCAATACGACCATGGAATCAGCTGCCAAGAGAGGTTGTGAACCCTTCCACACTAGAGACATTCAAGAAGAAGCTAGACAGTCATCTGAGTGGGATGGTGTAACTGGCATCCTACGCCAGCAGGGGGTTGGACCTGATGGCCTTCTTGGCCCCTTCTGACCCTACTATTCTATGGTTCTATAGTGAGACAGAGGGACTTACAAAATCCATGGGAAGAGATTATCATTTGCCTTTGGCCTTCAGAGAAGAATTGACACATTGCTTATCCAGGCAACCTTTTCAAGCCCCATAGAACATTGCCTGGCTTATTCATATAACTAGTCCAGTCACAATAAAGAGTGCATGCTTTCTTATGATTGTTTATATTTTGCATCCATATTTTATCATTGCAACTGTATATCATCTTTGATATGGGTGGTTTTCTTTTTCCTAAATATCCTTGAATCTAAAGTGAAGTGCCTTGACTGGATCAGGCCCCTGAGGTAGAAACAGGTTGGTTGGAGCTCCTTATTCTTGTACAATGAATTGTAAAAATTTAACAGTTTCAAAGTCCAGTGTACTTCTAATTTTCATTAAGGAAAAAGTGTGCCTCAGTTGGGGATGTTGGAGAAATCTGCAATGGACAGAATCTGCATAAAAGTGGCTTTTCAGAATGATACAGTTTGCAGTTGAGTTTTTAAACTTTCCAAAATAGTATGCAAGGACATTGGATATGGCAATATATATGCCATTTAAACAAGCACACACATTTTGCACATTTGTAGTCTCTCCAGCCCCTACAGTGTAGTTGTCTTTTTTCTTTTTTCTTTGGTGTACTCTGTTCAGAGATTTTGTGCCAGCTTATTTTCTTCAGTGTGCTCTGCTCAGAGATTTTGTGCCAGCTTTTGTGGTATGCAATATTAGACCAGCTTGCTCCATACATTTTGATGTATCTTCTGGGACATACTTTTCTGTTGTAGGAAAAAATCCTATGTGTTCATGAGTTGATGACCAGATTAAGTACGACAATCTGCAAAACACAAAGTATTATACAAGAACCTTATATCCCTACATGGGATCAAACCAGATGTGCAACTTCTTTTTGACACCCACACACATGAAAACTGCTACAATCAACCTGGGTCTAAATTGGGACCAAAGCTGTGAGGGCAGGGACAGGGGGCGGTTAAGGCTTTCCCCTCTGTAGAGTTTTACAGCTGAAAATTACCCTCCAGTGATTCTGTAAATTTTTCTGTTTGGGGTAAAACAGTAGCTTGGGAAATTTTTTCAGGGGAAAATGGCATGAGGTGAGATGAAGTCTTTTATACTCTCCCTGAACCATACACACAATGATCACAGTAAATCTATGTAAAAGAAAATAAATGAGAATAAAAAACCTCGCAGTCAGTCCCCATCACAGGACTCCCACATTTGATTTGTTGTTTCCTTACCAGACTTTGGGGAAACATTGGTGCAAAACTCTTTCAACCCTCACCAAAAAGTAAGGACTATGCCTTTGGGCACAGATGGTGTTCTTTGAACTTCTCAAAGGTCTGTTTTTTAAATAATGAGTACATTTCTGAAATTTCAGCTAATGCTTCTCACATTTTTCTTGTCCTTATATGATACATTTTGACAGAAGGTAGAAAAGGCCATTTCCAACATTTGGCATTTAATGATTATTTATTATTATTCACTACATTCCTTTACCAAAGTTCTCTAGGCAGTTAACAAAGATGAAGCTTCTAAAATACAAAATAAAACATACTATTAAAATAATTACATACCAAGCAATTTAAAACACTCAGCAATAAACATTGTGAGGACCAATTAAAATCTTTGATGTCAAAAACCTGGGAATAGCATTTATAAGCAGCTGCAAAAATAAAATTTATGTAATCTAAACATGGGTGGATTTGCTTTTGTTATTTAATGAAACTGTAAAAATATTCTATGCTTATCCTAATCCCAGAAGTCCAAAATGTCTGTGTCTGACTGTGTTACAAGGTCAGAACATGCACAGGAAGTCAGCCTGAAATGTCATGCACTTCCAGCATTTAAACTTAGTCATGTTCTCTTCATCCTAGTGTCATACATCATCTGTAGAGTAATTTCAAGTGGGCTGAGAGGAAGCATTTTCTTACTGTTGCTAGGCAAATGTTTTCAGATGGATCTTGAAATACTTCTCTCCAAATCCTTATCTCAGCGGTTCTTATAATGATTTCTGCTTGTGTTCATTTCCAGAAAATATTAGCATACTAATATGCAATGGAGTGAATTCCTTTGTTCATCAATTTTCCACTGTGTAACAACTTTTCTCCTTTTGTGAAAGTTGTGAAAGTTCATGAACTTGTGAAAGTTCATAAATTTAAAGAAAGCAATCTTATAGGCCCTATACAAGCATTGAGAGTACTATTATTAGATACTTGGGACTTCACAATCCAAAGCTGGAAATAATTGCATGCCCTTAGAGTTGAAGATCTAGGCTCCAATACTCCTCTCCTCAAGAGCCAATGCATAAAGGGATATGCTGGCTGCTTCCCCCAGTTTGTAAAACTGACCTCAGAGGGGGTGTGGTAAAGGGTGTGGGGAGGGGAAGGGAAGGGAGAAGACTGATGGGGATGGTCAGGTACAGTGGTGCCTCAGCCCACGAACAACCCATGACCAAATAGGGTCGTGAACAGAAATTTCAGAAAAATTTGCCTCAGGTCACGAACTCTGCATCACGTGATGATCACGATTGCGCCTGTCTTCCCTGCATGGGTGTGATTGCAGTTGTGCTTGAGGGAGAAGTGGAGATGGCCATGATCTTTGTTGTTTTTTGTTACTTTGCTTCAATTTTTTTGAGTAAAAAAAAAAAAGTAACAGAAAGGATTAACCTTATTTACATTGAACCTTATGGGGAAATTTGACTTGGTGCACAACCAATTTGGGTCGCAACCAGAGTTGTGGAATGGATTAAGTTTGTGAGCCAAGAAAAAGAATGTTATATCTTGAAGGGCATGAATTTGCAAATGGGTTGGAATGCTTATATGTGGTATGAAAAGTGTAAGGCACATGGTTGTTTTTTAAATCATTATATTAGGAAATCATTAATGTCGGTGTCGGAAAAGTTAAAGACAAAATTGTATAAGATGGCTTTCACCTATGGAAGCTCTTGTATATCCAAATGCATTGGATTTTGAAACAATTGTAAGATATGATGACATTTTGGATAATGATGGAGGATTGAAATTGAATCAAGAAATACAAGAACAAGGAACTAATATTTCTTGGTGGCGTAAGGTGCAGATAGAATCGAGATATGCTAAAGACTATAGAATGTGAGGCTTCTATAAGGACTTAGCATTTGATCAGGTGATTCTTAAATCAGATGAGAAAATGATTAAAAGATTATATAACTTCTTATTAGATAAGAGAATGGAAGATGAACAGGTTAAGGAAACTATGATAATGTGGGCACAAAACTTTGGATATAATATTGAATTAGAAAAATGGCAAAAGCTGTGGGAAAGAAATATTAAAGTAACATTAGCAACTTCGTATAAAGAAAACCTGTATACAATGTTTTATAGATGATATCTGTCACCAAATAGATTAGCTAAGATGTTTCCAAATAAGTTTGCAAAAAGAAAAAAGAATTATTATTCTATACATCAACAAATTTTCTAACCAAATTCTAATGCTTTCCTTTTTCCCTTCCAAACTCCCTTGAACTTCCATTAATCATGATAAGCACTATAAAATTTTCATTTGTCATTAAATTCCTCTAACAGTCTTCTGTTTACATAATTAGTTAGATTTACCATCACTGCATATTCTGCTAATCCTTTTCTCCATTCTTCAATGGTTGGGGGCTTTCCATTTAGAAGCTATTGTGATTCTTGCTGCAGTAGTCATATACTTAAATAACTCTGACATGTTTTTCAAAAGGGTCCCTGAAATGATATTCGAAAGCATGTTCTTGGGACTCATAGGAAACTTAATTTTAAAGATTTTCTACATTTCTGCATGTATCAATTTCCATTTTTTGGTGTTATTTTGCAAGTCCACCACATGATAGAAAGTCCCATCTACATTGTCACATTCCCAACATTTTCCATTGTAATTCTTATCTATTTTCCCGATATCTTTTGGAGTAATGTACCACTGATAAAACATCTTATACCAATTTTCTCTTAATGCTTGACTAGCAGTGAATTTAGTATCTTTCTTCCAGAGAGCTTCCCACTGACCAAATGATATTTCTTCACCAAGATTCTGTTTCCAGATTGTCATGTGTCTCTTGATTTGCTATTGATGTGGGTAATTTAATTATTTCATTAGCTAATGACATTATCTGAGGATATACATGCAAAATTTCAAATAAATGTGATCATTAGTTCCCTAGTAATCCTCAGTGAAAGACGCCCATAATGACTGATGCAACAATATTGAAGAAAATCGAGCACCGCGCTGTGATTAAGTTCCTTACAAAACAAGGAAAAAGTCAAAAAATCATTCACGAAGAGATAGTGGCCGTTTACCAGGACTCTGCACCTTCATTATCTACTGTTCAAAAGTGGTCAAGTGAATTTAAAAGGGGCAGAGAAAGCATTGAAGATGACCCTCACTTGGGCGGGCAGGTTACTGCCACTATGAAAGAAAATGTGAAAAAAAAAAATGAGAAACTTGTATTGGAAGATGCCCGAATAAAAATCAAAATGTTAGCAGAGATGACAAACCTATCCGTTGGTACCATATTTACTATTTTTCATGACCATCTTAACCTTTCAAAGGTCTGTGCAAGATGGCTGCCACGAATGCTCATGGCGCCTCAGAAACAAGTATGAGTCGAGTGCTGTAGGGAGTTTTTAGAGCTGTGTGGTGAAGATCCATCGAGTATTTTTAACCGGATTGTTACTGGAGATGAAACTTGGGTTCATCACTATGACCCTGAAAGTAAGCAGGAGTCCATGCAGTGGCATAAAAAAGGTGCTGACCCTCCGAAGAAATTCAAAGTCACTCCATCAGTCGGAAAAATCATGACCACAGTGTTTTGGTACTCAAAGGGAATTTTATTGATCGGGTACATGAAAAAAGGTAAAACCATAAACACAGCATCTTACGCAACCACTCTGCATAATTTAAGAGAAGCGATTAAAGAAAAAAGGTGGGGAAAACTTACTGCAGGTGTGTTGTTTCTTCATGACAATGTGCCCGTTCACACAGCACGTGTTTTGAAGGCTGCTGTGTGAGATTGTGGTTTCAAAGAAATAAACCACCCACCCTATAGCCCGAACCTGGCGCCCAGTGACTACTACCTATTCCTGAATTTAAAAAAAGATCTTCATGGAAAGTGATTTTCCAATGATGAAGAGCTCAAGGCGGCAATTAATGCACATTTTTTAGACAAGGAGGAAGGGTATTTTTTACAGGGAATTGAAAAGTTAATTTCTAGATGTAGTAAGTGTATTGAAGTTATGGGGGATTACATTGAAAAATAAAGATTATTTCAATTTATTATTCCTTTTTGTTCATGCTGATACCGAGAATACGTTGAACGTCCCTCGTAGTGTAAGAACAGTTTATAGTCTTCCCAGTAAGCCATCATTCTGCTGTGTAATCAACATTTTGAAAGCTGTCAGATCTCTTAAAATGCCTTCTCCTGGTTGCATTTCTCCCTTGTCTTGAAATCAATTAATGGTAAACAGGCCATTGTATATTTTTCCTTCATCTTTCAGTTGCTGCCAAGATTTAATTCGTCCTGATTGGTCAATAACATCTTGATAAGTTATCAGATCATTATTTCTCCTTGAGTGTTTTTCATATGCTTCAACAGGTGGCATCGCGGGGGGTGGGGTGAATTGAAGGACTATTTTTTTCCCTCATGGAATACCAATTTTTTATTAAACTATCTCTTAGCACGTGGTTGTTATTTAAGATCAGAGCCTTCTTAACGGATGTTTTAGCCCATAAAAGATTATGTATTCCATCTTCAAGATCAACCAGTTCCAACTTCACTCACCTATCATTAGTGTTTAGAATCCAATCTGCAATGTAGACCAGGCCTGCTGTATAATAATATAATTTCAAATTGGATACAGCAAGGCCTCCTCTCTCCTTTGCATTCTGTAAAATTTTGAATCTAATCCTTTGTTTCTTGCCATTCCAAATAAAACAATTTAATTACCATTATTATTATTATTACCATCATTATTATTTAATTATTATTATAGTAAAGGATGGTGATGATTATGATTATACCAAATATTTAATTGGCATAATTGTCTGTGCCAATCTTGAAAAACTTTTTCCAGAATCTCAATTGGTATCCATCTGGAAAAAAAAAGTTCAGTTTAGGTAACACATTCATTTTTACAATTGAAATTCTCCACAACCAAAATGCTTTTAGTTTAGTCCATTTTTGTAAGTCCTTCTGAATCTTTATCCAAGTAATTTGAAAATTGTCTTGAAAAAGTGCATCATTATGTCCTGTGATGTTTATCCCTAAGTATTTAACATCAATCCATACAGCATATAATGGCACAAGTTGAAAAAATTGCACTTTATTCAGGATATAAGATAATACGAAAAAACAAAAATTATATTAAAATTCATAAAAAAAACCAAGAAGAGGAACACATTAAAAAAATATCGGGATGCAAAGTAACTTCAAATCCAGTTGTAATCAGTTTTTATTCTGTTTTAACTTATGACTGTGAGCCGCCCAAAGGTGCTGTGGCACAATTGGGTGGCATACAAATGTTTTAAATGAATGAATGAATGAATGCTTTCTAATTTTGTAAATCAGTTAGGAGTCTTTGCTCCCTGGTGACTTCTCTGTGCTCTACCAGCAACTGAAGACTAATAGGCAGAAGCAAAAATTTAATGCAGAGACAGAGAAACATGGATTTGCTAAAATTCTATCTCAAGACATGCAATGTCTCCTGTCTTCCTTTAGGGTTGTCAATATTTCATCTGAACTCTGGAGCTTTAGTCACAGTTTTGACTTCAGGAATTAACAAGTAATTGTGTTTAATGTCACATCCTTCAAAAGTTACACTTTCAAATTCTTGCAGGTCAAGCTGCTGACAAACATATAAGACAGATGTATGAGTACAATGCCACTATTTGAGAGTTCCAATGCCACTTGGTGTCATGCAAGAGCAAGGGGTTGGACCCAATGGCTTTCATGGACCCTTCCAACTCTACTGTTCTATGATTTGCAGCATGGTTGGTGCTTCAAAGCAGGCAGCAGAGGCATATACTTGAAGAAGCATGCTTGGGCCAGAGTGGAGAGGGAGCACATCTTGAGCAGTTAAATTCAACTTGTAAAGCCCAAGTGGCAAACCCTAAACTTTGGATTCACCCAAAAGTGGGGTGACAAACACATCACTATACTGATTCTCATCATGCTTATTGTAAAGGGATTATAGATTTGTTGCTTTCCTGTGCAAGTAATGCTCCCCTGCACAAAGAAATTCAGTGAATAGCTGTGCTATGGGACCAGCTAGTTTTTTCAGGCAGGGAGATCTTGTGTGTGTGTGTCTGTGTGTGCATGTTCAAGCAATCAAGTCAGATAAAATATAGTCAAGCATTCAGGTAATGCAGCCCCCTTGCTTGCACCAAATGAAATGTATAATCCATGAATGGTTGTATCACTCCACATGCTGATTGTGTGAGCTAGACTATTTTCTCTTTTTTATTTTTTTAAATAAGATACAGAAGGGTATAAGAAAAAAAAATGCCAAGGGAGTTTAAACAAGTAAAGCAATACATTCATAACCTGCATATTTCCAAAGGGTCCAAAAATTTCTGTCTTTCTGTTAATCAATACTCTACTGAAGCTAGAAAAAAAGAATTACTATAGTTTTCCATACTGACAAATTTTCCAATCACTTCAAGTTAATTATAAATCATCAACAATATTTTAACAAGTTTTCTTTTATATTAATTATACTGAATATAATAGAATTTCCATTTTTCATTAAATTCTTCAGTCAGTCTTCTGTTTACATAATTAGCTAATTCTGCCATCACTGCATTCTCTGCCAACTTATTTTTCCTGTCTTCAATTGTTGGGCATTCTGGTGTTTTCCATTTAGAAGTAATTGTAATTCTAGCTGCAGTTATCATGTATCTGAACAAGTCTGACATGTTCTTTGAAAGAGTCTCTGGCATTATGTTCAAAAGCATATTCTTAAGACTCATAGGAAACTTAGTTTTAAAGGTTTTTGGTGTTCCTGTATGTATCAACTTCCAGAAAGTTTTAATTATTTAATTAAGTCCACCATATATGATAAAAAGTCCCATCCACCCTGTTAAATTTCCAACATTTTCCACTGTATTTCTTATCTATGTTTTTCAATATCTTTTGGAGTAATGTACCACCAATAAAACATCCTAAACCAATTTTCTCTTAGTGCTTGACTACCTGTGAATTTAATGTCTTTTTTCCATAAAGCTACTCATTGATATTTCTTCTTTGAGATTCTGCATACAAATTGACATACATTTCTTATCTTGCTGGTTTTCAGTTTCATGTTGAAATAACTGCTTATAAAGTCTTCCTAATAGATGATCATTTTGTTGTGCAATCAGCTTTTCAAAATCCATCATGTCTGTTAAGGTGCCTTTCCCAGACTGTATTTCCCCTCTCAATTCTGAGACCATGTGGTAGTAAACAAGCCATTGTATATGTTTCTCTTCATCTTTCAGTTGTTGCCAAGATTGCTTGTTGGTCAAACATATCCCCATAAGTTATTAAGTCATTTTTTACTTAAGTATTAGTTTCAATCAGGGATATAAATAGAGAAATTGGAGGACTGATTCTTTTTCTTTTAGAATACCATATATTTATTAGACAGTCTCTTAATACATGGTTAGTATTGGATGTCAAGGCCTTTTAAACTGACTCTTTGGCCCATTAAAAGATTCTGTAGTCCTTCTTCAAGATCTGCTCTTTCTAACTTCACTGTTGTTGTTGTTGTTGTTAGTCGCAAAGTGGTGTCCAACTGTGGCGAGGTCAGCAGGAGGTCGCAGAGGCCAACAGTCAGGCACACCTACTTTGGCCCTGCACGTTCTGCATGTCCTGCACGCTCAGCATTATCAGGATAATAGGTGACAATTGATAACACGGTCAGAATGGGCTGGCTAGACAAACATGCAGTCCGTCACGTAGATCAGTGACCCAAGACAATACCTGTTTTCCCTGTTTGTTAAGTAAGCTGATTGTGACCCCTCCTCATTAAGTACCCTGATTGTATAAAATAAAGGCACAGCCTTAAACGGGCGGATTTTGCAGAACCACATCCCTGTGTTGTGTATGTCTGTCCAACCTTCATCCGACCCATCGCAACCCCTTGGACAACATTCCTCCAGGCCTTCCTGTCCTCCACCATCCCCCGGAGTCCACTCAAGCTCACACCAACTGCCTCAATGACTCCATCCAGCCCCCTCATCCTCTGCCGTCCCCTTCTTCTTTTGCCATCTATTGTTCCCAGCATCAGGGTCTTCTCCAGTGAGTCCTTCCTTCTCATTAGGTGGCCAAAGTATTTGAGTTTCATCTTCACTATCTGGCCTTCTAAAGAGCAATCAGGGTTGATGTCCTCTAGGACTGACCGGTTTGATCGCCTTGCAGTCCAAGGGACTCACAGGAGACTCCTCCAGCACCACAATTCAAAGGCCTCAATCCTTTTGCGCTCGGCCTTCCTTATGGTCCAGCTTTCACAGCCATACATTGCAACTGGGAAAACCATAGCCTTGACTATACGCACTTTTGTTGGCAGGGTGATGTCTCTGCTTTTTAGTATGCTGTCTAGATTTGCCATAGCTTTCCTCCCCAGGAGCAAGCGTCTTTTAATATCTTGGGTGACCCTGCACGGCATAGCTCATAGCTTCATTGAGCTACGCAAGCCCTTTCGCCACGACAAGGCAGTGATCCATGAAGGAGAACCCTAACTTCACCAACCAGTCATTAACATTTATAATACAATCTGAAACCCAAAAGGCCAGCTGCATAATAGCATAGCATTAAATTAGTTACTGTGAGATCTCCTCTCCTCTTTTCATCTTGAAGGATTTTGAATCTAAGCCTTGGCTTTTTACCATTCCAAATAAAACTATTCCGTTGTCTTTGCCACTCTTGGAGAGTTTTTGTTGGTATAAAAATTGGTATCACCCAAAATAGGCAATTCAATTTGGGTAGTATGTTCATTATTATAATGGAAATTCTTCCCAACCATGATACTTTTAATTTGGTCCAATTTTGCAGATTTTTTTGAATCTTCATCCATGTCGTTTGGTAATTATCTTTAAATATTGTATCATTATGTCCCATTACGTTTATCTCTAAATATTTGAATGGGTTTGAAGTTATTTCACATCCTAAAATCTTTTTTATACTTTCCTCCTCCTGTTTCATTGTAAAGATTAATATAATTTTTGTTTTCTTCCTATTAATCTTGTAATCTGAATAAAGCCTAAATGTTTAAAATTGCTTTATTAGATACTGAACAGATTTATGTGGATTTAGAATGGTTGATATGGATTTAGAAAGACTTTATCATCAGAAAGATTGGTGTAGATTTAGAAAGACTTTATCATCAGCATAGCATTTCATTTTATATTCCTCTCCATCTATTTTTAAACCTTTGATTTTTTAAATTTAATTTTTCTAAAACCACAAATACAAAAAGTCATATAATAAAAAAAAACAAAATATAAAATGAGAAACACACCCTTACTGCTCACTTCCATCAGGGCCATGGCTGTCTAGTTTGTTTGTTTTTTTTCTGCTCTTTCAGAAATACCCCCTTCCATCCAAACTTGCAATACATTCATTAGAGGGTCAGTACCTCACCCTTTTATGAATACATGTCCAATAAACGAGCCCCATATATTGTTAAAATCATTTTTCTTGACCAATCTTTTTCCACCTTTACCCCACATGTCAATTTATCATTAACTGCTATGTTACAAACTTCTTTATGCAAGTCATTTAACGGATGATCCAGTTTCTTCTTCTCGATTTTGCTTTTGATACCAAATGTTTTATTAATACTTTAATATTCCATTTATATTTTTCCACAAAACATTAACAACAGTGCTATTTCAGGATCAGCTTCAATTTTTAAGTTCAATATCTCACAAATCTCCTGAAACATCATTATCCAATTTTTAAAAATATTTTCACATTCCCACCACATATGGAAATAGGTACCCATATTTTGTCAACATCTCCAACATAAATGCGAACACTTATTATCTATATAAAATAATTTTTCTGGTGTCATGCACCATTTCCATACTAATTTATAAAAAAAATTCCTTGATTCTATTTGACATACTTTTATTCACATATTCCATATTTTCTCCCATTCATCCATGTCTATATCCTTCCCTAAATCCACCATGATGGGGTGGCCACTGACCTCGAGCCAGACATCCTGGAGTGTGAAGTCAAATGGGCCTTAGGAAGTCTGAGCAACAACAAAGCTAGTGGAGGTGACTGTATTCCAGCTGAGCTACTCAAAATACAAAAAGACGATGGAGTAAAAGTGCTACACTCAATATGCCAGCACATTTAGAAAACTCAACAGTGGCCACAGGATCAGAAAAGGTCAGTTTACATTCTCATCCCAAAGAAGTGCAATGCCAAAGAATGTTCAAACTACCACACCATTGCACTCATTTCACATGCTGGCAAAGTTATGCTCAAAATCCTACAAGCTAGGCTCCAGCAGTATGTGGACCGAGAACTACCAGAAGTACAGGCAGGATTTCGAAGAGGGAGAGGAACTAGAGATCCAATTGCCAACATACACTGGCTCATGGAGAAAGCTAGGGAGTTCCAGAAAAACATCTACTTCTGCTTCATTGACTATGCTAAAGCCTTTGATTGTGTGGATCACAACAAACTGTGGCAAGTTCTTAAAGAGATGGGAGTACCAGACCATCTTATTTGTCTCTTGGGAAACCTATATGCAGGTCAAGAAGCAACAGTGAGAACTGGACACGGAACCACTGATTGGTTCAAAATTGAGAAAGGAATTTGGCAAGGCTGTATACTGTCACCCTGCCTATTTAACTTATAGGCAGGGCACATCCTGAGAAAGGTGGGCCTAGATGAATCACCAGTTGGAATCAAGATTGCTGCGAGAAATATCAACAACCTCAGATATGCGGATGATACCACTCTCATGGCAGAAAGTGAAGAGGAACAAAAGAGCCTCTTGATGCAGATGAAAGAGGAGAGCACAAAAGTTGGCTTGAAACTCAACATTAAGAAAACTAAGATCATGTCATCCAGTCCTCTCACTTCCTGGCAAATAGATGGGGAAGAAATGGAGGTAGTGACAGATTTCATTTTCCTGGGCTCCAAGATCACTGCAGACAGGGACTGCAACCAAGAAATTAAAAGATGCTTGCTCATGGGGAGAAAAGCTATGGCAAACCTAGAAAGCAAACTAAAAACCAGAGACATCACCCTGCTGACAAAAGTTTGTATAGTCAAAGCTATGGTTGTAATGGATGGCTATGAAAGTTGGACCATGAGGAATGCTGAGCACTGAAGAACTGATGCTTTTGGATTGTGGTGCTGGATAAGACTCCTGCGAGTCCCTTGGACTGCAAGGAGATCAACCCTGACTGCTCTTTATTTATTTATTTGGGATACTTGTATTCCTCCCCATTCGCATAAGCCTCGGGGCATCTTAGAAAGCCAGATACTGAAGATGAACCTCAAATGCTCTGGCCACCTAATGAGAAGGAAGGACTCACTGGAGAAGAGTCTAATGCTGGGAACAATAGATGGCAAAAGAAGAAGAGGATGGCAGAGAATCTGGTGGCTAGATGGGGTCACTGAAGCAGTCGGTGTGAGCTTGAGTGGACTCCGGGGGATGGTGCAGGACAGGAAGGCCTGGAGGAGTGTTGTCCATGGGTTCGCGATGGGTAGGACATGACTTCGCAACTAACAACAACAAATCTATTTCTCATGAAGTTTTTAAAAAATTGTATATAATCTCCCTGTCCAATAATACCTTATACAACTCCTTCCTGATCCCCCTTGTTTGCATTCGGCCATGCATCTCAACATCACAATCTCCTTAAATTTAGTAAGGTCATTACACTTACCATTTTCCTTCAACAATTCTCTAGTCCATTGTTCCAGTTGCATAACATTAAACCAAGTTAATATTTTTCCATGTAATTCCACTATCCTTTACCTATTATCCATTTTCTCCATCTAATTTTTGACCTGAATATTTATTTTTCAATATCTTTCTTAAAAACATAGAAACATAGAAATGGAGCAAGTCAGAAAGGGTCTTCTGGGTCATCTAGTTTGACTCCCAGCTCCAGCCGGCTCCAGTCATGACATGCCCACCATGTGCATGTCCAGCCTACTCTCACTGGTGGGGCTTCAACCACCTCCCGTAGAAGCCCATTCCATACCCTAGGGATCCTAACTGTCAGGAATTAACTTCTGGCATTCACCTTGAATCTTAGTTCCCTGAGCTTTGCTCAATTGGAATGTCTCCTGCCTTCATTCTCAGGGGAAAAAAAGGTCATGACCCACCTCTGCATGACATCCTTCCCACATACCTCTATATCTCTAACAAGTTCCCTTTGAGTCCCCTCTTCTCCAGGCTCAAAAGGCACAGTTCCCTCAGTTCTCCTCATATGGCTTATCACTGCACTGATTCCAACCACGTTATATCCTTCTTGAAGGGCCCAGAATTGAACACAACACTCAGCTATAGGGGCACCAGAATTGTGTAGAGTTGCAGTAATGCCTCTCTCGATCTAGAAACCATGCTTCCAGAAGCATCCAAGGGTGATATTTGCCCTCTTGACTGCATCACACTGCCAACACATGTTTAGCCTGCAGTCTTAAGTTTTGGGTCCCAGCCATATCCAATGATTGAGCTTCCATGTATTTCAAATTTATTTCCTGGCTCAGTGATCAGTAATGCCTTATTTACCCCTCATGTTCTTTGAGAGTGTAGAAGAGTGCTAGGAGTGTTCTAGAATATACTCACAATTTTCATGTGGCCAGCACAGGCTGATACCCCATGTGGACAGTGTTTGCCCCAGAATCCTTTACATGTAGCCGATGAAAAGAAAAGAAAAGAAAAGAAAAGAAAAGAAAAGAAAAGAAAAGA
>JAIXND010000774.1:3803153-3814275 GCA_023646645.1 Varanus salvator macromaculatus | reverse complement strand
GAAAAGAAAAGAAAAGAAAAGAAAAGAAAAGAAAAGAAAAGAAAAGAAAAGAAAAGGCTTACCTGAAAATAGAAAGTTGACCCAACAAGATCAGTTAAATAAGTGAAAGTATTTGCAGATTCACAGTCCTTTTCTTCCATTCCAGTTCATGAGCTGAAACACAGCCAATTCTGGTGACTTCTGTACTGCCCTTGTGTAAAGAACCTTTGAGAATCTGATTTATCAGCTAAAACGTAATGCATTTCATAAAGGTATTTTTCAAGGTTTGAAGAAAAAATTTTAAGAGAAAAATGCTTGTAAAAAATTGTAAACTAAAATTACATTTTAAAATGTTTTGGGTCCAAACTAAATGGAATATGATTCTTTGGAATATGCCACAGTATTCAATTAAAAACCTCAATAGGGACTTTGGAATGGGATGAAAGACTGCAACATTTTATTGCACTTTGATGATGGAAATCCCACTAATTCCCCCTAGATTGTTATATATACTACTTTCAGTGTACCCTGCAAATAAAGATGCAAAATATACCCACTTTCCTAGAGTAATCCCTTTTGGTGTCACTGGGATTTACTTCTGAGTAGACAAGTAGAGTATTGAATTGCAGAAGTCCTGATGAAAGGCCTTTGCTACAAGAAATTTGAGTCACGCTATGCCTGCTTTGGTGGGGGTCGAAAGCTTTCACTCTTTTATTGTTGGCTAAAGAAAAGGAATGGTTTTGCTCTTTGGAGCTAGTTAAAAAGAAGTTGCTTGGAAGAAAGAGATTTCTGAAGAATAAGCATAACCTTTTGACATATGAGAGTAGCTGCTTATGCTGCTTTAGCATCTGGTGCTCAGCTCAGATTAATTTCAGTGATACTTGTGCAAAAGAAATAACCAGGTACATTGGTCTTGTGTTGATTAAAGCTCTGGTGGCACCACTCAGATTTCCCACCGCTTTAGTGCATTCTTGTCAGACTGGTCTAGTGATCCATCCTTAGACATTTGTTCAGGATTCATATTGTTAGTATGCCAGCAACATCAAAATCAGAGAAGCTTAGGGTTACATTTTTACTTGTGCAACAAACTCAGTTTGTACTTAGAATGAGCTGTTCATTCTCTATGTTACAAGTTTCCACCAAGGATGGATCCTCTTTTGTACTCCTGAGGCTTACTCTTCAGACTGCCATGGTTGCGGGGAGAGGTTCAAATGTGTGTTTTGCTGCCCAAGCCAATCCCATTGCAAGTAGTAAGCTACAATAAAGGTAGCATCTGTGCTGAAATACCACTAATGTCATCCTCAACATTGAACTTAGCATCCTAGCAGGAAATCAACAAACATTGCTGTGCTTTACAAGGAGGAGAATTGAAGCCAGTAAGCACATCCATGATCTCTAAGGAGAACTGTTGACTGGCCCAACTCAATGAGATCACATTTCTCATACAATTCAGTTAATTGGGACAGAGCTGATAGTGTGTAAGTCCAGTAATAAGCAGAAAGCATGGCTCAGAGGGAGAAAGGGCAGGGCTTTCACTTTAAACAAGAGCATGATCTTTATTTGATTCAGCAGGTAGGGCCAAGGGAATTAAAAAAACAATTGGAGTGGCAGAGATCCCTGGTTTCCCTAGACCAGGGCAGGCAATCTGTGGCCCTCTAGATATTTTGGGATACAATTCCCATCATCTCTCACCATTGGCTATGCTGGCTAGGACAAATGAGAACTGTAGGGCAAAATATGGGTGGCAGCTGCACAGGATTGGGGGCAGGGCACAGGGAGGGGCTGTGGGATTAACTTGCTGGCTGCAGCCAAGTCAGAGCCAGGACTGACCATGCACTGCCCCCACTGCCTGCTCACCACCGCCACTGCCACAGACGCTGATCCGCCTGCCTGCTGATGCCGCTGTGATGGACGGACGGTGGCCACTGCAGCACCGGGGACAGGGACGCTGCCGGCCTGTGGGCCCGCCATCCTGCTGGTGAGTTCTCTGCAGACCCTGCCCTTGCCCCTCCCCTGCCAGCATGGGTGGCAGCTGCACTGGATTGGGGGCGGGGCACAGGGGGGGCCACAGAATTAACTCACTGGCCACGGCCTAGGCCAGCGGCCCAAGGGCGGTGGCCCAAGGGCGTCACCACTGTTTGGGACTGTTCAGGGTCGTGCGGGGGCTGGGCTGGCCAGAGACTCTGTCCATGTGTGTGTGTGTTTTGTAATTGGGTGGGTTGAAGGGTTTTAATTGTATTTTATTGGATTGTTTTAATAGATTCACATTCGGCGGCTACCATGGGGTTGCCTTGGAGTGGGCACCACCATTGGGGTGGTGTTGGGCAATGGTTGATATGGTGCTGGGGGTTTAATATGTCGGCATAGAAGGAGGAGGGACAGATGGCTGACACCTGTTCCCCCTTCTGGTTATTCCCCCAACCAGAATGTTCTGGGTATGCTTATCAACTGCCCCTTGGGCCTGACGGTGCTGCTGCTTAATGCCAGGTAGGTCCATAACAAAACATCCCTCATCCATGACTTAATTATGGATGAGGGGGCTGACCTGGCTTGCATTACAGAGACCTGGGGGGGGGGAGAGGGGGGATGTATCCCTCTCTCAACTGTGCCCGCCTGGATATCTGGTCCAGCACCAGCCACGCCCGGAGGGCAGGGCAGGGGGGGTCACTTTAATCTATTTTTGAGATGCGGCTCAACGTATAAACAACCCGCATGTTCATGAGCAATAAAACTAAAGTCTTTTATTGCTACTTATCTACAAGATTTACAACTCTACAGATAAGCTCTACAGATAAGCACAAGACCGCCTCATGAGGTGCTGCCTCTGTCGGGGCTTCATGCATGACACTACCCCCCCCCCCACAACCTCCCACTCCCAGGTGATGATGGGAATGGCCGCCCCTTGGCTTATGTGGGAAACGGAAGTGGAATCATCTCAGGAGGGTGGGAGCATGGATGTTAGCAATGGGCTCCCAACTTCAGTCCTCAGGGTGGGGTAGCCTTTCCAGTGCACTAAATATTGCAGGTGTCCCCTCCGGAATCTAGAATCGAGGATCTCTTCGATTTCAAATTCTTCTTCTACATTGACTATTACGGGTGGAGGAGGCAGAAGTTGAGAGTGGAGGGGGTGTTGCCAAGGAGCTGGAGAGAGTAGTGCTTGGTGGAAGACTGGGTGAACCCACATGGAGGGGGTTAGAGCTAAGCGGAAGGCAACGGGGTTGATTTGAGAGGTTATACAGAATGGTCCAGCACGTTTGTGGGCTAATTTGCAGGAGGGCACAGAGAGGGAAGATATTTGGTGGACAACCAGACCCAGTCACCAACTTGCAGAGGAGGTCCGGGCTGTCTTCGCCGGTCAGCGAATTCTTTGTAGGTTGCCTTGGCTCTGTCCAATTGTTGTTTGAGTACAGACTGTACTGAGGCCAAGTCATGCAGGAAATTTCCAGCAGCGGGGACGGACGACGATGGGAGTGATGAAGGGAAGGCTTGAGGATGGTAACTGAGGTTCGTGAAGAAAGGAGATGAACAGGTGGAGGCATGGACAGAGTTGTAGGTGAACTCTGCCAGTGGAAGGAAGGAGAGCCAGTCGTCCTGTTGGTAGTTCACGTAGCAGCAGAGGTATTGTTCGAGAGTTGCGTTGAGACATTCTGTTTGTCCATCAGTTTGTGGGTGATGAGCTGAAGAGAGGCGGAGGTCGACCTTGAGCAAGGTCAAGAGTTCCCGCCAAAATCAGGATGTGAACTGACTGCCCCTGTCGGAAATTAAAGCGAGGGGTCACCCATGTGCTTTATAAATATGATGGATGAACAGGGAAGCGGTGGTCTTGGCAGAGGGAAGTCCCGTGCAGGGGATAAAGTGGGCCATTTTCATAAAAAGGTCCGTGATGACCAGTATGGTGTTGAAGCCACTCGATCTGGGCAAATCAGTAATGAAGTTCATCGAAACAGTGTGCCAGGGTCCAAGGGGGGTTTCCACTGGGTGAAGCAGTCCTGGTGGTTTTCCCAGTTGGCATTTGGCGCTTGGCGCGGTGGCACATAGGGCAAGAGAGTACATATGATTTGATGTCATGGTACATGCGGGGCCACCAATAGTCTCTAGATAGGGTGTGCAGTGTTTTGTAGACCCCAAAATGTCCTGCAGGTGGAGAGTCATGGCATTGTTGTAGTATTTGTTCACGGAGTGATGATGGAACATACGGAACATGGTTGTAGAGCAGAATGTCATTCTCAAACAAGTAGGCTGTAGGAAGGCTGTTTGTCCTTCTTTGTTCCCTTTTGTGCAAACGAAGGGGTCAGCTTGCTGTGCGTTGCAGAGGTCATCATTGTAGGAGGCGGATATGGTTGCTGCAGCTGCAATTTCGGGTTGTAGAATTGGGGTTGGGTCGGGTTGTTCTTCGTTGTCAGGGAAGTATTCGGGTTTCCTGGATAGAGTGTCAGCTAGGAGATTTTTCAAAGGGGGTATGTACTCAATGCGGAAGTGAAAGCGAGCAAAGAATAGAGCCCATTGTGCCTGCCTTTGGTTGAGTATTTTGGCGGAAGTGAAATGGACTAGGTTCTTGTGATCTGCTTGGATAAGGATCATGTGGAGAGAACCTTCAAGCAAATGTTGCCATTCTTCTAAGGCAGCTTTGATTGCTAACAGTTCTTTCTCCCAGATTGTGTAGTTTTGTTCTGAGCTGGAGAGTTTGTGAGAGTAGAAAGCCACCGGTCTGAGGTCAGTGGTGGACCTGTTTTGTGATTGTAGGAGAACCGCTCCAATGGCTTTGTTGGAGGCATTGGTTTGTAGTATGAAAGGTGCGGATGTATCTGGATGAATCAGTTGGTGTTCTGAAGTGAATTGGCATTTCAAAGTGGCAAACAAAGATGCAGCATCGGGTGGCCAATTCAGGCGATGCCCCTTGTCCTTCAAAAGGTCTGTCAATGGTGCGGTTAGACGGGAAAAGTGTGGTATGAATCGACAATAGAAGTTCATGAATCCTAAGAACTTTTGCAGTTCCCTCTTTGTTCATGGTGGTTGCCAGGATAGAACTGCTCATATCTTTTCAGGGTCCATCTGTAGCCCTTCTGGAGAAATGCAGTAGCCCAGGTACAAGAATGAAGTAGTGTGGAATTCGCATTTTTCCAGTTTAGCAGAGAGGTGGTGCTCTCGCATACATTGTAGGATGGCTCACATGTGGTCTATGTGAAACTCGGGGTTGTTGGAGAAGATCAATAAATCATCCAGGTAGGCAATTAAGAAGTCATCAAGAAAATCGTGGAAGATCTCATTGATCAATCTGCAAAATGATTGTCCCAAATTTAAAAGTCCGAAAGGCGTTACTAAAAATTCGTAGGTGTCAAAGCATGTTGAAAAAGCGGTTGGATGTTCATGTCCAGGGTGTATGCGCAGTAAATTGTAGGCATTGCGGAGGTCCAATTTGGTAAAAATGCGTGCTTGGCCCAAGCGTTCCAAAATCTCTGAGATAAGTGGCATGGTGTGCCTGTTGGGAACAGTGATTGCATTCAATCAACAGTAGTCAATGCAAACCCTAGGTTCCTCAGAATTTTTCCAAGGCACGATGATGGGTGTCGCTGAAGTGGGAGACGAGGAAGGGCAGATGAAGCCTTTTTTTAAATTGGTTGATATGAAGTCTTTGAGGACTTTAGGTGACATGGGTTGTAGTTTGCCGACTGGGAGCGTTGTTCCTGGTTGTATGTGAATCTCCATGTTGCATGAGCAGTGAGGCGATAGCTTGTCAGCCTCTTGTGGGTCAAAAATGTCCCAAAAGTCTTGGTATTGTGGAGGGAGGGTGGTGGTGGAAGGTGGGGAAGAAGTAAGAGGAGCTTGGGCAGCAGGGTTGCTGCAGTGGTGCAAACAAAATGTAGAATTGAAGTGTATTTGCCCCGAGTCCCAAGATATCTGGGGTCTGTGTCTGATTAACCAGTCCATGCCAAGTACTATGGGGTATTGTAGTTCCTTCACTAATAAAAAAGCTGTTTGTTCGCAGTGTTTTCCAATTTGTAGAGTGAGCGGTGAGGATTGGTGGGAGGAGGGGCCTCTTTGCAGGGAACGTTTCTGGATAGAGTCCACCTGGAGCGGGGTTGGTAGTACTGACGTAGGAAAACAGTGATTCTCAGCAAATTTTTCATCCATGAAGGAAGCCATAGCACCACTATCAATTAATGCTGTGGCTCGAATTGCAGGCTGTGGGTGTGCTTGCAAAATGATATCGACCAGCAGGTGTCGGGTCATAGGAGTTTTTTCCAGGGAGTGGCACCCTTGTGATTTATGGATGGGTCTCAGTGTCACAGTACTTAACAATGCTGAGACTGGAAGTTTCCCACCTGCTTTTTCAAAGGACACAACCGGGCCATTTGGCCGTTATGTCCACAGACAAAACACGGTCTGGTTGGGTGGTGGTAGGCCCTATCTCCCCTTGGAATGCGAGGCCTGGCAGCTCCCAGCTGCATTGGCTCAGGTTCCGGCTCTGGCTGAGGTGTTTCCATGGCAATGTAGCTCTCAGGAGGGAATTGTTGGGGGCTGGCTTCCGTGCGTGGGAACCATCTTACTTTAGTTGGCTGCAGGCCAGCGTGACATTCCTGCTTAGCGCAGGCTCTTTCATTAAGCCATGCATCAATCTGAATTGTTACAAGCATCAGCTTCTGCAGAGTTGTTGGCATAGATGTGCGTGCCAAATCATCCAAAACCTCCCCCCTCAAGCCTTCGTGGTATTGCACCATTAAGGCCTCCTCATTCCACCCTAGGTCATTCATCAGGAGCTGGAATTTAGTAGTGCAATCAGTGGCTGAGGCGTGTCCCTGTTTCAGATGCTTTATCTCCCGGATGGCCATTTCCTTGCAAGATTCTACACCAAGGAACTTCCCCAGGGCATCTATAAACATATTAGCGTCGTTCAATATAGGGTCTCGAGCGATAAGCCTTGCAGTTGCCCAGCGGACTGGGGCCCCTGTGAGTTGATTTATTAAAAAGCCTACCTCATCTTTTCGTCGGTGAAGTCATTAAGGCGTAGACTAATGTAGAGTTCACATTGTGCTTTGAAAGTTGTAAATCCTTCTTGTTTCCTATTGTATTTCAGGGGAGGCTCCAGGGGGCATCATCTCAGAGTCAGCTCTCAGCTTTGCGTTGAGTCTGCAGCTGTTTGTTGCTTAGCATGGAGGTTATCCAGCTCCAGTTGCATTGCGTCCATTTGCTGTGTAGCTTCTGCATATTTTGTCCTCAGGAGGGCGTTTTCATCTCTTAAAGTTTGAAGTTCTGAAGCGGCTTGATCTGTTGATTCCATTAATGTGACTTCTCAAAGGTGGAAAAAGAAAATTGGTGGATGAAGAGAGGAGAAAAAAAAAAATCTTTGCTCTGCTGTGTGGTGGCTAAAGGATTAGCATACAGTTGAGATGTGGCTCAATGTATAAACAACCCACACGTCCACAAGCAATAAAACTAAAGTCTTTTATTGCTACTTATCTACAAGATTTACAACTCTACAGATAAGTTCTACTGTTGAGGTCTTTACAATGCAGATGCTAATCCTTTAGTGACGTCTCTCCCAGAGCCCACGTGGGACTAGCTATCTTGGCCTCGCCTTTCCTCTCTGAGGTGTAACAAGGCTTGCCTTTGTTCCCATCTTCTCAAAATACACTGATTGGATGCAAAAGAAAAGTCTATCCCACCCCCTGTGTCTCCTGTGTCATGCTCAGGAAGCTCAGTGTCAGGAGTGGGTGGAGCAGTCTGCTCAGACTCTCCCTGAGCAGAACTCATAGTGCCTTTTCCCTCGGAGCTCTCTTGCTTTGATGCAGGCTCGGGTGTTTGCTCAATGGGCGGAGGGTCAGGATGAGGTACAGCTATCTGCTCAGCCATCCCCAAGTTAGGTTGTGGGGTTGACATTTGGGCACAGGGTCCCAAGCACAAGAACTCCTTGTGAGGTGCTGCCTCTGTTGGGGCTTCAGGCACAACATCTATCAAGCTTCTATTTCCCTTGCGGGGCTTCCTGTTCTCTCGAGACCAGGTCTAGAGTGCTTATACCTGGCGTTGGGTGACCAAGACAGATTGGGGATTCTGCTGATGTACCATGCACCCTTCTGCCCATCAGACTCCCTGCCTGAGCTGACGGAGATCGTCTTGGACTTGGTGTTGAAGACCCCCAGGATGTTCATCTTGGGGGACTTCAATCTCCATGCTGAGACTGTTCTGACCAGGGTGGGTCAGGACTTCATGGCCTCCATGACGGCCATGGGGCTGTCTCAATATGTCATTGGCCCAACCCATGAACGTGGACACGCGCTGGACCTGGTTTCCTCAATGGGGCAGGAAGAGGGTGATCTGAGGGTGAGGAATTTGTGTCTGACTCCCTTGTCATGGTCAGATCACTTCCTTGTGAGGTTTGACCTCGATGCTGGCCTTTCCCTCTGTAAGGGTGTGGACCCTATTATGTTGGACTGCCCTCGGAGCCTGATGGATCTGGATGGATTCCTGAAGGCTCTGGGGGATTTTCTGGTTGATAAAGCTGGTGCTCCTGTTGATGCTCTGGTTGAACTGTGGGATAGGGAAATGGCCAACGCTATTGACACAATTGCTCCTAAGCGTCCTCTCCTGCTTGGCAGAGCCCGTTCATCCCCATGGTACACATCTGAATTACAGGCGATGAAGTGGGTTGGAAGACTTCTAGAGCATAGGTGGAGGAAATCATGGGATGAATCTGACTGAACACGCCTATGAGCTCATTATCGAGACTATGCTGTGGCAGTGAGGGCAGTGAAGAAGAAATTCTTCTCCACTACCATTGCCTCCTCACAGTGCTGTCCAATGGAGCTCTTTCAAGTGGTACATGGGCTGATACATCCTGGCCTAAGAAAGATCCTGTACCACCTTTGATGGCCCACTGTGACGACTTTGCCCAGCACTTTAAGGAGAAAATCGTTCAGATTTGTCATGAGCTGGACTCCACAAGTGATTCAGATCCTTTAGGGGAGGTGCCAGTGACTCCGTCTGGTCAGATATTAATGGATGAATTTCAGTTATTGCGGCCTGATGATGTGGATAAGGTGCTTGGACAAGTACGTCCCACCACCTGTTTACTTGACCCTTGCCTGTCGTGGCTGCTGACCAAAGCCATACACGGGATTGGTGCCTGGATCCTGGAGTTTATTGACGCCTCTCTGAGGGATGGCTGGGTGCGTGCTCCTTTAAAGGAGGTGGTATTCAGGCCTGTCCTAAAGAAGGCATCCCTGGATCCAGAGATGGCCACCAATTATAGACCAGTGGCCAACATTCCGTTCCTGGACAAGGTGTTAGAGCGGGTGGTGGCGGGACAACTCCAAGCACTCTTGGATGAAACTGATTATCTGGACCCATTTCAGTCTGACTTCAGACCCGGGTATGGTACTGAATCTGCCTTGGTCGCCCTGTATGATGACCTGTGCAGGGGGAGAGACAGGGGGAGTGCGTCCCTGTTGGTCCTCCTGGACCTTGAAGTGGCTTTCGATACCATCGACCATGGTATCCTTCTGGATAGGCTGGTGGGACTGGGAGGCACTGTTTGGCAGTGGTTCCACTCCTACCTTGACGGCTGATTCCAGAAGGTGGTGCTGGGGAACTTTGGCTCTGAGCCATGGCAGTTATGCCATGGAGTACCACAAAGTTCCATTTTGTCCCTCTTGCTATTTAATATCTACATGAAACTGCTTGAGGTTTGGGCTGCGGAATCATCAGTATGCTGATGACACCCAGCTCTACCTCTCTTTTTCAACCAATCCAGGTGAGGCAGTGGCTGTACTGAAGCGGTGCCTGGCCAAAGTAATGGGCTGGATGAAGGTCAATAAAGTGAAGCTCAATCCAGACAAAATGAAGATTCTGTTGGTGGATGGATCGAGCTCCTGGGTAGGTGACTTGGACCTTGCCCTGAATGGGGTTGCACTCCCTCTAAAGGACAGGGTCCACAGCTTGGGAGTGCTCCTCGACCCGGAGCTGTCCTTGGAAGCCCAAGTGACTGTGGTGGCGAGAAGTGCTTTCCTTCAGCTTCAGCTAATCCATCAGCTGTGTCCCTACCTGGAGGAAAACTGCCTAGACACATGCATTGGTTACTTCCCGGTTGGATTTCTGCAACTCGTTCTACATGGGGCTACCCTTGAAGACAGTCCGGATACTTCAGATGGTGCAAAATAGAGCAGCCAGGTTGCTGACGGAGACTGGGCATTATTCTCATATAACCCCAGTCCTCTGCCAGCTTCATTGGCTTCTCATCGAAGTCTGGGCTCAATTAAAGGTGCTGGTTATTACCTATAAAGCCCTTAACGACTTGGGACCTGGATACCTAAAGAAACACCTTCTTCCATATTTGCCCTCCTTCCCTTTGAGATCAGCAGCAGAGGCCCTCCCCTCGGAAACCTCAGTGAAAGATATTAGGAGGCAAAGTACCCAAAGGAGGACTTTCTCTGTGGTGGCACCCTGCCTATGGAATGCTCTCCCCAGAGAGGTCCGCCTGGTGCCGTCGTTATTTGTTTTTCAGCACCAAGTTAAGACCTTTTTATTTCAACAATATTTTAATAACTTTTAATATTGGTTTATATATGTTTTTAACTGCAGCCAGTGTGGATCTGTAATTCATTTGTGTTATGTTTTATATTATTTTATGTATGTAAGCCATCCTGAGGCCTTCACGACAGGACGGCATATAAATATTCTAAATAAATAAATAATACAATAAATATCTTGGAGGCCTACCCCTGCTGGAGATAACACTTCCTTCTCTGGTATGAAAATGAGACAGGTCAATTACCAATTAAGCAGCAGAAGCAGTGCACTGCTAGAAAGTTGATAAAGGTCACTGCTACAGACTGTACTAAAGAGCAGATTCTAACATCATCTCCTTGATAATGGGCTTGAATCCTTTCACATCTCATGTTCTCTTGTTTGTTGGCTAAGCTTGAGGCCCCCTGAAACACATCAGTGCAATATATACATACATACATACATATATATATATATGTATATGTATATGTATGCATATGATCTCATATAATTAAAATGTATATGGGATTGTAAATTTTACATGTGAATGTCAACTTTTACCAAATAGTAGAAATTCACCATCATAGCTGCAAAAGGGAGAGGAGAGGAGAGGAGAGGAGAGGAGAGGAGAGGAGAGGAGAGG
>JAIXND010000774.1:3767300-3801625 GCA_023646645.1 Varanus salvator macromaculatus | reverse complement strand
CAACGCAACTATCGGAAGTGCGACTTAAAGAGGAACAGAATACAAAACAAATACAAGTATTTGAAAAATTGGAGACAGTAGACAAATCAACATGGGACTCAATGGCCGTGCTAGAGATGGAAAAAGGGATCGTATTATCTAAGATTCTAGAACATAACGGAAAGAAAAGATGAAAATTTACAAGAGATCATAACTACTATCTTGGCGGAGCTTTTGGAGACAGATGATGTAACCATGGCGATGGCAATTGATCTTGTCTATAGGGTCAATTCCTCCTATACCAGAAAAAATAAACTACCAGAAGAAGTTCATGTCAAGTTTGCTTTGAGATCCGTAAGAGATAACTTCTTGAAGGCAGCATGGGAGAAACCATTAAAGAAAGATGACCACCAGGAGGTGATGGTCCTGAAACAAATTCCATGGAGGATCAGAGAGGGAAGAAAGAAATATCGATTCCTTACTACAAGATTGATTAAGAAAAAGATCATCTTTAAATGGCTAATACCAGAAGAAATATTTCTTACTTGGAACTCTGTAAGACATAAATTGG
The DNA here is from genome assembly GCA_023646645.1 of Varanus salvator macromaculatus. Taxonomy (NCBI): domain Eukaryota; kingdom Metazoa; phylum Chordata; class Lepidosauria; order Squamata; family Varanidae; genus Varanus; species Varanus salvator. The sequence goes on along the minus strand of JAIXND010000774.1, from coordinate 3,801,075 downwards.
ATTCAATTCTTAAAGCACAAGAGTTCTATGAAAAATTTAGAGGTGAGTTGGAAGAGGAGGACCCTGTCATATCTGAGGAAGGAGAAAAAGATGCTGAAACGATGGAATTCATAGTGTACCAATCTGAACAAGGAGAACTGTTGAGGGATGATCTACAACAAGAACTACAGACTTTGGACCCAAAGGAGAAGAGAAAAGGTAGAATTGTAAAGGCAAAAAATAAATAAATAACCTTGCTAAATATGGCTAGCAAAATGGAAGGAAAAATTGAACTTTTCTCCTTAAATGTTAATGGATTAAATGGACCGTCTAAGAGAAGAAGGATTTTTTGCTCAGCTTCAAAAACGAAACCTAGAGATAATCTGTCTACTAAGAAACACATATTAAGAAACAACATGATAAATTTCTGAAATGTTCAAAACTGGGAAAATTGTTTGTGTCATCTGCATCACACAAGAAAAGAGGTTTAGCACTGCATGTTCAAGAAAAATTGGACCCTAAGTATATTCTTGCTGATGAGGATGGCAGGATCTTGATGGTGGAAATCACAATTAAACTTAAAAAGGTGCTCTTAGTGGCAATATATGCACCAAATGATCATCAGGAAACTTTCTATCAAAAGCTACATAGATTACTCTTGCAAGTGGATTATCAGACTATGTGTCTAATGGGTGATTTTAATGCAATTGTGAACAAGGAAATCGACTACAAGGCTGAAAATACGGGAAAAAAGGGTAGAAAGAGTCTTCCAAAATCATGCTCTAATTTGATTGAGGAATTCAGCTTGATAGATACCTGGAGACACAAAAACCCATCTTCGGTCAATTACTCTTTCTATTCAAGCAGGCATAGGTCATGGTCCAGAATTGATATGGTTTGGGTAACACCAGACCTAATCCCAGATCTGATAGAAGCTGAAATGGAGGAAAATGTCTGGGCTGATCACAATCCTGTATTTATATCACTGAAAGGAACGGCAAGGACATCCAGATGGAGCCTAGACAAAGCGTTAGTAAAAGATAAAAAGTTTCTAGAAAAGATAAGCAAAGAGATGTAAATATTCTTTCAAATAAACAAAGTTGAAGAAACTTCTTTACAGAATGTCTGGGATACAGCTAAAGCCTATGTCAGGGGATTGATAATAACCTATTCAGCAAGAATGAATAAAAAGAAAAGGCAAGAGCGAGCAACATTAATAGAAGAATTGAGGAAACAGGAACAAGAATTGCAGGCACATCCAACAAAGAGTAATCTTAGGGTTCAAATGAACACTTTGAAGCACAAATTAAATCTCTTGGATATGAGCAAGCTCACTAAGCAAATGAAATTGACTAAACAGAACTTTTTTGAAAACGCTAATAAGCTGGGGAGATGGTTAGCTTATAAAGTCAAGAAGGAAAGAGAGAAGAGAGTGATTCCAAAATTGAGAGATGGAGAAGGACAACTGCAGGTACAAAATACACAAATTAAGAAAATAGTTGAAGACTTCTTTGCAAGATTATACCAGAAGGAGGAGTTTCCGATTGGGAAGGTGAAAGAATATATACAAAAGGGAGATTTGCCAAAGCTGCCAGAAAAATTTCAAAAAATGCTGAACCAGGAAGTAACAACTATGGAAATTACAGAGGCAATTACACGACAGAAGAACGATAAAACTTCCGGTCCGGATGATCTACCAGCGGAATTTTACAAATTGTTTGAAGGAGTTTTTGCTACTTTTCTTAAAGATATATGTAATGAAGCACTGTTAAATGCCAAAATACCAGACACCTGGATGGAGGCAAACATTTATTTATTTATTATTATTTATTAGAAAAATTTCTATGCCGCCCCTTGCCAGCTAGCCTCGGGGCGACTCACAGGAGGTCCGTACAAAACGAAATACAACATAAAATTAAAACACAAAACGACCTACCGATTACAGTTAAAGACTAAAATTGGCCCATCTCATAGTCCCAATTAAAACTAACAAAAACTAAAATTCCAAACTAATAGATTAATAAAATTAATAAATTAATAAATTAATAAATAAATTAACAATTAAAATATTTCTTAAATAAAAAGGTCTTCGCCTGGCGCCGAAAAGCAAATAATGACAGCGCCAGGCGAGCCTCTCTGGGGAGCAGATTCCATAAGTGGGGTGCCACTGCAGAGAAAGCCCTCCTCCGGGTACTCACTCTCTTCACCTCCTTCACAGAGGGCTCCCAGAGGAGAGCAAGTGCTGCCGATCGTAAGGGGCGGGAGGGCATATACGGTCGCAGGTACTCCTTTAGGTAACCAGGACCCAAGCCATTAAGGGCTTTATAGGTAAGAACCAACACCTTGAATTGGGCCTGGACTTCAATAGGAAGCCAGTGTAGCTGACGGAGAACTGGGGTGATATGAGAACCACTCCCAGTCCCCGTCAGCATCCTGGCAGCTCTATTCTGCACCAATTGAAGTATCCGGACCATCTTCAAGGGTAGCTCCACGTAGAGCGCGTTACAGAAGTCTAACTGGGAAGTCACCAATGCGTGTGTCACCGTTGTTAGGCAGTCGAACTCCAGGAAGGGATCAGCCGAAGCTGATGGAAAACATTCCTCGCCACTGCTGACACTTGGGCTACCAAGGTCAGCTCCGGGTCGAGGAGCACTCCCAAGCTGCGGACTCTGTCTTTCAGAGGGAGTGCTACCCCATTCAAGACAAGGGTCAGGTCCCCCACTCCGTAGCCCGAGCCACCCACTAACAGGACCTCCGTCTTGTCAGAATTGAGCCTCAGTTTATTGGCCCTCATCCAGCCCATTACCTCGGCCAGGCACTGGTTCAGTACAGCCACTGCCTCACCTGGATCGGTGGAAAATGAGAGGTAGAGCTGGGTATCATCAGCGTACTGATGATTCCGCAGCCCACACCTCCTGATGACCTCTCCCAGCGGTTTCATGTAGATATTGAAAAGCAAGGGGGACAAAATGGAACCCTGCGGAACGCCATGGCATAGCTGCCATGGCGCAGAGCCATAGTCCCCCAAGACCACCTTCTGGAATCTACCTGTGAGGTAGGAGCAGAACCACTGTAAAACAGTGCCTCCAACCCCCAACCCCGTCTGTGGTGATCTTGGAGCCCAGGAAAATAAAATCTGTCACTACCTCCATTTCTTCCCCATCTATTTGCCAGGAAGTGAGAGGACCAGATACCATGATCTTAGTTTTCTTAATGTTGATTTTCAAGCCAACTTTTGCACTCTCCTCCTTCACCCACATCAAGAGGCTCTTTAGTTCCTCTTCACTTTCTGCCATGAGAGTGGTATCATCTGCATATCTGAGGTTGTTGATATTTCTCCCAGCAATCTTGATTCCAACTGGTGATTCGTCTAGCCCTGCGTTTCTCATGATGTGCTCTGCATATAAGTTAAATAGGCAGGGTGACAGTATACAGCCTTGCTGAACTCCTTTCTCAATTTTGAACCAATCAGTGGTTCTGTGTCCAGTTCTCACTGTTGCTTCTTGACCTGCATATAGGTTTCTCAAGAGACAAATAAGATGGGCTGGTACTCCCATCTCTTTAAGAACTTGCCACAGTTTGTTGTGATCCACACAATCAAAGGCTTTAGCATAGTCAATGAAGCAGAAGTAGATGTTTTTCTGGAACTCCCTAGCTTTCTCCATGATCCAGCGTATGTTGGCAATTTGATCTCTAGTTCCTCTCCCTCTTTGAAATCCTGCCTGTAGTTCTGGTAGTTCTCGGTCCACATACTGCTGGAGCCTAGCTTGTAGGATTTGGAGCATAACTTTGCTAGCATGTGAAATGAGTGCAATGGTGCGGTAGTTTGAACATTCTTTGGCATTGCACTTCTTTGGGATCGGAATGTAAACTGACCTTTTCCAGTCCTGTGGCCACTGTTGAGTTTTCTAAATGTGCTGGCATATTGAGTGTAGCACTTTCACTGCATCATCTTTCAGGATTTTGAATAGCTCAGCTGGAATACTGTCACCTCCACTAGCTTTGTTGTTGCTCAGACTTCCTAAGGCCCATTTGACTTCACATTCCAGGATGTCTGGCTCGAGGTCAGTAACTACCCCATCGTGGTTATCAGGGATGTTAAGGTCTTTCTTGTATAGTTCTTCTGTGTAATCTTGCCACCTCTTCTTAATCTCTTCTGCCTCAGTTAGGCCCCTGCCATTTTGGTCCTTTATTATGCCCATCTTTGCATGAAATGTTCCCTTCATATCTCTAATTTTCTTGAAGAGATCTCTGGTCCTCCCTATTCTATTGTTTTCTTCTATTTCTTTGCACTGTTCATTTAGGAAGGCATTCTTATCTCTTCTAGCTATTCTCTGGAATTCTGCATTCAATTGTTTGTATCTTTCTCTTTCTCCCTTTCCTTTCGCTTCCCTATGAGGACTATGAGTAGCCCTCATAGTCAATGTAAGAGTAGGAAAAGCAGTACTGGGATGCAATCTCCAAAATGACAGAATGATCTCAGTTCGAATCCCAAGGCAAACAATTCAACGTCACAATAGTCTAAGTCTATGCCCCAACCACTGGTGCTGAAGAGGCTGAAGTTGACCAGTTCTATGAAGGCCTACAACACCTTCTAGAATTAACTCCAAAAAATGATGTCCTTATCATCATAGGGGATTGGAATGCTAAAGTAGGAAGTCAAAAGATAACTGGAATAACAGGCAAGTTTGGCCTTGGAGCACAAAATGAAGCAGGGCACAAGCTGGTGGAATTTTGTCAAGAGAATACAATGGTCATAGCAAACACTCTTTTCCAACAACCCAAGAGACGACTCTACACATGGACATCACCAGACGGTCAACACAGAAATCAGATTGACTATATGCTCTGTAGCCAAAGATGGAGAAGTTCTATATAGTCAGTAAAAACTAGACCAGGAGCTGACTGTGACTCAGATCATGAACTTCTGGTTGCAAAATTTAGGCTTAAGTTGAAGAAAGTAGGGAAAAGCAGTAGGCCACTCAGGTATGACCTAAATCATATCCCAGATGAATATACAGTAGAGGTGACAAATAGATTTAAGGAATTTGATCTGATAGACAGAGTGCCTGAAGAACTGTGGACGGAGGTTCGCAACATTGTACAAGAGGCAGCAACTAAAACCATCCCAAAGAAAAAGAAATGCAAGAAAGCAAAATGGCTGTCTGAGGAAGCTTTACAAATAGCTGAGGAAAGAAGGCAAATAGATGGAGAAGAAATGGAGGTAGTGACAGATTTTATTTTCCTGGGCTCCAAGATCTGCAGTCAAGAAATTAAAAGATGCTTGCTCCTGGGGAGGAAAGCTATGGCAAATCTAGACAGCATACTAAAAAGCAGAGACATCACCCTGCCATCAAATGTGCGTATAGTCAAGGCTATGGTTTTCCCAGTTGCAATGTATGGCTGTGAAAGCTGGACCATAAGGAAGGCCGAGCGCAAAAGGATTGAGGCCTTTGAATTGTGGTGCTGGAGGAGACTCCTGCGAGTCCCTTGGACTGCAAGGCGATCAAACCGGTCAGTTCTAGAGGAGATCAACCCTGACTGCTCTTTAGAAGGCCAGATAGTGAAGATGAAATTCAAATACTTTGGCCACCTAATGAGAAGGATGGACTCCCTGGAGAAGAGTCTAATGTTGGGAACAATAGATGGCAAACGAAGAAGGGGATGGCAGTGGATGAGGTGGCTGGATGGAGTCACTGAGGCGGTTGGTGTGAGGTTGAGTGGACTCCAGGGGATGGTGGAGGACAGGAAGGCCTGGAGGAACGTTGTCCCTGGGGTCACGATGGGTCGGACACGACTTTGCGACTAACAACAACAACAACAACATCTTCTGGATGCATTATAATCAAAATTAAGTGCTTTTTATTTTAAAAAATATTCTTTTTGAAAATGCAATACAGTAACAAAATATCCAATAAAACATAGTTAAAACATTAGTTAATAGCTTCTCAAAGTAATTCAAAATGAGTGAATGGCTATTAGTAGAGCCAGAAATTATCCATAACCTCCATGGTGAGGTCTAAAGCAAAATTAATATATTGATTATATTTTCATTCCTCTAGTTTCAACAGCCTGCTATTTATAAATTACTAAACATTTCTTTTTATTTTTTAATGACCCAGTGGAAATACCATTGTAATATTTTCCCTGAAGTTTCAGAGAGTTTCTAATAAATTTTCAACAGATGTTTAAAATTTTAAGGTCACATTTCCTCCTCTGAGTTTAGAGCAGAGACTGAGCCCCCTGCCCACAGGATCTGCTGAGGTATGTCAGGTTGTAGCAGTCAGACTTTGCGAGTATTTGGACAATGTTTTGCAATAACATTTAGTAAATGTTGTACCAGCTGCATTTGGACACTTTAACCAACATAAAATATCACCTTAAAAAGGTGTAGAAACAAATTTGCTTGTTGTTTCTAAAATGTGAACACTAGTAACCAAATTTGAGAAATATGCTGGGTGTTCAGCTCTCCCTTGCTGAGGTTGTTTAGACCTAGACCTTTCCTCAGCTCAGAGAGTTTTGTCCTTAAAGAAGTATTCAAACATGTAGTGCTCACCAGGACAAGATTTAATATTTGATTCTGTTGATTGTAAATTGTCCTTAAGTATGGCTGTATAGCAGGGTTGGCAGAAGAGCAGTATTCTGTTTGGATACAGAGCTATTGGCAAGTTGCATGAGTTTGGTTTCCAAAGGGAAAGCATTCCAAGGGATGTTTTCCTACTGCCTTTTTGGCAAATCATTAAAAATTTAGATAGGCAGATTGAGACAGCTGTTTTTAGCTATAGATGATATAAAATGATGGGATAGAAGACTGAGCATCATTTCAAACTACTTTCCACCAGTAACTCCAACATTCAAACATGTGCATGGAGCTATAATCGACACTTTAATGAAAACTGTTCCTTTACTTTAAAAAAGAAGGAAATCAGTAGAGCTTGTATGAAAACATTTCTAAAGTGTTTCATGCAATATATTTTTAAAAATTTTCTAAAATATTTACAAATATTTTAAAAAATATATTCAATGCAATATTTCCTTATATGAGAATTACGTATTTTTTAAATTTTAATATCATATTGATATTTCAGAAGTTCTCTCTTAACTCCACAGTAGTTTCACCTTTGTCAAGACCAATTACCCATACTTTCAGCTTGCATTAGCATCAATTTAGGGAGGATGGTGTGATGTTTTGTTAGTGTGGAAAACTGACTGTACTGAAGAGGATTTTCTGTCAATACAGTTCTCACACAAGCTTTGGGCTCTTGACAGTAATGCAGATAATGTTTTGCATTCCCCACATTCCTCATCAGTAAAAGGTTGCAGGGGCAGTTTCATCTGACAAGAGGGTCATGGTTCCCCTACAGCTTAAGAATGTGGGAGACAAGCATTTAGGCAGGTAGTACTAATTCACAAGCAACCTTAGCCCAGCTTGCCAATGTTACAGGATCTACTTCTGTTTGCTAGAGAAACCTCATAGCAACCTTTCCAGCGAGCCCCAAATAAAAATTGATTTATCTCTTCTCTACCACATTCAAACAACCAAAACCATTATTTCACACATGGGACATAAAGTTCAGTAGCTTGGAGTAGTAACTCCCCATCACAGGCCTTTTCAGACAGTCTCATCCCCTATCCCTCAAAGTGAAGCAAGCACAAGTTCTTGCTTTGTTGCCAGGGTAAGGCCAAGTGGGCCACCTCTTTAGGCCATCTGTTTCTACTCAGCCCTGAGCTGGAACACAGCTGCAAGCCTCAGCCTACCACTCTCAGGAGAGTCAGATCTTAAAGTCACTCCTGGATGAATGCTGGGGGCGGGGGCGGGGGGGTGTTCAGGCAGCCATTCTCTCATCCATTATCTTGTCTCATTGGTGCTTTTTATTCACTAACTCTTCCTATGATTTCCCTTGCTTCTTTCCCCAGTGAAATCTTCCATTATCTTATCCTCTTCCCCATCTATTTGCAAGGAAGTGATAGGACCATGATCTTAGTTTTCTTAATGTTGAGTTTCAAGCCAACTTCTGTGCTCTCCTCTTTAGCTCCTCTTCACTTTCTGCCATTAGAGTGGTATCATCTGCATATCTGAGGTTGTTGATATTTCTCCCAGCAATCTTAATTCCAATTCATTTAGCCTTTCCTTTTGTATGATGTACTCTGCATATAAGTTAAATAGACAATATACAGCCTTGCCATACTCCTTTCCCAATTTTGAATCAATGAGTTGTTCCATATCTAGTTCTAACTGCTGCTTCTTGTAAACTGACTTTTTCTAGTCCTGTGGCCACTGTTGAGTTTTCCAATTTTGCTGGCATATTGAGTGTATCTTTTAGGATTTTAAATAGATCAGCTAGAATATCATCTTCTCCACTAACTTTGTTGTTGCTAAGACTTCCTAAGGTCCATTTGACTTCACACTCCAGGATGTCTGGCTCGAGGTCCATGATAAAACACTTGTGGTTAGCAGGGACATTAAGATCTTTCTTGTATAGTTCTTCTGTGTAATCTTGCCAACTCTTAATCTCATCTGCCTCTGTTAATTCCCCACCATTTTTGGTCTTTTATCATGCTCATCTTTGCATGAAATGTTCCCTTCATATCCTCAATTTTCTTGAAGAGATCGCTAGTCTTTCCCATTCTATTACAGTGGTACCTTGGCTCACGAACTTAATCTGTTCCACGACTCTGGTTGTGACCCAAATTGGTTGTGACCGAAGTCAAATTTCCCCATAAGATTCAATATAAATAAGATTAATCTGCTCTGGCCCCTCCAAATGTGGTTGTGAGCCAGTTTTTGGTCATGAGTCAAGTCAAATTTCCCCATAAGGCTCAATGTAAATAAGGTTAATCTGTTCTGTAACTATTTTTTTATCAGAAATTTTGAAACAAAGTGACAAAGAACAACAAAGTACAGTACAGTACAGTGGAGAACACAAACCTAGGTGGGGGGGGGAAGTTATTGTTTTGAGGGAGAGTCCCCCTCCATAAGGACATTGGGGAGATCTCTTTCAGGGGTTTCCTCTCTTTGTCTCTTAGCTGCAGGGTCAAATCTGTCTATAGTCACTTGTTTTTTCCTGTGCTGCATAACCCTCTGGAAATGAAAGACCATGTTATCGTTCATCACATTCAACACTCTGTTCATTACATTTATGTTGAGGTGGTGCTTCTCAAAAAAACTCCGGCACGGTTGTGCTCCTGCAGGAAAGACAAGCACAGCACAGCACAGCTGTGATCATGCATGTGTTCCCTGCATGAAAAGACTGTGATTGTGGCCATCTCCCCACTTGGGGAGAGTGGGGAGATGGCTGCAATCTTGGTTGCCACCCAAAGCGGAATTTGTGACCCAAGTCAAAATTTTCATGAAATTTTTGTTTGTGACTCAAGGCATTCGTGAGCCAAGGTACCACCGTATTTTCCTCTATTTCTTTGCAGTGTTCATTTAAGAAGGCCTTCTTATCTCTTCTAGCTATTCTCTGGAATTCTGCATTCAGTTGGGTGTATCTTTCACTTTCTCTCTTCCCTTTTGCTTCCGTTCTTTCCGCAGGAATTTGTAAAGCCTCCTCAGACAGCCATTTTGCTTTCTTGCATTTCTTTTTCTTTGGGATGGTTTTAGTTGCTACTTCTTGTACAATGTTGCAAACCTCTATCCATAATTCTTCAGGCACTCCTTCAATCAGATCTAATTCCTTAAATCTATTTATCACCTCCACTCTATATTCATAAGGAATAGGATTTAGGTCATACCTGAGTGGCCTAGTGCTTTATCCTACTCTCTTCAATTTAAGCCTGAATTTGGCAACAAGAAGCTCATGATCTGAGTCACAGTCAGCTCCAGGTCATGTTTTTACTGACTGTATAGAGCTTCTCCATCTTTGACTGCAGAACACATAGTCAATCTGATTTCTGTGTTGACCATCTGGTGATGTCTATGTGTAGAGTTGTCTCTTGGGTTGCTGGAGAAGAGTGTTTGCTATGACAAGTGTGTTCTCTCGACAAAACTCTGCTAGCCTTTGCCCTGCTTCACTTTGTACTCCAAGGCCAAACTTGCTGGTTATTCTGGTTATCTTTTGACTTCCTACTTCAGCATTCCAATCCCCCATGATGATAAGGCCATCATTTTTGCTGTTATTTCTAGAAGGTGTTGTAGGTCTTCATAGAACCGGTCAACTTCAACCTCGTCAGCATCAGTGGATGGGGCATAGACTTGGACTACTGTGATGTTGAATGTTTTGCCTTGGATTCAAACTGAGATCATTCTGTCATTTTGGAGATTGTATCCCAGTACTGCTTTCCCTACTCTTTTATTGACTATGAAGGCTACTCCATTTCTTCTGAGGGATTCTTGCCTGCAGTAGTATACTTGACGGTCATCTGAATTTAATTCACCTGCTTCTGTCCATTTTATTCTATTCTTATTCCTAGGATGTTAATGTTCATTCTTACCATCTCATGTTTGACCATGTCCAGCTTAGCTTGATTCATAGATCTTACATTCCATGTTCCTATGCAGTATTGTTCTTTACAGCATCAGACTTTCCTTTCACCACCAGATACATCCACAACTGAGTGTCCTTTCGCCTTTGACCCAGTAACTTTATTCTTTCTGACACTACTAGCACTAGCCCCCTGCTCTTCCCTAGTAGCACACTGTATGCCTTCCAACCTGAGGGGCTCATCTTCTGGCGTCATCTTTTATCCTTGTGATTCTGTCCATGGGTTTTTCATGGCAAGGATACTGGAGTGGGTTGCCATTTCCTTCTCCAGTAGATCAGCTTTTGTCAGAGGTCTCTGGCATGACCTGTCTGCCTTGGGTGCCTCTGCATGGCATACATTGCGCTACACAAGCCCCTTCACCATGGCAAGGCAGCGATCCACGAAGGATTCAAGAAAAATAGAAAGGACAAAAAGGGAGATGTGAGAGACACATATCTGCAAAGAAATACCAGAAGAGGAATTTATTAACTCCATTGAAAGCATCTCACTGAAATTAAAGGGAGCAAAACATAAGAAAAATATAGTTATTGGCATATGTTACCATCCAGCCAATCAAAAAGAGGGCAAGGATGTGACCTTCGAAAATCAACTTGTCAGTATTTCCAACAAGAATAATGTAGTCATCAAGGGAAACTTCCATTTCCCTGATATATTTGTTATTGTTAGTCGTGAAGTCGTGTCCGACCAATCATGACCCCCTGGACAACATTCCTCCAGGCCTTCCTGTCCTCCACCCTCCCCCGGAGTCCACTCAAGCTCACACCAACCACCTCAGTGACTCCATCTAACCACCTCATTCTCTGCTGTCCCCTTTTTCTATTGCCGTCAATTGTTCTCAGCATTAGGCTCTTCTCCAGGGAGTCCTTCCTTCTCATTAGGTGGCCAAAGTATTTGAGTTTCATCTTCAGTATCTGACCTTCTAAAGAGCATAGACAAATTTTGTCAAGCATGGCCATTCCAACAGATTCCTGATATGTGTTGCCAACAATTTTCTCCAGCAGAAAGAAGGGAAAGGTACAAGAGGATCAGCTATCCTCAGGGATGGCCTGGTGGACAAAATAACAACCATAGGAACTCCAGAGGAAATTACTATGCAATACTTGAATTCACAAATTAGTAGTACCCCCAGTCAAAGTTGGGTATTTAGCTGCTTATGTTTAGAGAATGGAAGTCTGAAATGTCTGGCTGAGAAGATGCCTGGGACTTTTATAAGATACTACAAGGGCCCAAGAGAATATGTCAGTGTGAGAGGACTGAAAACACCTCATGATTTAAGATCATTGTTGTGGTATGTTGTCATCTCCCAGACATGGGGAAATCTATGCATGCGTGAGAGTTATGCCTGGGCATGTCCATGTATTGGAAACACCATGGAAAATGGTGGCAGGGATGTTGGACAGGTTGTAGATTTGTTTGAGGAAAACCAGCAGGAAGGGAGGATTGAAGAAGTGCATTTATCCCGGGGCTAACTTTGGACCAAAGGAAGCTCTTGTGGGCCCTCCACAGGTTTTCCGCTCCATGTTTTCCATCTTGCTGGGTATACCCATCTTGCCAAATATACTATTAAAACAGGGGATCACCATACCATCCAGTTGATTCCCCATCAGACCATGGGGCCTTTATGCCCAGGAGGTTGCAAAGGAAACTCAAGCCATGTTGGAGATGCAAGTGATCATGCCCAGCCAGTTATCTTTGTCTGCTTCCATTGCTTTGGTCAAAAAACATAACCTGGAAAGGGGAGTCAAATTTTGCATTGATTTTAGAAGCCAGCTTACACTACCCAACCCCTTCCCTATGCCCTGGGTAGATGATTTACTAGAGAAGCTGGCCCTAACCTGGTATGTTACACCACTGATCTTACTAAAGGCAATTGGCAAGTTCCTCTGAGAACTACTAAAAATGGATTTTGTCACATACCTGGGGTTGTACCAATTTGCATTTCTGTTGTCCAGGCTGCACACAGATCCAGATACCTTCCAGTGGCTTATTAGTGGACTCCTGGATGAGTTAGAAGAATATGTCTGTGCCTTTAGTCCAACTTGGGAGTCCCATGTGGAACATGTCCAGGAGGTGTTCTGGTGCATTCAGGAAGCCAGGCTCATGGTCAAAGCTCAAAAATGACAGTTTGGATTGGGGGAGGTAGTGTGCCTGCATCACCAGGTAAGCAGTGGGCAGCTGCAACCTTTGGAGGCTAAGGTAGAGGTGGTGAAGCAACAAAGGAACACGTCTTTCTTGGGTTTAGCTGGACATTATCATCAGTTTGTCCCCCACTTTAGCCAACTCATTTCCCCAATAACTCATTTGTGTAAAAAATGCAACCCTATTCGATTTTGCTGGATGGAGGAGTGTCAACAGGCAATCGAAGCTGCAAAACCTAGCCTCTCCTCCTGCAGGCTCCAGACTTTGAAGTACCTTTCATATTGCAAATCAATGCCTTGGAGGTCAGAGTCAGACTGTTCTGTTGCAGGAAGGGAGCGAGGAGACACTTACTTAAGCCGTAAATTGCTCCCTCAGGAAAGAGCCCAAGACCAAGACGGCTGTGAGGGATGGGTGTCAATGAAAGCAGGAGGAGCCAGGACCGTGGCTTTTCGGGCCTTGGCTCCTCCCTGCATTGCTGGTGGTTGCGCGCGGCGGCAGCAAAAAGAAGGGGGGGAAACGGCAGCCAAGGGAGGAGGTAGTTGTTGGCCGCCACCGGACTGCTGTTGGAGGAGCTCCGCATTCAGGCCGCCGCCTGCCCTGTTCCTTGTGATTGAGAGCCGCTGCCAGCGGAACCCGCTGCAGGGCCAGCCTGTGTACCAAGGAGACCCGCAGTAGCAGCAGCATTGTCCTCGTCGTCGTCTCCGCCGAGACCCGGACTCAGGAGGAGCAACCGCTGCCTCCTCATAGCGGAGCGGTGCGCAGGCGGAGCGGCCAGAGCGCGAGGATGCTCGCTGCTCACCGCCCATCGCCTCTGGCGCTGCTCATGCAGCCGCCGCCGCCGCCGCCGCCGCCGCTGCTGCTGCTGCTGCTGCTGCTGCTGCCCGGTGGGGTGCTCCACAGCGGGCTGGGCACCGCGGCCGGGAGTGAAGGTGAGGGAACGAACGAGAGCGCGAGAGCCCGGCTGAAGCGGAACAGGCGCCGGGCGCGGGCAGCTTGGCGTGCTTCTGCAGTCACCTGATGGGATGTGCTGTAGAGGTGCCCCCGATCCTTCCCGCGCTGCCCTGATCACCCTCGGCCTGGGCCACCCAAGGGATTCGGTTCGGAAGCAGGCTGCATGCGGGGCACGAAAGCAGCCTCTATCGCCTCCGCCGACTTCTATAGCCCGGCCCCTTTCGTTTTACCCCCCTCCCCTTGACAGGGCTTGGATCGGGGGTGAGGGAGGAAGAGGGGAATACAGAGGTTCAGGGGACTCGGAAATGGCATGCCCATCCGCCCTCTGAAAGCCGTTTTCCCCGCGAGGCTCAGACGTGTGGCGACTCTCTGCTCCCTCACTCTGCACCTGATCAGTGATCCGTTCCCCATCCGCTTATGCTATCGGTTCCCGGCTCGAGCGCCGCTATACAAGGCAAGTGTTTGTGTTCAGCACCAGTATCCACCAAGGTTTGCCCTTCTCTAATGTCCTTCTTAAATAATTGTGGCAGTTCCTAGGTACCCTCTGCCACTTTCACCTGGAAGGTGGTAGGATGCAGAGGAGTGGCCTGGCTGGCTGGCTAGCTAGCTTGATTTCTTTCCAAAATGTACGTACCTGGCTTCTGCAGCCTAGTGACAGGTAGGAACTTTTCCCCATAACTTTTTTCTGAGACCAGCAAACTGCCTGCTTTAATGGCTCCATGTCAAGCTGCTGTTAAAACTCTAGCACAAGAGTGGGACTAGTTAAGAAAGTTGGCAGAACCCTGTGGAAAGCTAGGTGAGTTAATATTCCTGATGCGCCCACGTGAGCCCAAGAGCCAAGGGCTTTATCTTCTGTGCACCTTGTAATTGTGCAGCTAGTATGGTAGTTTACAATGCCAAACACAAGGAGAAGAGGAGGGATCTTGAGCCATGTGCCCACTTGGTAACAGCTGACGTTCCCTAGGAACCATTTACCGCCACCATTCCATTTTCAGCTGATTTCCATGATTCAGGTGCTTGCTGCAGAGCAAGGGGCTTTCCTCTGCTTCTGTGGTCTGTAAAATGGCCTTTCTGAGTGGTTGATTTTAGATTTTTTAAAAATGGGGAAAGCCTGGAGAAGGGGACTGACTTCATGTGCAGCATAGAGGATTATTCTGGAGAGAAAAAAAACACCTTTCCTTAAGATGAGCTGAGGCTGTGTTGAGGACCCCAAGGAAGGTTTGCTTGCCATGAGGAGGGTACCTACCTGCCCGTTTTACATCTTGCTTTTGACTTGAACGTGATGTGTGTGTCTTGTTTGGTCATCATTGCTGGGAACTTTTCTTGGACTGGATGACAGAAAGGTCTGCACTGCCAAGAACATGTCATTCTCCCAAGACAGGTCTGTTGAATGACTCTTTACCTTTTCAAAAAGTGTATAGGGGGAATTCTACCTAAAATTAGACGTTCCCCAACATTCCTTCTCTCAGTTTTGGTGAAGGGGTTGGCAGTGGTTAGAAAGTACGCAGTTGCCAATTTATATATTGATGAACAATAACTGTAAAATGGCTTTATTTGGTATGACCTTATATTTAAAAGTGCGTGTGTTGTTCTTGAGCTGTAAAAGTGATGCTAACAGATTCTCTCTTTATGATAGCATCTCTGCTCTAAATTCTAGCATTGAGAGTCCTGATGAAGCCTCAAACAGTGTTATGGCAGAGGGACTTTAGAAACTTTTGAGCCTGGGCTGAAGGGGCTGATTTATTGCTGTCAACTAAAAGAGGAAAATTCTCATATTTTCTAAGCAATTCTAATTTTTGAGACAATTGCGCCTTCCTTGTTCTCTGAATGGAATGTAAAAATGGTGAGATTTGATGGAGGAAAATAGGGGTGAAACAACTGTTAATGAACAACATAAAATTAATATTCTTTTGGTCACCAATAGTATATTATTTGTGAAGGCAAAATGTACAGACAACTTACATATGGCACAGTTTTATGTGGATGCCTGTAACCTTCTGAACTTGGAAGGCTACAGACTTCCAATGAAATGGAGTGCAGAGGCAAGGATTACTTTTATGCTCCTCTTGCCCTCAAAAATATTTGGATGGCCATTTAAAAGTTTTCCCTTTCCTTGTGAAGAGGAGGAGTTGAGACACTGCGTGGATCTGGCAGCAGTGGTTCCTTACCCCTTGCCTTGCCTTCCCACCAGAATGGTCCTCTGGGTTTCAGGAAAGAACTGTGCTCTGCTTTGCCCTTGGAAAACTTTTACAAGGTCACACTGAGGACTCTGCCTTTTCCTATAGCCAGCTGGACTACGTCAACCAGCTATAGGATTGCAGCCTGTTTTTTATTTAAAAATGTATAATCATTTTGTTATACAGTGTGACTTTATCATCCAACCTTAAATTTGAATACGTTGTGCCATGTCAAAGAAATGAAAATGAAGGTTTCAAACCAACTGACCTGGGGAAAAGTCTTCCGGTTTTTGTTTTAGTCCATTTATAAATGACTTCAATTTGTTTGCTTGTTTAAATAAACAAACAGGAACCTCAAAAATATTGCAATTGCAAAATATTCTCTTTCCAAAAGGATTGCTACTTCTCAGGATTTAGCTGACCATTGGAATCACACAGTGTAATAAACCATGGTGGCTTAGAAGCCAGTGGTGATTATTGTGTTGCATGAACCCAGTCTCTAAACAGAATACTGCACTCTTCTTCTCCACCCACATGTGCTTTATTTTCTTCTTTGTCACTCTGCTTTCTGCAGCTACTGAGTGTGCACAATTATAATTGACCTTTTTTTTTTTCTTTTTAGGTTTTCTGTCCCCCCCACGCATTTTTTTTTTAAATCAGATGGTACTTCTGCAAACCTCAGGTTCACCTGAGAGCAGATACTACTCTTTTGTGTCTTGTTGGCCATGTTTTGGCTATAGTGCTGTTCATACTCTGTAAATACAGTCATTATTAGAAGGAGTGATGATGTTATAATGGCTAACAGCCTAATTATATGTGTTATTTATGTGCAACCAAGTCTCATTAGATCTGGTGTCATTTACACCCAAATCAGGGTGCGTAGGATTATTGCACGGATAATTTAGAGTTACTTTGTCCATATGTTTATTGGTATATAACTCAGCTGGTTGATCAGTCTTGTGTGGAGTAGCTTATTTCTATGTTTGAGTCCTATCATCTGGATTACAGAAAATATGGCATTCTTACTTGTGGAAGGCTACATTCACACTGCCCTATGTTTTGCCAATGATCTGGATTGATGTAATAATCAAGAAATGATGGAATTGTGGGTTTTCTCTTGGAAATTCTCAGAATCATCTTACTTATGAAAATGGCTGGTAAAATCTGTTAGAATCCTGACTAGGATAGCTGTGTGGTACCTGGTCATCCTTCATGGACAGAATCCTGAACTAAGCCTCTGTTTTGTTTTCTGTCTGCTCTCAGTGCCCCAATCTCTAGGCGTAGTGGTCTAATGGAGTGGACGCTGTAACTAGTGTTTCCCGTTTGAGACATTACACAAGAGAACAGTTTGCACAAATCATGGTTTGGGCTTCTGGTTTGGTAGACAATTGCAAACTATGCCTTGACAAAACATTCACCATGCCAGACTGAAGTTAATCTTTCTTAATAATGTTTGGCTATGATATATGTGTTTTCAGATAGATAGCAATATTGAGTCATAAATGCATGCTTTTATTGGCTCCCCTTGAACAGATGAACATAGAAACATAGAAACAGAGCGAGTCAGAAGGGTTCTCCTGGGCCATCTAGTCTGACCTCTGGCACCAGCCGGCTCCGCTGATGACAAGCCCACCCTGTGGACATCCAGCCTATCCTTGAACACCCGTACCGATGGGGCCTCAATGACCTCTCGTGGAAGCCCATTCCACACCCTCGGGGTCCTGACTGTCAGGAAGTGCTTCCTGGCATCCAAATGGAACCTTGGCTCCCTGAGCTTTGCTCCATTGGAGTGCGTCCTGCCTTCCTCTGCAGGGGAGAACAGGTCTCTACCCATCTCCATATGACATCCCCTCACATACCTGTATGTCGCCAACATATCCCCTCTGAGTCTCCTCTTCTCCAGGCTGAAGAGACCCAGTTCCCTCAGTCTTGCCTCATACCCCATCCCCTGCAAACTGGCCACCAACCTTGTGGCCCTATGCTGCACTGACTCCAACCTGGCTATATCCTTTCTGTAATGAGGGGCCCAAAACTGAACACAATACTCCAGTTGCGGGTGCACTAGAGTCATGTACAGCAGTAGTAATATCTCTCTTGCTCTAGAAGTCACACTTCTGGCTATGCAACCCAGGGTGGCGTTCGCCCTCTTGACCACCGCATCACACTGCTGACTCATGTTTAGCCTGCAGTCAACCAGTACCCCGAGGTCCCTTTCACAAGTGCTGCTCTTCACTCACTTATCACCTAACCTGTACTTATGACAGCTATTCCTATGCCCCAAGTGCAGGACCTTCCACTTATCCACATTGAATGCCATCCTGTTCTCTCCTGCCCACTTCCATAGTCTGTCGAGATCCTTTTGGATCTGGAGTACCTGCTCCTCAGTTGTGGCCACTGCTCCAGTTTTAGTGTCGTCTGCGAATTTGATCAGCACACTGTTCGCCCCTTCTTCCATGTCATTTATGAAAACATTAAACAGGATTGGCCCCAGGACAGAGCCCTGGGAGACCCCTTTTGTCACTGGCCACCATCCCGATGATTCCCCACTAATGGTTACCCTCAGCTAATGGTTACCCCACCAATGGTTACCCTAATGGTCAGTCAACCATGAACTAATCCATCGGACAGTGCTTTGGTGTATCCCAAAACTCCTCAGTTTCTCCACCAGGATATCATGGAGCACTTTGTCAAAGGCCTTGCTGAAATCCAGGTATACCATATCCACTGCATCCCCTCCATCTAGCCATCTCCAAACCTTGTCATAGAATTCCACAATTTTTGTCTGGCAGGACCTGTTTTTGCGGAAGCCGTGTTGTGTGGCTGTCAGCCTCCCTTCCCTATCTAGTGTCACTAGATCTCTCTCTATTATGAGCCTTTCCATTGTTTTTCCTACAATGGACATAAGGCTAACCGGTCTGTAATTCCCCGTGTCCCTTCTACTACCCTTTTTGAAAATTGGGACCACTGGTGCCACCCTCCAATCCTCTGGAACTTCACCCGTTCTCCATGGGGTCTCAAAAATGGAGGCCAGCGGGCATGAGAGAACTCCTGCCAACTCTCAAAGTATTCTCAGGTGTAACCCGTCAGGGCCTGGCACCTTTGTATGTCCAGTGCCCTGAGGAGCCCCTCGACTTCAAGGGAGGTGACTCTAATCTGTGCCCCTAAGTCCCCTGTCTCATCTAATCTCCTAAGGCAACGGGTCTCCTCCTCCCGGTATACCCTTTTGTCTATTTCCCCCAGTACCCATTTTTTACAGAGGTTCCTCTTTCATCTAATCCCTCCAACCACCTCCTTTCGCATCCATGGTAGTGCTCTCCTCCACCTCCCCACCTTACTAACTAGAGGTATCGTCAAGGCTTGCGCCTCCAAAACCTCCCTTTGGAGTGCCATCCACCCCTCCTCAACTCGCTTGCCTTCCAGTAACCTATCCCAGGAGACTTTCCCCAGTCTGACCTTCAGTTGGCCAAAGTTGGCCCTCTTGAAGTCCCAGCTTCTAGTGTGCAACCTGCTGCATGTCCGCAGTCCCCTGATCTCAATGCAAAGGATGGAGTGATCACTCGCATCCAGTGCTCCCCTAATCTGTACTTCATCTATCAGCTCCTCTCTGTTGGTCAAGACCGAGTCAAGGATGTTTCCCCACCTCATCGCCTCTCAGACACTCTGTGTGAAAAACCCTCCCTCTAGAGCTTCTAGGAAGCGACGTGACCTGGCTGTCACCGCCGAGTGAGTCTCCCAAGTAATATCCGGGAGATTGAAATCTCCCATAATTACTGTGGCTCTCCCCTGAGATAGAATCTGGCCTGTCAGGACATCATCCAGGGTCTCAAGTTGACATGGAGGGCGATAACATGCCCCCACTGTCAGGTCTCTTTCCCTGTCAAAACCCCTAAGTTTCACCTAGACTGCCTCTACCTAATCCCCATTTGTGCTGCATTCTATCCCTTCCCTGATGTATAAAGCCATGCCCCCACCCCTCTTTCCCTTCCTGTCCTTTCTAAAAAGGTGATACCCCTCTATTTTCACATTCCAGACTTGACTTTCATCCCACCAAGTTTCTGTGATTCCCGCCAGGTCATACCCTCCTATTCCCAGGAGAGCTTCAAGCTCCTAGCATTGGTGTACATGCACCTCAACTCCTTCCCACCACTTCCTTTCCTTGAAGTTCCCTGCCTCCTCCTTCCTCCCATCCTCCCTGATACCTGGCCCCTCTCTGTAGGAGTCCTGTCAGTCCCTGCAGTACCTCTAAAACCCTGCTCCCAGAGCCCTGATCCTCTCCCCACACTTGTCCAGTTTGGACACGTTTTTTGGGGGGCCTGACCCCCCCCCCAGCTCAGTTTAAAGTCTTCTGGACGAAGCTCACTAGAGCATCTCCAAAGGACTTTTTCCCCATCCTTATGAGGTGTAACCTGTCCCTTGCCAGAAGTCCATTGGCAAGAAAACGAGTGCTGTGGTCAAGGAACCCGAAGCGTTTCTTCTGGCACCATACCCTAAGCCAGTTGTTCACCTCGGAGACCCTCCTGCCCCTTCCTGGCTCAAATCCCCGGACTGGTAAGATCAATGAGAAGGCCACTTGGGCCTTTAGCTCCCTGAGTTTCTTCTCCAAGGCCTCGAAGTCCCTGGTGATCCTGACCACACCCCGCCTGGCCACGTCATTTGTGCCCACCTGGATCACCAGAAGAGGCTGGTGACCCCCAAAGCGAACAAGATGCTTCACTCTGTCCTTCATATGCCAGATGCATGTGCCCAGCAGGCAGCAAACCTCCCTTGTCTCCAGGTTGGGGCAGCACACCGCCACCTCAGTGCCCCTCAGCAAGGAGTCCCCAACGAACAACCACCTGCTGCCATGTCTTCCCGGTGGTGGTGGGCGGCCATGCCCTGGCCCTCGCCTCTCCTGCAGCGGCCCCCTTGCCACTTGTCATCCCAGGCTGGGGGTTCTGCTGGTTCCCCAAGGCCTCGTCAGCCCCAGCCTCCCCAAGTGGAGAGAACCTGTTTCCCAGCTCCAGATCGGTGCCAGGAGAAGGAGGAGGCCGTGCTGGCCTCCTGTGGGTGACATACCTCCATGTCTCCGCAGCTGCTCCTCCCGTGGCCTCTCCCTCAACCCTCTGTCCAGAGGGGGGCTGCTCCCAAGTGGCCTGAAGAGCTCTCTCAGCTCTCAGGCACCTCAACTCCTCCTCTAGCAGGACCAGCAGTTTACACTGAGGGCAAGTGTAACCCTGCCTCTCCTAGGGGAGAAGGGTGAACATGTCGCAGCTGTCACAGCGGACAGCAACACCTGTGACTCCTGCCAAGGCCATCTCCTGGTCTGCCATTGGGAACTCTTCTGAGACCCTACCTTGGTCTCCCACCTTGTTGCAGTACCCCTCACTCGCTCAGTTCTCCCAGACAAAAACCCACACACACATGCAAGGATAAAATAAAATTTAAATTGGAGGAAAAACAAAGGAAAGCAAAGCACAGAACAGCATAAAATAAAACCAAAGCAAACAAAGAAAAACAAAGCAATTAAAAAAACAATAATAAAACCAAACAAACAACCCTCAGCCTCCCAGGGAAGGGAGTTCCTGGGCAGCTGGTGCCACAGCTAAGGGACGCAGACAAGGGAATGACGCCTTATCAGTCCCTCAGGCCCCACCTGTCAGCTTCCTCCTGGCCCCTCTGGCCTCTCTGGCCCCACCTCCCTCCCTCTCTGCTGCTCCTGGCCCTCTGCTCCTCTGTCCAGCTTCTGCCTTGCCTTCGCCAGTCCCCTAGCCACTCAGGACTCTCTTGCAGCCTGTGCCTCTGCTGCTCTGCCAAGAGGCCAGAGCCCAAAGGTATGGTAGGCATGTCATGAGCAGAGCCTGCTGGAGTCAGGGGTCAGTCTAGGTGGCCTGGGAAGCCCCTTCTGACTCGCTCTGTTTCTCTGTTTCTAATTTAGAGCAATCTTATCCAGAATCAAATCCTCCATGTTCACTCTGGTGCAACAATGTTAGGCAACTTTGTTGGAAACAATATAAAATTCGAATTATAAACTCTAACAACATTATGCGGTTGAAGGTTTTCACCAGAAATTCACTTTTAAGAATTACACTTCATAAAAGTGAACAAGTCTAGTAATAACAGTAATATCTTTTCATGGTTTCAAGACCCACATACATAAAAGAGAGATAGTTAAGAACATACCAACTCACTGAAACCAATGGCATTCAAATGCCCTTAATTTGTATTTGACTGGGCACACAAGTTTGTTTGCTTGTTTGTTTTTTAATTGACTCTGGAAAAAGAGTTGTTTCATTTTTCAACAAATCTGAAAAACTGCCTCAAGGACTTCTCAGTTTTAATGTACATATTGGATTAAGTACAGCTACACTTTAGAAAACTGACCTGATAACCAACTGGCAAGGAATTATGGGAAAAGGACATTATAGACAGTTGCTCCAGTGAATGAGGGTGGATTCACAGGATGAATTACTTTCAAAGACAGAAATGTTCAGACATAATTGGTCAAGCTATCCTGCTGTGCAAAGTGCTTATAGAATAATGCGTGTTTACAAATAAACTCAGGTCCACATCTATACCTCATTCAGCTGTGGCTCAAGTGCATTAACCTTCCCAAAAAGACACACACAAGAGGAGGTAAAGGGGGTGGCAAGGCACCTAAGTTCCAAAGTTTTCCCTCTCCAATTCTAGATTTCACTGTGCCAGTTCAAGGCAATAATCTGTTCAGTTCAACAAAGACAATCATTCCTGCACTGCATATGTTGACTTTATAGGATGTGACCAGGTTTAACAGCATTGCATTAGTGGCACAAAATGAAATGGTGGCATAAATGAAAACATTTCACATAACATAAAGCCATGGGCTTCAGCCACTGGGCCCCAATGAATGATTCAGTAAAATTGTCTGTTTAAGCAGTTCTGAACACTTCCCAGAAATGACAGTTTCAGCTACTATTGGTTTGCAATGAACATGAATAAACTTCAATCTGGTATGATGCATGCACAACTCCTGGTAACAAGGGGATTTTAAGTGGAAAGTTGCTGTTGGTATTCTCCTAAGGGAAAACTCTGAGCTTTCCATCTAAGCAGAAAAAGATGCCCATGACACCATACCTTCTGTAAATTGCAATGGCACATCAGTGGAATACTGGTTCTCTGATATAATCTGGAATTGTAATTCCATTTCCTTTGTTCCATTTCCCAAAAAGGACATGGGGAATTATAGACCGGTTAGCCTTACGTCCATTGTAGGAAAAACAATGGAAAGGCTCATAATAGAGAGCGATCTAGTGATGCTAGATAGGGAAGGGAGGCTGGCAGCCACACAACACGGCTTCCACAAAAACAGGTCCTGCCAGACAAACCTTGTGGAATTCTATGACAAAGTTTCGAGATGGCTAGATGGAGGGGATGCAGTGGATGTGGTATACCTGGATTTCAGCAAGGCCTTTGACAAAGTGCCCCATGATATCCTGGTGGAGAAACTGAGGAGTTTTGGGATACACCAAAGCACTGTCTGATGAATTAGGGCATGGTTGACTGACCGAAAGCCGAAGGTAACCATTAGCGGGGAATCATCGGGATGTGAGTTAATGTTGCAGTGTGAACCAACTTACACTGCTTTTAATGGACTTACTCTCTAGAACATGGGTCCTCAAACTATGGCCCAAGGTCCAGATCTGACCCACCATGCTGATTTATCTGGCCCGCCTCAGAGCTTTTGGGCTTGCTTGGAGAAAACAATCTCTGAGCAAGCTGGTGCAGACGTACTCAGTGAGAAAGCGGGTGCAATCATGGGCCGCTTGTGCAGGGAAGATAGGTGCATTCGTGGTTGTGCTTTGTGGTGGTGGGGGGGAGATGGTTGCGATTGTACCGCCTTCCCTGCACAAGCGTGCCCACAATTGCTCCCGCCTTCCCTGCATGAACATGCTGCGGGGGGTGGGGAGATGGCTGCGATCATGGGCACGCTCGTGTAGGAAAGATGGGTGCGATCGCGGTCCTGCTTGGGGGTGGGGGAGATGGCCCCGATCATGCTGGGGGAGGAGATGGCTGTGATCAAGCCCACCTTCCCTGCACAAGAGCAATCACATCCATCTCCCCACCATCAGCACGATTGTGCCTGTCTTCCCCCTCCAGCATGATTGTGCCTTCCCCCCGCCCCCGCCAACATGATCGCGGACATTGTAGCTATGTCCCTTGAATATGGACATGCTCTTCCCCACCTCATCTTGGGCTTCTGCTGCAGCCCAAGCGAGTGGAGCAAACATTTTTTATTTTTTAACTATTTTTTAAAATGTTAATTAATTGTTAATTAAATTAAATTTTAATTAATTTTGAATTTATTTTCATTTTAATTATTTTTAAATTACATTTAATTTTAAATAATTTTATAATAATTTTAACGTGCAGTGTGCATAGGGATTCATTCATATTTTTTTCAAACTATAGTCCAGCCCCCCAACAGTCTGAGGAACAGTGAACTGTCCCCCTGTTTAAAAAGTTTGAGGACTCCTGCCCTAGAAGCTCAAGACTGTGATGAAGTCTCTGGAGCAAATGTTAGCTTCAAGGAAGCCAGTCTTTCAGCCTCAGCCTCATTGGTCAGTGCCCCCTACCAATTGTA
Organism: Varanus salvator macromaculatus; assembly: GCA_023646645.1. Classification (NCBI taxonomy): domain Eukaryota; kingdom Metazoa; phylum Chordata; class Lepidosauria; order Squamata; family Varanidae; genus Varanus; species Varanus salvator. The sequence goes on along the minus strand of JAIXND010000774.1, from coordinate 3,776,748 downwards.
GTATGTGGGTATTAACATTCTGCATTGTAGCATTAACTGAAGGGAAAAGACAGTACAATGAAAGCATGTTTTGTTGCTGTCCTAATTGTGTTAAAAGGTAACTGCATGAACTGCAGAAATTGCAGCTTGGTGTTTCCCATACTGGTACAAAAGTCCAATCTCCTTGTTTCAGTGGTGGAACCCATTCTCTCCTTCTGGGCTGAAGCATCTGCAAGTGCTAAGTGGGGGAAGGAATGGAGAGAACTAGTCAACTCTTTACATCACGACTGAAGGTCTGCACCCTCCAGCTAAAAGTGAGATTATATGTTAGATCAAAGGGTTCTTGCTTCTAGCCCAATATAGTGGTACCTTGGCTCATGAACTTAATCCATTCCAGGACTCTGGTCGTGACCCAAATTGGCTGTGAGCCCAGTTAAATTTCCCCTTAAGGTTCAATGTAAATAAGGTCAATCTGTTCTGATTTTTTAAATCAGAAAAATGTGAAGCAAAGTGACAACAACAAAGATCGCGGCCATCTCCACCCACCTCCCTAAGCACAAGCGTGGCCATCTCCCTGCCCACCCCCCCAGCATGACCAAGATCGTGCCTGTCAGCCCTGCAGGCGCCTGTCATCCTTGCAGGTGCCCATCATCCTGGCACACTGGGGTGGGTGGGAGAGACAGGTGTGATCACGGGCGCACTGGGGGAGGAAGAGATGGGCGCAAACAGCGCGCTGGGGGAGGGAGAGATGGACACAGCCTTGGCCATCTCCCCTCTGACCCCAGCTTGATCGCGGCCATCTCCCCACTCAGGGGTGGGGAGATGGCCACGATTGTGCTGGTTGGGGTGGGGAGATGGCTGAGATTGCACCCGTCTTTCCTGCAGGAGCGTGCCTCTGATCATGCATGCCTTCGCTGCATGAAAACAACTGTGATAGTGGCCATCTCCCCACTTGGGGGTGGGGGGGAGATGGCTGCGATCTTGGTTGCTACCCAAAGTGGTGTTCATGACCCAAGTCAAAAATTTTCAGAAATTTTTGTTTGTGACCTGATTTGTTCGTGAACCAAGGTGTTCGTGAGCCAAGGTACCACTGTATTGACTGATTCATGGTAGCTCTCCAAGGTCCTTGCCAGGGGCTTGGCCTTAACTGCCAGCCTGAAATTTCTTGGAGATTCCAGGAATCCAACCTTTTTCATTATCCTTAGTGAAAACTCTACATGAAGTAGTTCAATGCAGATAAGTGTAAGGTCTTGCACTTGGGGTATAGGAATGGGTGTCATAAGTACAGGTTAGGGGATAAGTGGCTGGACAGCAGCACTTGTAAAAGGGATCTCAAGGTACTGGTTGACTGCAGGCTGAACATGAGTCAGCAGTGTGACGTGGCATTCAAGAGTGCTAACATGACCCTTGAATGCATAGCCAAAACATGGCTTCTAGATCGAAAGAGGTATTACTGCCGCTCCATATGACTCTGGTGCACCCATAGCTGCAATATTGTGTTCAGTTCTGGGCCCCTCATTACAAAAGAGATATAGCAAGGTTGGAATAGGTGCAGTGAAGGGCCACAAGGATGGTGGCTGGTTTGCAGGGTAAGCAGTATGAGGAGAGACTGAGGGAGCTGGGTATTTTCAGCCTTCAGGAAAGGAGACTCTGAGGGTACCTGTTAATGACATACAGGTATGTGAGGGGGTGTCACACAGAGGTGGGTTGTGACCTTTTCCCCCCTGCCGTGGAGGGCAGGATGTGTTCCAATGGAGCAAAGCTCAGGAAACCAAGATTCAGGGTGGATGCCAGGAAGAACATCTTGGCAGTTAGGACCCCAAGGGTATGGAATGGGCTTCCACAGGAGTGTTTAAACATGAGGGTGTTTAAGGAAAGGCTAGAAATGCACATGGCAGGCATGCCTTGAGCAGAGCCAGCTAGAGTCAGGGGGTCAGACTAGATGGCCCGGGAGGCCCCTTCTGACTTGCTCTGTTTTTATGTTGGGCCAGATCTCTGCAACTCTGTATAGTAGATGGTGGCCTTGGACTGTGTTTATATTGCAAAAGAAGATCAGACTTTAAACTACAGAATACTTTAGTTCTTTGCAAATTGAACCCCCTCCAAATATTTTAGTAACCATTTGATTTTAACCAAAGTAAGCTTGAAACAGCTTGTCCTCAATTGTCATTGCTGTAAGCTGTGAGTGTTAATGCTGTGAAAGTTTAATCAGAATGCCACCATGGAGAATACTGGTTAGGGGGACTACTAAGGTGGTACTCTAAGTTTTGATTATTCATTTTGTACTCATGTTTACTTTTTATACTGTATTCTAATGTGAATGGCCTAAAATTTTAATATGGTAAGTGACATAAAATATTACAAATAAATTAATAAAACCTGGAATAAGTGTGGTTTGCTATTGTTCCTAACCTACTCTCACAATGCAAGTGGTTTGGTGAACTAGGAAACTTGAAATTTTAATAAACGCAAACCTCTGAATTGAGAAAAAAAAAATTCCTTTATTTAGGACCCTGAGGGCGTGGAATGGGCTTCCACGAGAGGTCGTTGAGGCCCCATCGGTGATGGTGTTCAAAGACAGGCTGGACATGCACATGGTGGGCATGTTGTGAGCGGAGCCGGCTGGAGCCGGGGGTCAGACTAGATGGCCCAGGAGGCCCCTTCTGACTCGCTCTGTTTCTATGTTTCTTTCCCACTACTAAGGTGGGGAAGTGTCTTTAAAATTAGAGTCTTACATTATGGTGCATCAAAATCAGAATTGCAATAGTTCTTGGAATCATATATGACTTCAGCATTGCTACAGAATCAAGCAGGTATTGTCAGCAGTGGCAGATTTCTGCAGACAAAGGAGTCATCGTAAGAACAGCCCCTGACAAATCTGCAATGGACATCATGGTAACTTGACCTTTCCCACCAGTCAGCATCCAGATATGTTGTGCTATTGCTTCCATCATCCTCATATGTGTAAAGTGTTTGGTTGGGAAAGGCTTCTGGAACTGTATATATCACTAACTAGTGTCAAATCATTTTTCAGTTAGATAAATGGAGGCATGTGAGAAATAGAACAGTTAATCTGTAGGCTTCCTCCTCTGATTTCCCCTCAAAGAGTTAGCCTAGCTGAAGGTTCTGTATTGAAGTTCTTTTCTAATTTCTTAAGACTGAAATTAAAGCACAGCTGAGCTGGGAAATGCGAGTTTGGGAGGCAATGCAACATAGATCTGTGCCATGTTCAACTGCCTGTCAACTCATGCTAGAGCAAAAGTAGCTTAATGCTTTTATTTTCATTGACAAGTGAAAATTACAGCAATCAAAACAGAAACAGATAGAAAACCAAATTAATTCCTCCCATACCACAAGTCCCAGTTGTTATCAGTGTGCTTGAGCAGGGTCCTGAGATTGGAGGCAATAAGTTTTAATGGCCCTCCCATGGAGTTACCTTCCCATCTCAAAAAGGAAGACAATGATTGTATTAAGGACAATTTTGAGGAGAAAGACTGGATCCTGTAGAGCTAGCTGGGTAGAATGTTGCTCAGACAAAGACATGTGTTTCTCAGCTTGAGAATTCTCTGGCGAAGCAGGAACGCAATGGTGAGATTTAGAAATATGGACTATTTCCATTACACGGATGGCTCTTTCAACATTTTCCACATGTTGTACTCAAGTCTCATCTCATGAAGGCAGGGACTCTTGCTAAACTTTATTTAGCTTTACATGAAGGCCTCCTCTGTAGCAGGCAGAAGGAGCTCAGATCCATCCCCACTCCCCAAGCATGCAGGAAATCTGGGTTTTTGTCTGAGCATACACATATCACTGGATCTGGGTATAAATTAGTTTTGTTAAATGGGAGAGAATACATTATCCCAGTTTGCATTTCTGCTATGAAACCTCTAAATATGTGTATCTGTATATTTGGATCTTCAGTGTTTACTTTAGAGTTGCTGGCATTCTTCTAGGATGAGTTTGCAGAGAGAGAGGAGGTCTGGGCTTGAAGATTATCTGGTTGATTTCATGGTTTCAGCTAGGAGAGAATGATGGGAATCTAGATGAAGCACATGGCACTCAACTCATGCACTCCTGGGCACTCAACTCATGGCTACTCCTGCTCATATTTCAGAACCTTGCCAGATGTTGCTTGCATGCATACATTCTTTTCCATGTTACCATGACACTGAGAATGTTGTTGAATCCATGTCAGAGATGAATATACTAATTCTGCAGAGATTTTGCACCAACTGTTCAAGAAATGACTTTTAAGGTGAATGTGAAACAGGGAACAGTATTTTATAAAAATGAAAATATTAGTTTAATCAAATACAAATAAAAACAATTATTACAATGCCATGGAATGGGGTTTTTTGGTTCTATTATCTACATTTAATAGCAGCCTGGGAAATTGGGACATGAATTCATTTCTCACATCATAACTGTCTTCCTGTTTCTGGCATAAGAAAATGTCATAATTTCAGCTGGTGAAAATGATCTCCTTAGGGTTTGGAGTGTCACACTTGACTTTCTGCATGAATACTTCCTCTGCATTGAAAAGTGTGTGTTCTCTGAGTACTTTTGCCATCATATTATATGGTGAACTAGACATATGTATATTCACTGTATGTTCATATTGCAGCATGCCCCAAGAAGATGCCATGTTCATGTGAAAAAATGTGTGTGTGTGTGTGTGCTCATTACAATTGAAGAGCTCAGACCAGTTTAGTCTTTTTTGGTTCATGTTCTCTCCTCCCTTTAATCTAGTTTTATAGTATGCATGACACAGTTAGATAATTAAATTCAAGGAAAACATGCACATCAGGAGTAATTGGTTACCTGAATGTATAGCAAAGTGTTTTTCCATTGCAATCTGACAGAATCCCAGTTTTAATTTGTGAGGAGGAAATAAAAACTCAAGTTTGTGGGAAAGACCAAACGTTCAGACCTCCACTGCTTTAGTAACATAAGCCCAGGTTCCCCACAGGTTCAACTCACGATAATGCATTACCGGGCAGAGGTAGACTCAGCTGTGAGGTTTCAATACAAGTATCGGCCATTTTATATTCTCCTGATCACGTACACAGGTACAGAGCAATTAATGACAGAATGCAGACATTACAATGAAATTCTGACGTCATCATATACAGAACAAATAAGGAAGATCAGCCAAACATACAAGTGACAATATTTCTAATTGTAGTGTATTGACATTTCAGTTGAGTAACTTCTGGAAAGTTGAACCCATCTCCAGGTCTGCTTAGAAACATAAAAACATAGAAACAGAACGAGTCAGAAGGGGCCTCCCGGGCCATCTTGTCTGACCCCCGGCTCCAGCCGGATCTGCTCACAACATGCCCACCATGTGCATGTCCAGTCTTCTCTCTGAACACCCACACCGATGGGGCCCCAACGACCTCTTGTGGGAGCCCATTCCATACCCTCGGGGTCCTGACTGTCAGGAAGTGCTTCCTGGCATCCAAATGGAATCTTGGCTCCCTGAGTTTTGCTCCGTTGGAGCGTGTCTTGCCTTCCTCTGCAGGGGAGAACAGGTCTCTACCCACCTCCATATGACATCCCCTCACATACCTGCATGTCCCCAACATATCCCCTCTGAATCTCCTCTTCTCCAGGCTGAAGAGACCCAGTTCCCTCAGTCTTGCCTCATACCCCATCCCCTGCAAACCGGCCACCAACCTTGTGGCCCTATGCTGCACTGACTCTAACCTGGCTATATCCTTTCTGTAATGAGGGGCCCAAAAATGAGCACAATACTCCAGTTGTGGGTGCACCAGAGTCATATAGAGTGGTAGTAATACCTCTCTCGATCTAGAAGGCACACTTCTGGCTATGCAACCCAGGGTGGCGTTTGCCCTCTTGACCACTGCATCACACTGCGGACTCATGTTTAGCCTGCAGTCAACCAGTACCCCAAGGTCCCTTTCACAAGTGCTGCTCTCCAGCCACTTGTCACCTAACCTGTACTTATGACACCTATTCTTATGTCCCAAGTGCACCTATTCCTATGTTTAAACATGTAAATTCAGGCTATTAAGAAATCTTCCCTGAAATCATAAACCCACGTGTTATATTCCGTTATCAGGAAGGCTGGGACCCTGAGTAATGGATCTGCACCATTCTGATTGGCTAGGGGCATGGAGCACTCTGGGGTAGCAAAATAGATACTTCCTGGTAAACAGTGAATTCCTACAGAGATTATGTAGCTACACTGTGAATGTATATAATGTGTATTGGACTGAATGGTCTGTCTGCTCTAGCTTATAGCTAGAGGTGAGAAGAAGAGCAAGAGAAAGGAGGGGAGAGGAATGCCATTTTCTTAAGGCAATCAGCAATATTAAACAGTGGCTTGGCTTGGAAAGTCAATGCTTTTGAGAAAGAGTACAGGTTTGATTTTATAACGCAAAAGCACATATAAGCAACGTTTTTCTGCCAGGATTCATCCAAATTTTTCCAACAGATCTCATCTGTTCTAAAATGGGAAAGAATTGCTTCCTTGTCCCTCCCTGCCACCCTGCACTTTTCCATTCTGGATAGATTGGCTGGGGGGGGAGGTGGGAGGTGGCGCAAAACACCCTTTGTTGATCTTTTGAAGCCACCATGGGGCCATCCTTACTCTTCCGTGTGCCTCAGTCTTTGTTTTGCTGGGCTCCTGCATGAAAAAGGCAAGTAGGCATATCATAGCTATATAAAGATGCAGAATTGAGCAAAAATTGGGGAGGTTGGTGCATGCAAAAATTTCCCCACTGGTAACTCCTTACTCCACCCCCAAACAAGAAAAAACATTGCTCTCCTTTAAAGGAGGCCATCCAAAGTACAAGCCTTGTATTTCTTTTGAGAATGGGTTTGCTAGAATAGGGAATCATGATTTCTTAGTAAAAGAGCCCTCCCCCCCTCCATCAAGAAGGCATTACCCTCTTGGTGAACTGCTTGGCCTCCAAATGGCAATTTGGTCCTTAGCAAAAGAATTCCCACTTCTACCCTTGATGCACACATTCAGTTCAACCCTTGCAGAAAACCTAGTGTCAGGATTTCAGACCTGCTTGGAATGAATACCCAGATTCAATGGACGTGAATAATCAAGCACTCAACAGTTTATTTACAGAAATCCCTAAGTTACAACAGTGCCAATGGGTAGCAGTCTAAGACTGGCTACACGGAACAGAACATGGACAGAGTGTTTCATGGGGTTACACTCGTGTAAACATGGCAGGGAGAAGAATGAGATTCTGCATGAGCAATAATGCAAGAACAATGTAGAAGCACAGAAACACTGAGAAATCATTAGGGAAATATTGGAAATACATAATGATGCATCAAAATCTTAAGTGACAGATAAAGAAGTAAAACAATCTAGTTAAATAATTTAACAGGCTTCAATGTTAGCTTTTTACAGTCCTAGGCAGGAAATTGCAGAAAGACAATGAGGGAGCTGGCAGAAGGGCATTGGAGTCTCTGAAAAGATTACATATGCAAATAGGTACTATTTGCATGTCCTAGGACTTGTCTCCTTTTCCCATAGAAGGAACCTGGGTAGAAAAACCCTGCAAATTGTGGGGAGGCAGGAGAGAAAACAGGCAAAGTTTTCTATATTCTAAAGTATAAAACTTATAACTTTTATTAGGGCTACTCCAACACAAGCGAGATAACATACAATGGGGGACCCAAAAGAAACCAGAATCGTTCTCTGGTGGATGAGTCCATTGTAGTACATATTTGCAATACTAGATGCCTCTTGTGGGGACCCTTCTGCATCAGTCTGCCCATTGGCATCATCAAGTGAAATCATGCTGCCACATAGTAATTTTTTTTGTTAAGTGCCTCATGCTTGTTCGTCGATTTTTGTCATGGCTGTTTAACAAAATGGCTATTTTTAGATTGTTGTTATCTACTAATGCACAGTGTTTAAGGCACTAGAATTGTCAAGCTAATGGGATACCAGTGCTGTACTGAATAGGTAACTAGAAATGAGAAGTACACTTTACCAGTTTGTCCTGATGCCTTTCCGGTGTTCTAAACTACAACTCCTTGCACTGCTGACCTTTGTTCATAGTGGCTGGGGCAGATGGTTGCTGAAACCTGAAACATTTGGAAGGCACTGGGTTGGAGGAATGAGCAGAATTCACCAGAATGAGCAGGAGGGCCCACCAATGAATCAGAGATGTTTCACATGTTGATGAAAGTGAAGTAGCACACATCATGACCAGCTAAATGTAAGGTGACCAAGTCCAGATTCTCAAACTGCCTAACAGCACTGCTGAACCCATCAGCACTTATGTGTGAGTCTAGGTCTCTCTTCCTGCCATTATTTTATTTATCATTTGTAAATTAAGAGCCCAAAAGGCAGGAACCTTTGCAACAGGACTTCCTTTGAAATAAAAGTCAAGAAGTTGTAGCAACAGTTGGCCTTCAAAGAGGAAACGTCTTATAATATAATGAGGAAGACACTCCCAAAATCTGGTTTGTAAACTAGGTTATCTAGCCACCTATCCACTGGATGCTTGGAAAGTCAATCTTTTCTGGTTCAATTGTACATCAGAATGATTGTACTTTCTAGATCTGGCCTGTGTCCAATGATGTTCTCAGGTCCTAGCCTCTTCTTGAAGCCTGTACTGCTCTGAGCATGAATCTAGGTCCTCACCAGCTACTCTCTTTCTAAGCTTGTAGGGCAATCTGAGTCAGGAGGGGTGCAGGATACCTTCAGATTAAATGAAGTTACAGCTTGGTGATGGAATCTGTTTTGGACCTTTGAAACTGAAAATGTCCCGAGCATTCTGTCACTCCTATTTGTTAAATAAGGAGTATGTGTTATCTAGACATCATCTTAATCGATAAGAAAACTATAGTTTCTGCTATTTTGTGAAATCTGCCCAATGTACATTTTCCTGTAATGGCTCATTGTGTGTAACAGCTATTTATAACCTGCTTTTTTCCATAGCAGATTTCCAGAAGCATCTCAATATTTCCTCCCAACTTTTTTCCCATCCAATTAATAAAATGTTTGCTTTTGTACAGTGATGCTTTGATTTCTTAGAGGACCTTAGTTTGTTTTATATGTTTTGATTGTGTAGTTTATTAGCTCTGGATCTTATTTTCAGGAGTGGTTTAGATTTTCAGAATTACTTAATGCAGCGAGGAAGGCCACAAAGCAATGAAATCATTAAGGATTTATGAGGGGAGAAAGGTTTCCCTCACAATGATGAAGTGACTTGGATATCTTGGTGGAACTATGAAAGTTGGGGTGGCAAAGGAGGTATTTTGGGTCAGCACTGAATTTTGGCTCCTGCCCATAGGTTTTGCTGTTCTGAAAAATTGAGTTTCAAGGGGGAGTAGCTACTTGTGTATGAGTAGCTCCTTCATGGATCACTGCCTTATCATGGTGAAGGGGCTTGAGTAGCTCAATGAAGATATGAGCTATGCTGTGCAGGGCCACTCAAGACAGACAGGTCATAGCAGAGAGCTCTGACAA
>JAIXND010000774.1:3742639-3767046 GCA_023646645.1 Varanus salvator macromaculatus | reverse complement strand
TTTCCTATTTCTCTTCACAATATTACCTGTGGAAAAGCTGATGTCTATAATTTGATCCAGAGAAGATAGGGAAAGCCCATTTGAAGCCTTTTTACGCGGCGAATGACATACGGGGGAGGTGAAGAAGCTCTGGGAAGAAGCTCTGGGTTCTATGAAGACCTACAACACCTTCTAGAATTAACTCCAAAAAATGATGTCCTTTTCATCATGGGGGATTGGAATGCTAAAGTAGGAAGCCAAAAGATAACCGAAATAACAGACAAGTTTGGCCTTGGAGTACAAAATGAAGCAGGGCACAGGCTGGTAGAATTTTGTCAAGAGAATACGATGGTCATAGCAAGCACTCTTTTCCAAAAACCCAAGAAATGACTCTACACATGGACATCACCAGACGGTCAACACAGAAATCAGATTGACTATGTGTTCTGCAGCCAAAGATGGAGAAGCTCTATACAGTCAGTAAAAACAAGACCAGGAGCTGACTGTGGCTCAGATCATGAGCTTCTGGTGGCAAAGTTTAGGCTTAAGTTGAAGAAAGTAGGGAAAAGCAGTAGGCCACTCTGGTATGACCTAAATCATATCCCTGATGAATATACAGTGGAAGTGACAAATAGATTTAAGGAATTAGATCTGATAGACAGACTGCCTGAAGAACTATGGACGGAGGTTCGCAACATTGTACAAAGGCAGCAACTAAAACCATCCCAAAGAAAAAGAAATGCAAGAAAGCAAAATGGCTGTCTGAGGAAGCTTTACAAATAGCTGAGGAAAGAAGGGAAGCAAAAGGCAAGGACGAAATAGAAAGATACACCCAATTGAATGCAGAAATCCAGAGAATAGCTAGAAGAAATAAGAATACCTTCTTAAATGAACAGTGCAAAGAAATAGAAGGAAATAATAGAAATAGAAGGAAACAAGTGCTACATTCAATATGCCTGCAAATTTGGAAAACTCAACAGTGGCCGCAGGATTGGAAAAGGTCAGTTTACATTCCGATCCCAAAGAAGGGCAATGCCAAAGAATGTTCAAACTACCACACCATTGCACTCATTTCACATGCTAGCAAAGTTATGCTCCAAATCCTACAAGCTAGGCTCCAGCAGTATGTGGACCGAGAACTACCAGAAGTACAGGCAGGATTTCGAAGAGGGAGAGGAACTAGAGATCAAATTGCCAACATACGCTGGATCATGGAGAAAGCTAGGGAGTTCCAGAAAAACATCTACTTCTGCTTCATTGACTACGCTAAAGCCTTTGATTGTGTGGATCACAACACATTGTAGCAAGTTCTTAAAGAGATGGGAATACCTGACCATCTTATTTGTCTCTTGAGAAACCTATATGTGGGTCAAGAAGCAACAGTGAGAACTGGACACAGAACCACTGATTGGTTAAAAATTGAGAAAGGAGTTTGGCAAGGCTGTATACTGTCACCCTGCCTATTTAACTTATATGCAGAGCACATCATGAGAAAGGCAGGGCTAGATGAATCACCAGTTGGAATCAAGATTGCTGGGAGAAATAGCAACAACCTCAGATATGCAGTTGATACCACACTCATGGCAGAAAGTGAAGAGGAACTAAAGAGCCTCTTGATGCGGGTAAAGGAGGAGAGTGCAAAAGTTGGCCTGAAACTCAACATTAAGAAAACTAAGATCATGGCATCTGCTCCTATCACTTCCTGGCACATAGATGGGGAAGAAATGGAGGTAGTGACAGATTTTATTTTCCTAGGCTCCAAGATCACCGCAGATGGGGACTGCAGCCAAAAAATTAAAAGACGCTTGCTCCTGGGGAGGAGAGTTATGGGAAATATAGACAGCATACTAAAATGCAGAGACATCACCCTGCCAACAAAAGCGCGTATAGTCAAGGCTATGGTTTTCCCAGTTGCAATGTATGGCTGTGAAAGCTGGACCATAAGGAAGGCTGAGCACCGAAGGATTGAGGCCTTTGAGTTGTGGTGCTGGAGGAGATTCCTGTGAGTCCCTTGGACCGCAAGGCGATCAAACTGGTCAGTCCTAGAGGAGATCAACCCTGACTGCTCTTTAGAAGGCCAGATAGTGAAGATGAAACTCAAATACTTTGGCCACCTAATGGGAAGGAAGGACTCCCTGGAGAAGAGCCTAATGCTGGGAACAGTTGATGGCAAAAGAAGAAGGGGATGGCAGAGGATGAGGTGGCTAGGTGGAGTCACTGAAGCTGTTGGTGTGAGCTTGAGTGGACTCCGGGGATTGGTGGAGGGCAGGAAGGCCTGGAGGAATGTCGTCCATGGGGTTGCGATGGGTCGGACACGACTTTGCAACTAACAATAACAACAACAAGCTACTTGTGTTGTCTTTCTTTGCTGCTTGTTACAGTGTTCTGTTTACTTCCTTGCTTTGTGGATCTCACACTATCTGACATAGTTGGAAGAAGGAACTCTAACAACTCAAGTAGATTGACTTCCCGACTTGACTTCTGCAACGCTCTCTATGTGGGGCTGCCCTTGAAAATGGTCCGGATACTTCAATTTGTTCAAAATAGAGGTGCCAGGTTGCTGACGGGGACTGGGTGTTATGCATATATGACCCCAGTTCTCCATCAGCTACACTGGCTCCCCATTGAAGTCCGGGCCCAATTCAAGGTGTTAGTTATGACCAATAAAGCCCTAAACGGTTTGGGCCCTGTTTACCTGAAGGAGCGCTTATGTCCACATTTGCCCGCCTGCCCCTTGAGATCGGCGGAAGAGGCCCTTCTCCGAGAACCCTCCGTGAAGGAAATTAGGTGGGTGACTACTCGGAGGAGGGCTTTCTCTGTGGTGGTGCCCAACCTATGGAACACGCTCCCCAGAGAGGTCTGCCTGATGCCGTCATTATTTGTTTTTCAGTGCCAGGCGAAGACCTTTTTATTTAAATGCTATTTTAATTGTTAATATTTTTATTTGTTTTAATTTTTGGCCAGGGCGACTCAGATTATTTTATATGTATTAATATTGACTTTTTATGGTTAATTTTGAATTATTATTATATATATTTTTTTATACATGTGAGCCGCTCCGAGGCTTCAGTGATGGGGCAGCGTAGAAATGTGCAAATAAATAAATAAATAAATAAACTCTAGAAAAGAGGACATTGTTCTGACCCAGTCTTCTCCCCTTTCTTCCAAGCAGTCAGGGCAAAGGCTTTTTAACTTATACTCTTAATTAAGTTGACCAGCTAAGCTGACTTTGTGATACAAAAGAAGTACTATAGAAGTCAATAACAAAAAACACAAGCAAAGTTAGAATGCTTTCCATTAGGGGATGGTGGCTTAAGGACATTCATTTGATTCCAAATTGAGTTATTTTCCTTTCTTCCAAACCAAAAAAGGTGGATGCTTATGGGCCACTCTGCACTTTGGGATGATCAAGAAGAAATCTTGGATCTCCTCAGTATGATAGCCTTTTAAGTACATGTGGCATGCTATCATATCTCCCCTCAGTCTACTCTTCTCAAGACTAAGCATGCTCAATTCTTTCAATCTCTTCTCACAGGACTTTGTTTCCACTCCCCTGATCATCTTTGCTGCCTTCCTGTAAATCTCTTCTAATTTGTCTGCATCTTTCTTAAAGTGTGAAGCCCAAAACAGGACACAATACTCAAGGTGGGGCCTAGAAATGCTGAATAGAGACAAGTACCGCAAATGACTTGGAAGCTACACTTCTGTTAATGCAGCCCAGTATAGCATTTGCCTGTTTTGCAGCCACATCACATCATTCTTCCTGGAAGAAGTCTCTCTGTATAAAGAAAATTTGCTTATGAGAAGTTGGGACAGGATATGCTGGATAGGTCTCTATGACAAGCTAGTTTTTCTGTGAAGGGATTTTTTAAAGCAGGAGATCATCTGAACTGGAATGCATCCTAAACTACTTGATTCCACTGCTACCTATGTCATGAAAAGAACAAGTAGTGTGCATGCATAATGGGAAATGTAGAATGAAACTGGAGCTGCCTTATTTTGCCCAGTGATGAGATCCAGCTGCAAGTGTGCGTATGCATCACACAAGGATTTTGCAGGTCAGAGTGCTTGAACAGACTGTAACTCTGAGTGAAAGGAGGGTGCTCACACTTTTACTCATATGTTGCATGCTGCTTTTCTGTGAGCAACTGATTGGCCACTTTGTGAACAGAATGCTGGACTAAATGGACCATTGGTCTTATCCAGCATGACTCTACTTGGCTTCTCATCTTCCTGAAAGAAGTAGTTATAGCAGAAGTCTCAGAAGCTAGGGAAAGGTCAATGAAGGAATTAGTTGATTTAGGAGACATGTCAGGGAAGAGGAAGTGATTTGTGTTCCAAGAACATCTGGCTAGAGCTGTTACCTTGGACATTATCAGTGAGAATTGTTGACAGCTGGGGAAGTGAAAGAAAACACACACCCCCACCATTGTCTGGCTGACATCACTCCACTGTCAGATAGAAGGGACCAACCTCCCCCCATCCCAACTTTGGAAGGTCTTTTTCTTCTGCAGGATATTCATCTGGTGAGAGGTGTTATATCCAGACCTGTTGCTGGAAACTCTGTAGCAATGAGGTCTCTGTTAGATAACTCAAACAGTAAGTTTGCTTTATAGTTCTATTCAAGTGGAGTCCAGGTGCTTGGAATCAGGATGTTACACATTCTAGATCATGGGTCCTCAAACTATGGCCTACGGGCCGGATTCAGCCTGCCATGCTCATTTATCTGGCCCGCCTCAGAGCTTTTGGACTCACTTGGAGAAAACGATCTCTGAGTGAGTCCAAAAGTTCTGAGCTGGCGCAGGCGTTCTTTGAAACTGAGCAGAGAGCTGGCACATGCACCAAATTGTAACAGCTCAACTGCGTGTGTGGCAGCTCCCCCCCCTCACCCCCATTGCATGCATATACAGAGCAGGAATACGGAGTGGGAAGCAGAAGAGAGGAGAGTGAAAGAGAGAGAGAGAGAGAGATGAAAATGCTAAAAAAGGATTGAAGGTAAGAAAAATACAAATTTTTAAATCTGTTTCTAAGTATGTGAGCCACCTCCCCGGACTGCAGGCCAAGCCATGACTGCCTCACTGAGCCTGGAGGTGTGGGAGCTGGACCCTTCTATGGGCAAGCCGCCGCCATCGAGCAGCTGCCATGCTTCTTCCTGTGGTGGGGAGATGCAGGAGATGCCCCGCTCAGCCAGCCATGGCCCCATCCCTCACCTTGGAAAGAAGCCCTTACCTCAGAGCTGCCCTGCACTCACCTCTCCAGCCTCCCGCTCCTGCTCCCTCGGAACTGGGGCAGCGAGGAGGACTATAATTTCCATCATGCCCAACCAGCATGTAGTCCAACACATCTGGACAGTACCAGTTTTGGCAAGGTTGCACTTAAAATACGGTAGTCGTTAGCTCTGCATCCAAATACAGCCATTGTGTATTGTGGGAATTGTTCTGGGCTGACTTGCTTCAAATACTAAGAGTGGCATTAACAGTATTTATCCTTAGTATTTTTGCTTCATTCTTTTTAAATCCCAGTTGCAGTCATTAGCTGCATTATGCAAAATACTGTATTTAGTGCCTTGTTTGTGTTGTAGTTATGTTCCTTGAATATGGACATACTGTTCCCAACCACATAGGCAGGTTGCTTACCTGTAACTGTCGTTCTTCAAGTGGCCGTCTGTGCATTCACACATATGGGTGCTGCGCCTGCGCAGTGCCTAAGGCCGGAAAGATTGCAAAACTAATGGGTTTTGGTGGGGAAACTCCTCTCCCCTCCCCCTCAATGCTATAAATAGAGTGGAATGTCCGCCATTTTCTCAGTCTAAAAAAAGACTGGATGTTTGCCCCCTCTCAGGAGAGAGACATATTACAATAAATTCGGCAGGGAGCATGATAACCAAGATAAAAACATGGTACCGAGAAAATCCACTCACTGACACCGAGCGGGGCCAGTGGGTGGGTTGTGTGAATGCACAGATGGTCACTCAAAGAACAACAGTTACAGGTAAGCAACCTGCCTTTCTTCGTCATGGCCTCTGTGCATCACACATATGGGTGACTAACAAGAGGACTGCCCTACCCAAGGAGCAGTCCTGTCTGGCACGCACATCTAGGCAATAATGCCTGGCAAAAGTTTATGGGGCAGCCCAAGTTGCAGCTTTACAGATGTCCTGGATTGGAATTCCCACAGCAAAGGCAGAGGAAGCTGCTACTGCTCTCATTGAGTGACCCCTCAGAACAATGGGTAAGTCTATTTTGGCAAGTTGATATGCCAGCTCAATTGTTGGCACGATCCATTTCAAAAGTCTCTGTGAAGTTATAGGGGAGTCCTTGACATGCTCAGAATACTTCACAAAGAGGCGGTTGGATTGTGGAAGAGATTCTGTATGCGATCTGTAGAATGCTAAGCAATGGCAAACATCAAGGGCATGCAGTGATCTTTCAATCGGGTTCGATGGCAATGGAAAGAAGGCAGGTAAAACAATGTCCTGATTAATATGGAATGGAGTGGCTACTTTGGGCAAAAACGTCAAATCCGTACGGAGAACAACTATCTCTTTATGGAAGTTCAAATAAGGAGGGTCCACTCGAAGAGCACAAAGCTCACTAGCTCTTCGAGCTGATGTAATGGCTATGAGGAAGGCAGTCTTCCAGGATAGGAGATGTAAGTCAATAGTCACCAGAGGTTAAAAGGGGGCTCTGGTGAGTGCTTGAAGTACAACTGAGAGACTCCAAGTAGGCATGACAGGACGAATTGTTGGATGGAGATTCTGTAGTCCTTTGATGAATCTTCTAAAAATTGGTTGAGAAAAAACCGATGAACCCTGCATAGAACTGCAGTACTGCAGATGAACCCTGCATAGTACTGGGAGATCGCAGCTGTATAGCCCTTTATGGATGAAGGTTTAAGTCCCGAGTGATGTAGCTCTAAAAGAAACTGTAGGATATTCTCAATAGAAACATAGAAACAGAGCGAGTCAGAAGGGGCCTCCCGGGCCATCTAGTCTGACCTCCGGCACCAGCCGGCTCCGCTCACGACATGCCCATCATGTGCAGGTCCAGCCTGTCTTTGAACACCCTCACCGATGGGGCCTCAACGACCTCCTGTGGAAGCCCATTCCACACCCTCGGGGTCCTGACTGTCAGGAAGTGCTTCCTGGCATCCAAATGGAACCTTGGCTCCCTGAGCTTTGCTCCATTGGAGCGTGTCCTGCCTTCCTCTGCAGGGGAGAACAGGCCTCTCCCCATCTCCATGTGACAGCCCCTCACATACCTATATGTCGCCAACATATCCCCTCTGAGTCTCCTCTTCTCCAAGCTGAAGAGACCCAGTTCCCTCAGTTTCGCCTCATACGGCATCCCCTGCAAACCAGCCACCATCCTTGTGGCCCTACGCTGCACTGACTCCAACCTGGCTATATCCTTTCTGTAATGACGGGCCCAAAACTGAACACAATACTCCAGTTGTGGGCGCACCAGAGTCGTGTAGAGTGGTAGTAACACCTCTCTTGATCTAGAAGCCACACTTCTGGCTATGCAGCCAAGGGTGGCATTCACCCTCTTGACCACCGCATCACACTGCTGACTCATGTTTAGCCTGCGGTCAACCAGTACCCTGAGGTCCCTTTCACAAGTGCTGCTCTCCAGCCACTTGTCACCTAACCTGTACTTATGACAGCTATTCCTATGCCCCAAGTGCAAGACCTTGCACTTGTCCACACTGAACGCCATCCTGTTGTCTCCTGCCCACTTCCATAGTCTGTCCAGATCCTTTTGGATCTGGAGTATCTGCTCCTCAGTTGTGGCTACTGCTCCAGTTTTAGTGTCATCTGCGAATTTGATCAGCAGACTGTTCACCCCTTCTTCCATGTCGTTAATGAAAAGATTAAACAGGATTAGCCCAAGGACAGAGCCCTGGGGGACCCCGCTTGTCACTGGCTGCCATCCCGACGATTCCCCACTAATGGTTACCTTCTGCTTTCGGTCAGTCAACCATGCCCTAATACACTGGACAGTGCTTTGGTGTATCCCAAAACTCCTCAGTTTCTCCACCAGGATATCATGGGGCACTTTGTCAAAGACCTTGCTGGAATCCAGGTATACCACATCCACTGCATCCCCTCCATCTAGCCATCTGGAAACCTTGTCATAGAATTCCACAAGGTTTGTCTGGCAGGACCTGTTTTTGCGGAAGCCGTGTTGTGTGGCTGTCAGCCTCCCTTCCCTATCTAGCATCACTAGATCTCTCTCTATTATGAGCCTTTCCATTGTTTTTCCTACAATGGATGTAAGGCTAACCAGTCTATAATTCTATAATTCCCCAAGTCCTTCCTGCTACCCTTTTTGAAAATTGGGACCACTGATGCCACCCTCCAGTCCTCTGGAACTTCACCCGTTCTCCACAAGGCCTCAAAAATGGAGGCCAGCTGGTGTGAGAGAACCCCTGCCAACTCTCTAAGTACTCTCGGGTGTAACCCGTCAGGGCCTGGTGACTTTGTAATGTCCAATGCCCTGAGGAGCCCCTCGACTTCAAGGGGGGTGACTCTAATCTCTGCCCCTAAGTCCCCAGCCTCATCCAATCTCCTATATGGATATCCCCCGTCCTGCTTTGGGGAGAACACAGAGGCAAAATCGTCATTTAGCATCTGTGCCTGTTCCCTCATGTCAGTCACTGGATCTCCTTTCTCCTTATTTAGTGGTCCCACCACTTGTCTCCCCTTCCTTTTCCTAGTTACATGCTGAAAGAAGCCGTTTTTGTTGCTCTTGATATTCTTGGCAAGTCTCAGCTCATAATCAGCCTTAGCCTTGCGAAGAATCCTTCTGCAATGGGCCTCCTCCTCCCGGTATACCCTTTTGTCTATTTCCCCCAGTACCCATTTCCTATGGAGGCTCCCCTTTCGTCTAATCCCCCTAACCACTTCCTTTCGCATCCATGGCGGCACTCTCCTCCGCCTCCCCACCTTACTGACTAGAGGTATCATCTGGGCTTGCGCCTCCAAAACCTCCCTTTTGAGTGCCATCCACCCCTCCTCAACTCACTTACCTTCCAGTAACCTATCCCAAGAGACTTTCCCCAGTCTGGCCTTCAGTTGGCCAAAGTTGGCCCTCTTGAAGTCCCAGCTTCTAGTGCTCGCCCTGCTGCACGGCCCCAGTCCTCTGATCTCAAAGCAAAGGATGGAGTGATCACTCGCATCCAGAGCTCCCCTAATCTGTACTTCATCTATCAGCTCCTCCCTATTGGACAAGACCAAGTCCAGGATGTTTCCCCCCCTCGTCGCCTCTCGGACCCTCTGTGTGAAAAACCCACCCTCTAGAGCTTCTAGGAAGCGACGTGACCTGGCTGTCACCGCCGAGTGAGTCTCCCAAGAAATATGTGGGAGATTGAAATCCCCCATAATTACTGTGTCCCTCCCCCAAGATATCCTTAGAATCTGGCCTGTCAGGACATTATCCAGGGTCTCAAGTTGACCTGGAGGGCGATAACATACCCCCACTGTCAGGTCTCTTTCCCTGTCAAAACCCCTAAGTTTCACCCAGACTGCCTCTACCGAATCCCCATCTGTGCTGCATTCTATCTCACTGCATCCTATCCCTTCCCTGACATATAAAGCCACACCCCCACCTCTCTTTCCCTTCCTGTCCTTTCTAAAAAGGTGATACCCTTCTATGTTTACATTCCAGACTTGCCTTTCATCCCACCAAGTTTCTGTGTTTCCCACCAGATCGTATCCTCCTATTCCCAGGAGAGCTTCAAGCTCTTCCTGCTTATTACCCATGCTCCTAGCATTGGTGTACATGCACCACAACTCCTTCCCACCACTTCCTTTCCTTGGAGTGCCCAGCATCCTCCTTCCTCCCATCCTCCCTGGTACCTTGCCCCTCTGCGTAGAAGTCCTGTCAGTCCCTGCAGTATCTCTAAAGCCCTTCTCCCAGAGCCCCGATCCTCCCCGCACACTTGTCCAGTGCAGGCACGTTACTGGGGGGCCTGAACCCACCCCCCACTGGCTCAGTTTAAAGTCTTCCGGATGAAGCTCGCTAGAGCATCTCCAAAGGACCTTTTCCCCATCCTCGTGACGTGTAACCCGTCCCTTGCCAGAAGTCCATTGGCAAGAAAACGAGTGCTGTGGTCAAGGAACCCAAAGTGTTCCTTCTGGCACTACACCCTAAGCCAGTCGTTCACCTCAGAGGCCCTCCTGTCCCTTCCTGGCCCAAATCTCCGGACAGGTAAGATTGATGAGAAGGCCACTTGGGCCTTCAGCTCCCTGAGTTTCTTCCCCAAGGCCAGAAAGTCCCTGGTGATCCCGACCACACCCTGCCTGGCCACGTTGTTTGTGCCCACATGGATCACCAGGAGTGGCTGGTGACCCCCGGAGCGAACAAGACGCTCCACTCTGTCCTTCACATGCTGGATGCGTGCGCCCGGCAGGCAGCAAACCTCCCTTGTCTCAAGGCTGGGGCAGCACACCGCCGCCTCAGTGCCCCTCAGCAGGGAGTCCCCAGCAACAATCACCCGCCGCCGTACCTTCTCGGTGCTGGTGGGCAGCTGTGCCCTGGTCCTTGCCTCTCCTGCAGTGGCTCCCTTGCCTCCTGATGTCCCAGGCTGGGGGTCCTGCTGGTTCCCCGAGGCCTCGTCAGCCCCAGCCTCCCCAAGTGGAGAGAACCTGTTTCCCAGCTCCAGATCGGTGCCAGGAGAAGGAGGAGGCCGTACTGGCCCCCTCCTCCTGTGGGTGACATACCGCCATGTCTCCGCAGCTGCTCCTCCCGTGGTCTCTCCCTCAGCCCTCTGTCCAGAGGGGGGCTGCTCCGGCGGGGCCTGGAGAGCTCTCTCAGCCCTCAGGCACCTCACCTCCTCCTCTAGCAGGGTCACCATCTTGCACCGAGGGCAAGTGTATCCCTGCCTCTCCTGGGGGAGAAGGGCGAACATGTCGCAGCTCTCACAGCGGACAGCAACACCCGTGACTCCCGCCAAGGCCATCTCCTGGTCTGCCATCGGTATCCCTTCCGAGACCTTGCCTTGGTCCCCTGCCTTGTTAGTCCTGCAGTTCCTCTCACTCGCCCAGTTCTCCCAGACAAAACCCACTTGCACACACACACAAGGATAAAATAAATGTAAATTTAAATCGGAAGAAAAAGCACAGCAAAGCAAAGCAAAGCGCAAACAAAACAAAAAACACACACACAAACAAAACAAAACAAATCAATCAAACAAACAAACCTCTGTGTCTCTGGGAAGGGAGTCTCTGGACCGTCTGGACCGCAGCTAAGGGACACAGACAAGGGACGACACCCTTAACACGCTGCACCCGAGCTTGGCCTTATCAGTCCCTCAGGCCAGTGGCCCTGCCCCCTGCTTCCTCCTGGCTGCTCTAGCTCTCTGGCCCTGCCCCCTCCCTCTCTGCTGCTCCTGGACCTCTGCTCCCACCTGCCCAGCTCCTACCTTGCCTTCGCCAGTCCCCTGGCCACTCAGCCCTCTCTCCCAGCCTGTGCCTCTGCTGCTCTGCCGCTCTGCCAGGAGGCCAGAGCCAAAAGAGCCAATAGAAGCCGACGAAGCAACAAATGAATTGGATTCTGCGAAAGAGGAGAATCGATGCCACTTTGCTGCGTAGGATCTTCAAGTTGATGGTCTTAAAGCAGATTTGAGAATGTGCTGGATATCTGGATTGAGAGTGCATGACCCAAAGGCAAAGTATCAGATCTGAGTGAGCAAGTGATGTCTCGGTTCCGTAACCGGAAAGTCCAAGTGGTCATGTAATCATCGGTAGCAAGTTGGTATCATGAGACATTGGATTCGCCAAGCTGTGAGGCTCAATGAAGTGAAGTCCAGGTGACGAACAGCTCTGTCTTGCTGCGTTATCAAATGAGGTATCGGTGGTAAATGGAGAAAGGTGTTGTTGGACAGTCAGAGGAGAGTGGAGAACCATGCTTGACGGGGCCATCAAGGTGTAATCAAGATTCCCATAGCATTGTCATGGATGATCTTTGATATAAGCTTCGTTATCAGTGGAATCAGAGGGAAGGCGTAAAAAGTGATGTTGGACCATGGAACCTTCAGGGCGTTGCCTGTTGAGCCCAGTCCAATGCTGGCCCAGGAACAGTACACGTTGCATACCCTGTTCTCGTGGGTAGTGAACAAGTCCATGTCTGGATGTCCCCAGTGTAGGAAAAACTGTTTGCAAATCTGTTGATCTAGCTCATTCGTGAGTCGTCGACATTCATCTGCTCAACATGTCTGCTTCCTCGTTGTCGGTACCGGCTAGGTGAACCACCAGAAGAGTTATGTCTCTCGAAATGCACCAGTCCCAGATCTTCATTGACAGATGAGCTAGAGAAGTGGATTTCATCCCGCCCTGTTTATTCACATAGAACACAGCGGCCATGTTGTCGGATGCAACTTGAACCACGTCGCTGGACAGTATCCTTGAAAGATCAGATGGTCTTGAAGATCACTAGAAGCTCGAGATAGTTGGTGTGTTTGGCAGATTCCTGTCAGTCCTAAGTGCCCTGCGTTCAAAGCCCTGCACATACAGTTCCCCAACCGATCAGAGATGCATCGGTATAGAGAGTCAGGGTTGGATGAGGTGGACGGAGTGGAGCACCTACATTCAGATTGTCTGGAACTGTCCACCATGATAACGTGTGTAGGATGGACAGCAGAGGGCGAATTGGTTTGCTGTGGGTGGAACATCCCATTGAAATATAATTGAAGTGGTCACAAAGTCTGGCATGAGGAACGGTGGCCACCGAAGCGGCCATGTGACCCAGGAGCTTCTGGATCAAAAGAGCTGGAACAGTCCTGTCTCATCACATTAGATGGATCCATGAACACAGATTGTCTTGTCGAGCCAGGGGAAGAAATGCCCTTGCTAGGGTGGAGTTGAGACAGGCTCCAATGAAATCGATCACCTGTGAAGGGATAAGGACGATTTTTCACAATTAATGCAGTCCCAAATTGTCCAGAAGAGTACAAGTTATATCCACAACTGAAAGAAGACCTGCCCGGGTCGGGGAAACTATTAACCAGTCATCCAGGTAAGGGTACACTTGGATACCTTGAAGCTGAAGGTGTGCACACACTGGAGCCATGCATTTATTGAAGACCCATGGTGCAGTGGCTAGTCTGAATGGAAGAACATTGAACTCGAATATGTCGGAACCGACCGTAAATCGTAAGAGATGCCTATGGGAGGAGTGGATAGAAATGTGAAAGTAGGCATCTCTTAAGTCCAGGGAGGCGAACTGATCTTCTCTCCTCAGCAATGGAGGGATATTTTGAAGAGTAGTCATCCAAAACTTCTTAGGCTTGATAAACCTATTAATATCCCATAAATCCAGGATCAGACAGAGACCATCATCCCGCTTAGGGACAGTAAAATATCTTGAATAGAATCTGTGAAGTCCCTCAGAACGTGAAAGCTGCCGGATTGCTCCTTTACAAAGCAATTGGAGAACTTTGTCTACTAGCACCAATGAGCATGGTGTAAATCGGATCAGACCTGACAGAGGAACGATGTCAAATTCTATTCTGTATCTGAGCTGGATAATGGATAAAACCCACCGATCAGATGTGATGGACTCCCAAATGGGGAGTCAACTTTGCAGTCGATCCCCAAAAGGGAGAGGGGAGGGTGGGTGTAGGAGGAGAGGAGAGGTTCGCGAAGCCCATCAGCACTGACGCTTCTCGGATTTGAAGCGGCGGTGGCTCTGCTGGAAGCACTGTTGTGGAGGTTGCTTCTGACGCTGCTGACGTGGCTGGAAATGCTGTCTACCCGGGAACTGGGAGTATTGCTGAGGTCTGTATGACGGATGGGACCATGACCACTTACGTCAGGGCTAAGCAGGAACCTTCATCCGACGAGCGGTCATTCTGGACTCATGGATTGACTTGAGCTTGTGGTCTGTCCTTGAGTGAAACAGGCCGGAATCGTTGAACAGCATTTCCTCGATTCAGTGTTTCATTTCCTTGGGGAAATTGCAGCTCTGAAGCCATGCATGTTGGTGGAGGGAGATGGCACTGACCAGAGCCCTGGAGTCGGACTCAATGTGGTGCCTTGCCATCAACAGTTGTTGAATAGATACCTGCATAGCTTCTTTGATGAACACTCTTGCCAGGTCTCTTTGCTGGTCTGGTAGGGAAGCAGTGATGTTATCAAGCTTCTGCATAAGGAAGTATTGATACCAGGCCAGTGTTGCTTCGTAGTTAGATATATGAAGACTGAGTCCAGAGGCTGCATAGACTCGACGTGCTAACATATCAATCTTCCAACCCTCCTAATCCTGAGGTGTAGCATGGCCCCGCGACTCTCGTCCCTGGGAGGATTCTATGACCACCGAGTTTGGTTACGGGTGGTGCAGGAGAAATGGAATGTCCTGCTCCCGGACTCGATACATCACCTCGTACCACCATGACCTAGGTTGGGGTTGAGTTGGCAGATCCCAAGGCTGCACCATGGCCTGTCGGAGGGTCGTAGAGGCAGGATGATGACCACTGATTGTTCACCTCTAACAATATCATAAAACTTGTCTGTGCTAGGGTCGAAACAGTGCTGGGCTTTGATCTCTAGCAAACGGACAAGTCTTGCCATTAGTTCCCCGAAGGTAGTATGGGGTTCCTCTGGCAATCCCGGACCCTGAGTCGTGATGGCTACATCAGGGGAGGTCAAAGCCACTTAGGATTCATCTGAGTCGGTTCCATATTGGAGTGGGCCACTAGAAGAGGAATCCCCTGGTGAGATGGGGTGTCCTAATCTCATCAGCCTGGATGTGAATGGGTCCCCTCTCAGTACTGGGGAGTGAGCCGACGCATAGTAGGCGAAGGATGGGTAGTCATCCCAGCCTCCATGATGACTGCCGTATCGAGGCTGGTCCCATTCCTCCAGGACCTGTTCTGGGGAATGACATCGGTGCCAAGATTGATAAGAGACTGGTCTCGCAATTGGTCCAGGATGCAGCATCAGTGTTAGAGAATGCGCCTCCAGCAGGGAATCACAAATCTCACCATCAGAGATGGATTCATGTAACGGCACTTTGGGTCGCTCAGGGGACGAATGCACTGAGTGTGTGACCTGTCTAGGGAAGCCTGGTGGAGTCACCTGCATGGCAGTTTGCAGTGACGGGCCCGTCGGCGTTGGTACCATCATGGCCGTCGGGACCGATGGTACAGACGATCCTGAATCACAGTGTCATCCCTGATCAGGTTTCCTGGGCTTATGGGTTGACTAATCCGATTTGTCTTTCCTTGACTTTTTATGGCCAGAGAATTTATTGGATCCTCCATGCTTCCTCTTCTCCTTTTTCTTATGGGGAGAAGAAGGAGGTTGCTGGGTCTCCACAACAGGGGCACCATCAGCCGATGGGTGCAGTGGAGGCGCAGTAGAAGCCGAAGCAGGCTTAGCAGCCATTTGGTCAGATTGCATGAGGGCCTGGTCCCACATCATCTTCCTCAGGCAGTTTTCATGATTTTTGCTCACCTGTTTGGTGAAGGCCTGACAATGGCCACATTTATCAGTCCTGTGCCCCTCACCCAGGCAGAGGAGACACAGATCCTGTGGGTCAGTAGGAGACATCTTCGACCCACATTGAGAACATTTGCGGAAAGCCACCCGCAGTACCATCAGAAGGAGAAATGAGAAGGAGATAGTAAAGAGGGTAAAATAATATTTTTGTTTTTGTTTTTTTTTATAGAAAGTCGAAGAGTAGAGGAAAAACTTGAATGGGGGAAAAAACTTGGAGACTAGATAAGACAACAACTAGTAATAAGAACATAGCAATGAAGATCAATACGAACGAGAGATAAAGGTCTCTAGGCACAGCGAACGGTGGTTGCAAAAGACTGAGAAAATGGTGGACACTCTGCTCTATTTATAGCATTGAGGGGGAGGAGAACAGAGCTTTCCCGCCAAAAACCATTAGCTTTGCCATCTTTCCGGGCTTAGGCACTGCGTAGGCACAGCACCCATAAGTGTGATGCACAGAGACCACAACAAAGAACTTGGGCTTCTGCTGCAGCCTGAGGGAGCAGAGCAAACATTTTTTTATTTTTAATTAATTTTAATTTTAATTAATTTTTTATGTGCAGTGTGCATAGGAATTCATATTTTTTTCAAACCATAGTCCAGCCCCGCAACAGTCTGAGTGACAGTGAATTAGCCCTCTGTTCAAAAAGTTTGAGGACCCCTATTCTAGATGCTTTTTATTTCTCCTGCTGTCCACCTGCTCATTCCCTCTTCTTTTCTGTATCTCAGTCCCATTCTCCCTCTCCTCTTGTCTTAATAAACCCACTTCAATGTGACCTGTTGTTTCAGTGAGTTGTGGTGCTAAATCTGGTATCTTGGCCATGGGGCTGAATTTAATTACTGTGTGGGTTGAATCCAGCAGTGTTGATTCAGAGAGGGGCTTCTTTGGCATTCCATTCTCTTACTTCTCTGTGGTATAGTGGCAGGTTTCCACCTGTATAGGGTTTTTTTTTTAAACTAGGATCTCCATGTGGATCTGATTATGTAAAAAGATGTTGAAAGAACAGAACACTGACTTTCTCTGCTTACAGAACTGTCTATATTAGAGTGAGGATACATTAATATATTTTTATTACATTCATTCTGTAGTCTTTTAAGACCTTCCAGAATGACTTAATGCAAAATACTGTAGGTCTAACAAAACCAAACTGAAGCTCTCAATTAAAAATGGTTTTGGGTGAACTTCTACACAAGTTTAAGACAGAAGTAAGGCCTACAACTCCCAACATTCTTCAGCTGGCATAGTATCAGTTTTGTTAGTAGGTGCAGTTTTGACCTGAGCTATGAGCCAGTTGTCAGTTCACTGCTTCCTTAAAAAAAAAGTTATTGTTTTGCTTCTCAGACCAAGATTTTTTTTTAAAGAGTGGCTCTTCTTCCTAACTGGCTTTTCCTTTTAAAGTAACTGTGGTTATTCTGTATTAGGGTTTTTAAATGCTTTCCATTTCCAAGGAATATGTGGATATTGTACATCACCAGAATATTGAGGTGGAGAATTTACAGAATATATGTTACATACTGATATTTGACACCATGAAGTTTGGACATGTAAAATTCAATTCTATATTGTTAAAAAAGTAAATGCCTAGCTTGAGTTTGCACTTAATCTTTATTTATCTTACCCCTCAGGCATAAGAGGTGATAGTTATACAGATCCTATACAGTTTCATACATTCAGACCTAGTGGACAAAGTGAGAGCTACAGGAAGTCTGTGAGAAATTGACCATGTCATACTTGAATTCTTGATTCTAAAGGAAGCAAAGGCAAAGGTAGCCAAACATGTACCCTGGATTTAGGAAAGTCAATTTTAATCAACTCAGAACATTGATAAGTTCTATGGCAAGAGACTCTAATGTGAAAAGGCGTTTAAGATGGGTGGGAAAGTTTGAAAAAAGAAATTCTAAAGGCACAATTGCAAACAATTCCAACAAGGAAAACAGGTAGAAGACAACAGAAAAAACCTGTGTAGCTGAGACATTGTCACAAAACAAAAATGGACATGTATAGGAAATGGAAGGAAGGCCAGGCTACAGAGGACAAATACAGACAGGTAGCAGGGAATTGCATGGAAGGCATCAGGAAGAATAAAGCTAAGAATGAACTAAGGCTATCAAGGGATGCTAAAAGTGACAAAAAAGCCTTCTTCAGATAGGTCTAAAGTAAGATAGAGGAAAGAAATTGGGGTTCAACTACTCAATATGGATGGCATAATTATAACAGATGACAACAGAAAGCCAGAAGTGCTCAATGCCTACTTTGACTTAGTCTTCTCCCAAAAGTAGATCTATGACCATCCTTTTAAAGGGGAAGTACAAGCTGAAGGAGCAGAATGACAGCTGAAGATTGATACACAAATGGTCAAGGATCATCTAATTGGGTAGGAACCTGGGAGCTACAGACCAGTCAGTCTGACATCAATCCCTGGGAAAATTCTGGAGCAGATTATAAAGCAGTCTGTAGACATCATGAAAATAATGCAGTGATTACTAGATGCCAACATGGATTTCTCAAGAACAAATCCTGCCAGACTAATCTGATTTCCTTTTTTGATTGGGTAACTTCCCTGATGGATGGTGGGAATGCTGTGATGATAATGTATTTTGACTTCAGCAAAGCTTTTGACAAACTGCTTCATGCAAACTAGCAAAAAATGGGCTAGATGAAATGAAAATCAGGTAGATCCACAGTTGGCTACAGATTTGGAAACATAGAGTACTTATCAGTGGCACCTTCTCAAACTGGGGAGAGGTAACAAGTGGGGTGCCACAAGGTTCAATCCTGGACCTAGTGCTCTTCAATATTTTCATTAAAGATTTGGATAAGGATGCGGAGGAACAATTATCAAATTTGCAGATGACACAAAACTAGGTGGGATAGCTAATACCCTGGAAGACAGAAACAGAATTGAAGGTGTTCTTGATAGGTTGGCGCTCCGGGATGAAAATAGAATGAAATTCAGTAGAGACAAATATCAAGTTCTGCACCTAGGAAAAAGAATCAATTAATCAATTCTTTATTCAGTCATTGACTAGCAAATAAAACCCAAAATTACAATTAATTAGGATAAGAAAAAGTTATTCTAAAATTAAAAAAGGTAAAGGTTTCCCCTTGACGTTACGTCCAGTCATGCCTGACTCTAGGGGGCGGTGCTCATCTCCGTTTCCTGGCCGAGGGAGCCAGCGTTTGTCCGCAGACAGTCTCTGTGGTCATGTGGCCAGCATGACTAAACACCGAAGTGCACAGAACGCTGTTACCTGCCCACTGAAGTGGTACCTTTTCATCTACTTGCATTTGCATGCTTTCGAACTGCAAGGTTGGCAGGAGCTGGGACGGCGCATGGGAGCTCACCCCAAGTGCAGATTCGAACCGGCGACCTTTCAATCAACCAGCTCAACAGCACAGCGGTTTAAACCACTGCGCCACCTGCAGTCCATTCTAAAATTACAGCTAATTAAAATAAGAAAAAATACGATCATTCTAAAAAATCTAACAAACTTTAGAATTAATTGTACAGTGGACTGTGTAGACTAGTACTTGCCTGAGATCAAAGAAATAAAATCAGACTGATTATATAAAAACATCTTAAGATAAAAAGATTGGAATGACCAGGATATTTAGAATAGGGAAGGAATAACAATTCCTGGTGAGCACCTGCATAGGGAGGACAATAAAGTATAACTTGCTCCAGCTATTCAATTATTTCTCCCCCCACATGGACATAGTCTCTGTTCAAAGGGGATTTTTAATATTTCCTTCCAGTAACAACTGTTGGGAGAGCATTGAATCTAGCTAAGGGTAAAGCCCTTCTAAATTTTGGAATCATTATACAACTGAAATATCTGACTGGTTGGAGAAAATGTGCAGAAGGTATTTCTGGATAGAATTGGACAATCTGCTTGTAGCTCTACATCAATGGCCCACTGTTTAAGTACTGCTAATGCCCATTGATAGCCTATCGAGATGATAGCTGGCCATGAATAGCCATATAATTGCAATTTGGCCTATATTGCCTGGCTCCAGGAGCTCTGAAAACTATCATTCATAATTAAAGAGACCAAACCAACTGGAAAGAAGCTTGAGCCAGTAGAAGATGTAAATCCGGGCCAGTGTTTCAATTTTAAGAAGGCCAGCTTCACATTGAAGGACTGTATTCGAAACACAGCGAGGTGCTTTTATTTTTTATTTTTTTTATTTTTTATTTAAATATTTATATGCCGCCCCTTGCAGCAGCCTCGGGGCGGCTCACGACATTAAACAAATATATTATTAAAAACATATACCAAATTTAAAAACTGGCCCATCTCAGGTTATCATATAAAAACATACAACAAAAATAAATAACAAGTTTAAATTAAACTTAAATTAACATAAATTAAACATAAATTAATTAAACATAAATTAAACCAAAACATAAACACAAATTAACAATAATATTAATTAAAATATTGTCTAAATAAAAAGGTCTTCGCCTGGCGCCGAAAAGCAGATAACGACGGCGCCAGGCGAGCCTCTCTGGGGAAAAGATTGTTCAAAGATTGTTCTCAAGAACTTGGACTGAACTCTTTCCAAAGGAAGACCTGTAGGGTCCCAACTGAGCTCCAAACAGGAACTGGACTGTGGGTATATGCTGCACTCCTTTGCAGAAACAAAAGGATTGTAAAGCCGAGATTGTTTTTTGTGCATTTAAGATGATATAGTTGGCATGAGACTTATGATTACCTATAGCATGGAAGACAATCCCCAGGTATTGAAGGATTTAACTTGCTCTATTAGATGGTTATTTAATCATTAAACATGCATCTTAGGGCACTTGGCAAAAACCATGTCTTTGGTTTTAGAGTAGTTAATTTCTAGATTTTCTTTTGACAATGCTCAGCTAGTATGTGAAGTGCCCATCTCAGGCCAATTTGTGTTTCAGAAAGCAACACAGCATCATCTGCATACAAAAGATGTGTCTATTTCCCAGTTTTGGCAGATAAATAGAAGGACTGCTCCATTTATCAATAAGAAAATTAATGTATACATTAAAAAGTGGAGGGGCTAGTATGCATCCTTGTCTCATTCCCCTCTTAACCAGAATTTCTTTGGTGCTGTGACCTTGGGCATTGCATTGCACCTTCATCTGAGAATTCTTATATAATTTGTATATAAACATGAATAATCTTGTATCAATTGAGAGAGAGCTCAGTTTCTCCCAGAGTTTGGAGAAGAGTTTGAAGATGAAGGGCAATGAATGCTGTATAGAGTGATGAGCTTGCTCTAGAAGAGTATTTCTAGATCAGTTGTTGAAGGGTTAAAGCATGATGAATGACTGAGTGGCTTTCTCTAAAGCTGCCAGCTCATTAGCCAAAATATTCTCAGTCACAACCCTGTCCTGAGTTTGTAATACAGATGAATGCCATTTTCTCTTTTGCTTCTGGAGCTAGTGGGATCTTCTTTTTCTTCTCTTTCTTTTTTTCTTTAGTTTTGAAAGTGCTGTTTATTTATTTATTTATTTAAATATTTATATGTTGTGTTTTATGTTGTGTTTTTATTGAATTTTAACTATTGTTATTGTATTATTATATTGCTATTTTAACTTTTTCTAAGCTGTCCTGAGGTGCTTTTTGCAAAGGACAGGATAGAAATGTTTTGAATAAAATAATAAAAATCTGCCATTACCTCTTGGTGATGTCCAGGATGGTGAGGAAATTGGTCTGCCCTACTTGCTCTAGCAGACGGTCCAACCCATGGCATGAAATATGAATTGAACTTTGAGACAGAGTCCACTTTTTTGAAGTTAATGTGGAAATGAACAGTCCCATCCTGCTTGGGCACTAACATGGGCTGATTTCTCCATGCACTTAGAAACATAGAAACAGAGCAAGTCAGAAGAGGCCTCTCGAGACATCTAGCCTGACCCCAGGCTCCAGCTGGCTCTGCTCACGACATGCCCACCATGTGCATGTCCAGCCTATCTTTGAACACCTGCATCGATGGGGCCTCAATGACCTCTCATGGAAGCCCATTCCATACCCTGGAGTCCTAACTGTCAGAAAATGGTTCCTGGCATCCAAATGGAACCTTGGCTCCCTGAGCTTTGCTCTGTTGGAGCGCGTCCTGGCCTCCTCTGCAGGGGAGAACAGGTCTCTACCCATCTGCATGTGACACCCCCTCACATACCTGTATGTTGCCAACATATCCCCTCTGAGTCTCCTCCAGGCTGAAGAGACCAAGTTCCCTCAGTCTCGCCTCATACCCCATCCCCTGCAAACCGACCAACAACCTTGTGGCCCTATGCTGCACTGACTCTAACCTGGCTATATCCTTTCTGTAATGAGGGGCCCAAAACTGAGCACAATACTCCAGTTGCAGGTGCTCCAGAGTCGTATAGAGTGGTAGTAATACCTCTCTTGATCTAGAAGCCACACTTCTGGCTATGCAACCCAGGGTGGCGTTTGCCCTCTTGACCACCGCATCACACTGCTGACTCATGTTTAGCCTGCAGTCAACCAGTACCCCGAGGTCCCTTTCACAAGTGCTGCTCTCCAGCCACTTGTCACCTAACCTGTACTTATGACAGCTATTCCTATGCCCCAAGTGTAAGACCTTCCACTTATCCACATTGTACGCCATCCTGTTGTCTCCTGCCCACTTCCATAGTCTGTCCAGATCCCTTTGGATCTGGAGTACCTGCTCCTCAGTTGTGACCACTGCTCCAGTGTTAGTGTCATCTGTGAATTTGATCAGCAGACTGTTCACCCCATCTTCCATGTCATTTATGAAAAGATTAAACAGGATTGGCCCCAGGACAGAGCCCTGGGGGACCCCGTTTGTCACTGACTGCCATCCAGTCGATTCCCCACTAATGGTTACCCTCTGCTTTTGGATAGTCAACCATGCCCTAATTCATCAGACAGTGCTTTGGTGTATCCCAAAACTCCTCAGTTTCTCCACCAGGATATCATGGGGCATTTTGTCAAAGGCCTTGCTGAAATCCAGGTATATCACATCCGCTGCTTCCCCTGCATCTAGCCATCTGGAAACCTTGTCATAGAATTCCACAAGATTTGTCTGGCAGGACCTGTTTTTGTGGAAGCCGTGTTTGTGGCAGGCAGCCACCCTTCCCTATCTAGCATCACTAGATCTCTCTCTATTATGAGCCTTTCCATTGTTTTTCCTACAATGGACACAAGGCTAACCGGTCTGTAATTCCCCATGTCCTTCCTACTACCCTTTTTGAAAATTGGGATCACTGATGCCACCCTCCAGTCCTCTGGAACTTCACCCATTCTCCACGAGGCCTCAAAAATGGAGGCCAGCAGGCGTGAGAGAACCCCTGCCAACTCTCTAAGTACTCTCGGGTGTAACCCGTCAGGGCCTGGTGCCTTTGTAATGTCCAGTGCCCTGAGGAGCCCCTCGACTTCAAGGGGGGTGACTCTAATCTGTGCCCCTAAATCCCCTGTCTCATCTAATCTCCTATACGGATATCCCCCATCCTGCTTTGGGGAGAACACAGAGGCAAAATAGGCATCTGTGCCTGTTCCCCCATATCAGTCACTGGATCTCCTTCCTTCTTATTTAGTGGTCCCACCACTTGTCTCCCCTTCCTCTTCCTATTTACATGCTGAAAGAAGCCCTTTTTGTTGCTCTTGATATTCTTGGCAAGTCTCAGCTCGTAATCAGCCTTAGCCTTGCGAAGAATCCTTCTGCAATGGGCCTGCTTCTCCCAGTATACCCTTTTGTCTATTTCCCCCAGTACCCATTTTTTATGGAGATTCCTCTTTCATCTAATCCCTCCAACCACCTCCTTTTGCATCCATGGTGATGCTCTTCTCCGCCTCCCCACCTTACTAACTAGAGGTATCGTCAAGGCTTGTGCCTCCAAAACCTCCCTTTTGTGTGACATCCACCCCTCCTTAACTCGCTTACCTTCCAGTAATCTATCCCAGGAGAATTTCCCCAGTCTGACCTTCAGTTGGCCAAAGTTGGCCCTCTTCTAGTGCTCGCCCTGATGCATGGCCCCAGTCCCCTGATCTCAAAGCAAACGATGGAGTGATCACTCGCATCCAGAGTTCCCCTAATCTGTACTTCATCACTTACTGACTCTATCACCCCAAGCTGTAATATGTTCCTGGCCTCATCTATTATGACTTGTCTTAACTTCTGCAGGTAACGATGGGTTGGCACCTAGACTACTGTCCCAGGGATGGTCTCAATAGGACGAGCTATGGGGGAGGTGTGCCCTTGTAACTCTGGGAAAACCTCTGCCTCCGACCACCTTACCTGTTCTACTTGTTTAGGATTCAAGCAAAGGTCCAGAACAAGGCTGCTAGGGTTCCGTGTCAGTTCTTCCCCAAGATTCTGCCACTCTTGACCATTTTCAATGAGGTGAGCCTGACTCTCTCTTTCTCTCCATTTCTTCAGAAGGTTACATGATATATTTGAGGGTAGAATTGGCTTGTGTGGCTTGAACTGCCAACCCTTTCTCACCAGGTCTAGGATACCCCGAGGGTGCCTCCCATACAATAACTCAAAGGGTGAAAAATCCATGGAGGCCTGTGGCACTTCCCGTATGGCAAACATCAGTCACAAATTTCTTTAACATCTGTTTGAATGTTCTATAGAACCACTTGACCAAGTCATTGGTTTGGGGTTGATATACCAAGTTGTGAAGAGGCTTAACTTTTAGGGTCTTCCAGAGTTGTTTCAGCACTTGATTCATGGAATTTGATCCCAGATCTGATAGTATCTCAGTATAGTATGCTCTAGCGAGCTTCATAGTATGCTCTAGCGAGCTTCATCCGGAAGACTTTAAACTGAGCCAGTGGGGGGTGGGTTCAGGCCCCCCAGTAACATGTCTGCACTGGACAAGTGTGCAGGGAGGATCGGGGCTCTGGGAGCAGGGTTTTAGAGATACTGCAGGGACTGACAGGACTTCTACAGAGAGGG
>JAIXND010000774.1:3726507-3742311 GCA_023646645.1 Varanus salvator macromaculatus | reverse complement strand
TAGGAATAGCTGTCATAAGTACAGGTTAGGGGACAAGTGGCTGGAGAGCAGCACTTGTGAAAGGGACCTCGGGGTACTGGTTGACTGCAGGCTAAACATGAGTCAGCAGTGTGATGCGGTGGTCAAGAGGGCGAATGCCACCCTTGGTTGCATAGCCAGAAGTGTGGCTTCTAGATCAAGAGAGGTATTACTACCACTCTACACGACTCTGGTGCGCCCGCAACTGGAGTATTGTGTTCAGTTTTGGGCCCCTCATTACAGAAAGGATATAGCCAGGTTGGAGTCAGTGCAGCGTAGGGCCACAAGGATGGTGGCTGGTTTGCAGGGGATGGGGTATGAGGTGAGACTGAGGGAACTGGGTCTCTTCAGCCTGGAGAAGAGGAGACTCAGAGGGGATATGTTGGCAACATACAGGTATGTGAGGGGGTGTCACATGGAGATGGGGAGAGGCCTGTTCTCCCCTGCAGAGGAAGGCAGGACGCGCTCCAATGGAGCAAAGCTCAGGGAGCCAAGGTTCCATTTGGATGCCAGGAAGCACTTCCTGACAGTTAGGACCCCGAGGGCGTGGAATGGGCTTCCACGGGAGGTCGTTGAGGCCCCATCGGTGAGGGTGTTCAAAGATAGGCTGGACATGCACATGGTGGGCATGTCATGAGCGGTGCCGGCTGGTGCCGGAGGTCAGACTAGATGGCCCAGGAGGCCCCTTCTGACTCGCTCTGTTTCTATGTTTCTATGTTTCTATGTATCTCCTTGGGGAAACCCACTCTGGAAAAGACACCCAACAACTCATTGGCTATGGCCTTAGGCTTAATACCCCATAGAGGAATCACCTCAGGGTTCCAGATAGTATAATCCACTATTACTAAAATATATAGGTGCCTCTTGGCTGACCTTTTGAAGGGCCCTACTACGTCTGCCCCCATGCACTCAAATACTTCCCTTATCACTGGTAATGGGATGAGGGGTCCAGTGGGAGGCCCTTGCCCTTGGGCCTTCTGGCACTCTGGGCAGGATAGACAGTAGTTCCTGACCTGGGCATATACCCCCAGTCCGTAAAATTGGCCTATGAGCCTCTCCAAGGTCTTAAGTGCCAGGTGTCTTTCTGCAGGGATGTCATGGGCCATCCTTAGAAATGACATTCTAAGGGGTTCGGGGACCAGCAATTGTCTAAGTTCAGGCTTATCCCCATGAACTGGCACCACCAAGTACAATAAATCCCCAGCCATGTCAAAATAGGGTCCCTGGACTCTCCTTTGGCTCGACTCTGGACCAGCATGGGCCTGGCACAAGACAGGGCCTAGAAAACCTTTGGGCTTTTGATACCCAAGGTGGTAGGAGTCCTATATCATCCTCCTCCCCAACCAAGGACTCCCCTTCCAACACCTCCCTTATGAGCGCCTCAAAGTGAGGCCAGTCATGCCCTACTATGAGCCCATAAGCCAGGCTGGGCACAACCCCCACTTTACAAAATTGGTTTTGCCTCTGCACCTTCACCTTTCCCCATCGGGTGGTATATGGTTTGACATCTCCATGAATGCACTGCACCAGCAGTATCTCATTCAGGGTGCTACTGCATGCTTGCTGTACTAGGGTGTGGCTACATCCCGTGTCCACAAGCCTTCTGACCTCCCTGCCATCCACCCAAGCCTTCACCCGCTAGGCCTGTGTGGGAGGAGAGCCTACCTGGGCTGATAACCAGACCTCCATGTAATCACATTCATGAGAGGACACTCTTGTTGTATGTACCCTTTCTTCCCACATGTAAAGCAAACTACTGGCTTAGCCCCTGCCTCTATGGGTTTGCTGGCCTCTGTACAAGAGGGTGAGGGAGCTGCCACACCTTGCCCAAAATTTTCTGGCCAGCCTGGTCCTTGGCCCCAGCTCATTGGCCCAGGCTGACCTGACCACATATACCACTTGGTTCACACCTTGGCCTACCTCCCCAGTTTGAGGTCTCTGGTCCCTTCCTGGAATGCCCCTTGAGCCAAGGCTTTCCCCACCAAGTCCCTTCTCCTGGCTCTGCCACTGCCACATAAGTTTCCATCAGTTTAATGGCCTCCTCCAATGTCTCTGGCTTCTGGCACCTCACCCAATTTTGTGCCTGTGCTGGTAATACAGTCACAAAGTGTACCAGTAGCACGAACTCAGCCACCTGTTCTGCTGTGCATAATGCTGGCTTTAGCCAGTGCAAGCCATTCACCTTACTCTTCTGCTCTACCATCCAAGGAGGTAAGCCTGGACTGTAATTATGCTCTTCATCTGCCTGCAGAAAGTTTCTTTGTATATGTTCAATATCCCCAGGATAGCTGCCTTCACTTGGTCATACTGGCCTACAGCCTCTGGGGTCAGTGTATCCAACACCTCCTGGGC
This sequence comes from Varanus salvator macromaculatus, assembly GCA_023646645.1. Taxonomy (NCBI): domain Eukaryota; kingdom Metazoa; phylum Chordata; class Lepidosauria; order Squamata; family Varanidae; genus Varanus; species Varanus salvator. The sequence goes on along the minus strand of JAIXND010000774.1, from coordinate 3,739,941 downwards.
AGGTCCAGTCAGGCACAGCACACTATGAGGGGCCACTGTTCCTTGGGCCACTTTGCAGCAAGGTGTTTCGAAAGGCTTCAGTATCATCCTCTGGGGTCATTTTTGATATGTGTATAGGGGCCATCCCCCCATGGGCTTCTGTGGAGATGCCACCTTCAGCCTTCACCTGGGGTGGGCACAAACCTCCTAGCACTTGCTATAGTAATGCACTCTGGCTTTGTAGTTGGGCATTAAACACCTGTTCCATTAACCGTGTTTGTTGGGAGACCCAACTGCTGGATTAGATGCTGTTGTTCTTGAGCTTGTTGTTTCTGCTGCTCTGCCATCCAAGTCTCTGCCTGGTTAGAGGGAAGGTTTGTTGTGCCCCCTCCTTGTGCCCTGCCTGCATTCTCCACCAGTATAGTGGAGTCAGTGGGGAAGGGAACTTTGAACACACACACACCCTGCCCCATTGTTTCCATCACTATGCACTGTCCTGGTCAGCAATGCAACATCTTTAATATATGAATGTCTACAGAGACTGCAGAGCTGCCTGACTGCTTTTTACAGAGTCTTAGTTGAGGAAGGGGCCGTCTCTCTTACAGTAGGCACACTCTGCTAAGACAGAGAGCGTCACCTCCAACACTGCCTGTCAGTGTCTCCAGGGGCTGCCATCCACTTTTGCAGAGTCTCAGCTTTCACACTGACACTCCCCTTCCTGGCAGCTTGTCTCCTTATGTACACACTACAGGGCTCTTTCTCTGCCTTCTCTAATTTTCCCCAGGCTGTGCCTCTCCCTTGCAGTGATCCTTCTTCCCAGGAGAGAAGGGTGAGCTGTGTCCAGACTTTGACCTCTGCCTCTGTCCTAAACTTTGGAGATTAAGCTGCCTTCCTACCTCCCAAGCCCCATACTCCTACCGCCTGTTTCCTCTTCCCACCACCGCCCTTCCTGTCTCCACACCACGTCCGCTCCTCCTCCCTTTCCTCACCTTCTTTATACAGCCAGTGCCACACCCCTTCTGCCCCCTTCCACCTTTGCTTTTTTCTCCTGCACACCTGGGGGCTCAGTGTTGGGCTGGGTGCATGGCTCCCCCACCAAACACCCTGTTGTTGACATGCCTGCCATCCTTGGTGTCGGCTTCACCATCTCTTCATTCCCTACAGAGCATCTCCCTTGTCTTGCTCCCGAGTAGGAGATGGGGAGCCCCACCAACCCTCACACCTTCTTGTTGTTTCTTCATCTTCATCTTCTTTTCCACTTGTCCTTCATCTATCAGAGTAGAGCTTTGTACCAGAGAGAGTCCACCAACTGCTCCCTGTTCTTCTGCTTGTTGGTCTTCATACCTTTTGGTCTGTTCTATCAAGTACCAATTCTTAAATCTGTACCACTGCCAGGGCCTTTCTTAAAGACTTCCTTTGTCTTCTCCTTCATCAGTAAGTCCCCATTCACACAGAAAGCTTTCCCCTATTCTGGCATTTTTTTTCTTTAGAACTTATTTATTTATTAGAAAAATTTCTATGCCGCCCCTTGCCAGCTAGCCTCGGGGCGGCTTACAGCAGGTCCATATAATACAGAATACAACATAAAATTGAAACACAAAAATGACCTACCGCATTCAAACTAAAACTAAAATTAAAATTGGCCCATCTCATAGTCCCAATTAAAACTAACAAAAACTAAAATTCAAAACTAATAAATAATAAAATTAATAAATTAATAAATTAATAATTAAATTAACAATTAAAATATTTCTTAAATAAAAAGGTCTTCGCCTGGCACCGAAAAGCAAATAATGACGGCGCCAGGCGAGCCTCTCTGGGGAGCAGATTCCATAAGTGGGGTGCCACTGCAGAGAAAGCCCTCCTCCGGGTACTCACTCTCTTCACCTCCTTCATAGAGGGCTCCTGGAGGAGAGCATCTGCTGCAGATCGTAAGGGGTGGGAGGGCATATACGGTCGCAGGTACTCCTTTAGGTAACCAGGACCCAAGCCATTAAGGGCTTTATAGGTAAGAACCAACACCTTGAATTGGGCCCGGACTTCAATGGGAAGCCAGTGTAGCTGAGGGAGAACTGGGGTGATATGAGAACCACTCCCAGTCCCCGTCAGCGTCCTGGCAGCTCTATTCTGCACCAATTGAAGTATCCGGACCGTCTTCAAGGGTAGCCCCACGTAGAGCGCGTTACAGAAATCTAACCGGGAAGTCACCAACATGTGTGTCACCATTGTTAGGCAGTCCAGGAAGGGACGCAGCTGATGAATCAGCCGAAGCTGATGGAAAGCACTCCTCGCCACTGCTGACACTTGGGCTACCAAGGTCAGCTCCGGGTCGAGGAGCACTCCCAAGCTGCGGACCCTGTCTTTCAGGGGGAGTGCTACCCCATTCAAGACAAGGGTCAGGTCCCCCACTCCGTAGCCCGAACCACCCACTAACAGGACCTCCGTCTTGTCAGGATTGAGCCTCAGTTTATTGGCCCTCATCCAGCCCATTACCTCGGCCAGGCACCGGTTCAGTACAGCCACTGCCTCACCTGGATCAGTGGAAAACAAGAGGTAGAGCTGGGTATCATCAGCGTACTGATGATTCTGCAGCCCACACCTCCTGATGACCTCTCCCAGCGGTTTCATGTAGATGTTAAATAACAAGGGGGACAAAATGGAACCCTGCGGAACGCCATGGCATAGCTGCCATGGCGCAGAGCCATAGTCCCCCAAGACCACCTTCTGGAATCGACCTGTGAGGTAGGAGCGGAACCACTGTAAAACAGTGCCTCCAACCCCCAACCCCGTCAGTCTATCCAGAAGGATACCATGGTCGATGGTATCGAAAGCCGCCGAGAGGTCCAGGAGAACCAACAGGGACACACTCCCCCTGTCTCTCTCCCTGCACAGGTCATCATACAGGGCGACCAAGGCAGATTCAGTACCAAAGCCGGGTCTGAAACCGGACTGAAATGGGTCCAGATAATCAGTTTCATCCAAGAGTGCTTGGAGTTGTCCCGCCACCACCCGCTCCAGCACCTTGCCCAAAAAGGGAATGTTGGCCACCGGTCTATAGTTGGAGACCAGCTCTGGATCCAGGGAAGCCTTCTTAAGGACTGGCCGGACTACCACCTCCTTTAAAGGGGCCGGCATCCGGCCATCTCTCATCTCTCATTGACCACCTCCAAGATCCAGGGCACAATCCTGTCCTTGGCGCTCTTTAATAGCCAAGATGGGCACGGGTCCAGTAAACAGGGGGTTGAGCGTACCGATCCAAGCACCTTGTCCACATCATCAGGCCGCAAAAACTGAAATTCATCCATCAATGAGGGACAAGCAGGCATGGTTGGCCCCTCCCCACAAGAATCTGTAATAACAGTGGAGTCCAGCTTGTGACGAATCTGAGCAACTTTCTCAAAATGCGTGGCAAAGTCGTCGCAGCGGGCTTTCGAGGGTGGAACAAGATCTTTTGTGGGGCCAGGTTTAATTAGCCCCTGGACCACCCGAAAGATCTCCGCTGGACGGCATTGTGAGGAGGCAATGGACGCGGAGAAGAATCGCTTCTTCACCGCCCTCACCGCCACAGCATAGGCCCGATACTGGGCTCTAAGTTGTGCTTGGTCGGATTCGTCCCATGATTTTCTCCACCTACGCTCTAGCCGCCTGCCAACCCGCTTCATCGCCCGTAATTCAGGTGTATACCAGGGAGCTGGACGGGCTCTGCCCAGTTGGAGAGGGCACTTAGGAGCAATCGTGTTGATAGCCCTGGTCATCTCCCCATTCCATACCTCAACCAGGGCCTCAACAGGAGCACCAGCCCTATCAACTGGAACTTCCACTTATAAAGGACTTTAATAAACACTGGATATCCCGAACTATATTTAATGTTATTCTTCATTAAGACAGCCTTAATTTGTCTCTATGATGATGAAAATTGCACCACTTTTTCTCTCATTTCCACAAATCTTTCTTTCTTGTAGTAGTTTGAAAATCTTGGGGACATCCTGGGTCCTTGCTTGTAGCCAGCTTGATGTAACCTTTCAAAATCTTCTTGTTCCCTTTTTACATCTGGGACTATTACTTTAATCCATTTAATAATACCTTTTAAAAGAATTTTTCCCTCTGGTTATGGTTGTTCTAGCAAGTATTTAATTCTGTGATTTGAATTCTCCAATGAAATAACTTTTTTCCAGTTCAGATATTTGTATTGCCTGCTGATCTAATTGTGATGTATTGGCCATCACCATTTTCTCTGTTTCTTGAAGTCTGTTGTCCAAAGACAATATTTCTTTTTCCAGTCTCAAAAACATTTTCTTATTATCCTCTTTAATTTGGGTGATAATATTTTGAGATTTGAGTTCCCAATCAACTTTCAGATCTTTAATTAGATTCTTCACTTCTCTATTATTCTCTTCTAATATTTTCTTAACATCCATAATCTTCTCCCCTTCCCTTCCCTCACATCTCCATTTCCTCTTTAAACTTCTACTTTTACACCTTCCCAAATATCTATATCTATATCTGAACATGCAATCTTAGATTAAGAGCTGAACGTTTCTGATTCTTCTGTTGTTTCTGTGACCTAAGCTGCCCTTGAGATGGAGCACTTTGTGCTAGGAGATATATTCAGCACATATCACAAAACATCACGTGAATATTCCATCAACAATTCAGGAATGCATTATCTTTCTCTTTCTTTTGAGGTCTTATCAGTACCAGAATCTCTGTGCACAGTCAATTAATGAGTAGTATGCTTGTTCAGTTCAAATTAGTGAGCAGCAGTAAATAAGAATTATAATTAAGTCCTCTTATGTTTCTTCCCACAGAATCATATCTCTCAGTTCTAGAAAGGATCTTCCCTTTAAGAGTTTTTAAAGCTTAATTTGTCAGAGTTCATAAATCAATACCCTATTCTGATCTTTATGAAAGGCAGAAATCTCCCCTTTTACCTTGCATCCAAAATTAAGCTGTTTGTCCCTGTAGAATTGCTTTAATTTGGGAGAGTTGTGAACCAGCAACTGCTAGCTGCCCTCAGGTTCCTTCCTGCCTGCCTGCCTGCCTGCCTGCCTGCCTGCCTGCCTGCCTTCCTTCCTTCCTTCCTTCCTTCCTTCCTTCCTTCCTTCCTGGGGGCAACACATATGTCAAGTGACCCTCAGCCAGGTCTGTACTGTTGTAGGCTTCTTTCTGTGACTCTGGGTGAAGCTGGCATTTTGTACCATAGTTTCCTTCATTAAAGCCAAAGAAAGGCATCCTGTCCTGTGAAAAGATTTGGGAAAAGTTTGCTTTAATAAATGTTAAGTTGGAAATGTTTGGTATTCTTTAAGTGGAGTGGGATGCTATGGCCATCTGGACTAATCTGGCTTACTTAGCTATACAAGTATAATATAGTGCAACTGACTACATTTTTTACAAAATGATTTGCTGGCTGTGAGTGTGATCCACATTTCACAGTTACACAAAATCAGTTGTGGAAGTTGCTAACAAGCAACCTTGAGGACTGATGCAAATATGGCCAACTATGAGTGAAATAAATCTTCAGTATCTTTACAAATGGTTTATCTATTTTGTTCACTGTTTTTCAAAAACATAAATGATTTAGCTGTGGTACAAAACTGAACTTAGTAGGTTAATATTTTTTTTTACTTTTTCATTAATGTATGCCAAGCAACATTGTGCTATCAAACATTCCATCTAATTATATTCATTCATTGTTTCTCCAGGACAGGTTTTAATTAGTTATGCAACAATGTAGATCAATACTCATTGTGCACCATTGCAATTTGTGAAAAGTATGTACTCTTTGGACAACTTAATTATTGTCACTATTGCAGGCAGATTTCTTGTGGCTGTGCCTTCTTTTTGCCCATAACTTCCTTTTTTAAAAAGACAATATTTATAAGAACAAATATTCTCTAATATATTTATGCACTTGTGAAATGCTCTTTAAATTATGAGCATCTGTTTGAAGGAGTTGTGATGACTTTGGATTCCTACCACCATTATTTTTCTCTCTTTGCCCCTGGGTTTACTTATGGACTGAACTGTTATGTTATAGACTAGAAAGTGGCATTTTATTAATATTTATTTCATTTCTATACTGTGTCATGAACTAGGTGTTCCCAGTAAGACAGACTCCCCAGCACTTCTTGTAAGGCTCTTTATTCTATGTAGAAGTATCTAAGCATACACAAGCCTCTGAGCATGCACAAAATAAGATGTTGAACCCCCTTTACCAAAAAGCTTTTAGGGCCTGTCTCTGGAAAGAGGCATGCTGTGGAACCAGGCATGCCTGCGTTCTGCACTCTGAGCCCCTAATTGGGCCTGCCTGCAGCTGTAGCAACAGACCCTCAGGTCCACCTCTTCAGAGGGCTGGTGTTCTTCATCCAAGAGACTATCCATTTTCAAATCTCCTTCTTCAGGATGTTTTGGTTGTTCATTCCCACAGGCAGGAGAACAGGACTTCAAGAGTGTCCTTGAGCTACTTACATCCAGAGCAGGCTCAGACTGGTACTGAGAGACTGGGTCTGTAGGGGCAGGCCTGTCCGTTACAACAACAATTCTTTTATCAGAATAAATAAATAAATAAATAAATAAAATCAGAGTTTAAATTTTTGCCTCTGTAATGGTAGAAAGACTAAAGAAGTATCTAACAGACTTCATACATCCAGACCAAAATGGCTTTTTACCTAAAAGGCAAATGAAGAATAATATGAGAATCATCTTGGACATTTTAGAGTATTATGAGGCATACTCTGAAAAATCAATGGCGTTATTATTCATGGATGCACAAAAGGCCTTTGACAATGTCAATTGGCAATTTATGTAGCAACAACTAGTTCAAGTGGAGTTTGGTGAAAAATTTATCAATGCAATATTAAGCATTTATCAAAAACAGACTGCTAGGATTATAGTTAATGGAGAATTTACAAACACTATAGACATACAAAAGGGCACAAGACAAGGATGCCCTTTATCACCATTGCTGTTTATATTGATCTTAGAAGTGTTAAATAGAAATATTAGAGATAATATGGATATTAAAGGCACTACAACTAGAGATGAAAGCTATAAATTGCAAGCATTTGCAGACGACTTAGTTTTTATTATTGAGGAACTCTTGGTAACAATGTCCAAACTTCTACAAAGGATCGAAGAACATGGCGAGGTTACTGGAATGAAAATAAACAGAGACAAGACAAAATTGTTAGTAAAAAATCTTACATTGGAACAGAGAAAAATTTTGGTGGAACAAGTAGATCTTCAAATTGTCAAAAAGGTTAAATATTTGGGAATTTTCCTTACAGCTAAATGCACTACATTGAAAGAAGGTAATTATGATAAATTATTTAAGGAAATTAAGAGTGACTTGGAAAAATGGGCTAATTTGCAATTATCCTTGTTGGGAAGACTAGCACTAGTTAAAATGAATATATTACCAAAGCTTTTGTTTTTATTCCAAATGATTCCCATAAATATTGACAAAAAATTCTTTGACAATTTAAATACCCAAATCTTGAGATTTATATGGAAAAAGAAGAAACCAAGGATTAAATTAAAAATGCTCCAGGAGGCTAAAGGGAATGGGGGTTTTGGTCTTCCTGATTGGATGTTGTATTATCAAACTTCTGTTTTAATGTGGCTAAAAGAATGGATAACTTTAAGAAATAAGAGAATTTTGTATCTTGAAGGGCATGATTTGCAAATGGGTTAGCACACTTAAATGTGGTATGAAAAATGTAAGGTACATGGTTGTTTCTTTTTTTTAAATTTTATTTTTAAGATTTTAAACTAAAAACTACACATATCAATCATCATACACATCAGATTTACTGGGTCAGCCCCTACAACATGTCTTTTAACAGTCTATGATCTTACTATACTCCTTTTTATAATATTGTGAAAACATCTTTAGATCAAAACCAAGTCCCGTTTTTCCAGCCAAATAATGTAATTTCAAATTTGATAGAAGTCACAATCTTCCTTCTTCCATAAAATCAATCCCATCTTTTCTTGGAAAGTCCTGTTTCTCTTGACCATTATTTAAGGGAAGCTTCTCCAGGTTGGGTGAAATTGCAACTTCTTCTTTCTCCTTCAGTAATAGGTTTCATTTAGACATTTCTGAACAATTCAAAATTTCTCCATTTTTCTAATAAAAAAAATAACTTCCTCACTACCATGATTACTAGTAACTTCAAAAGGATCTATTTGACATCTCAAAGGGCATCCTAACTACTCTACTTAGTGATAACTTTAAGCCAATCTTCTTTAAACTCACTAATATTTCATCTTAGCTTAAACTCCATTTAGTCAAATATAGTTAACTCCATACAGTATCCTCCTTCATGGATCACTGCCTTGTGGTGGTGAAGGGGCTTGCGTAGCTCAATGAAGCTATGAGCTATGCCATGCAGGGTCACCCAAGATGGACAGGTCATAGCAGAGAGCTCTGACAAAACGTGATCCACTGGAGAAGGAAATGGCAACCCACTCCAGTATCTTTGCCATGAAAACCCCATGGACAGTACCAAAAGGCAAAAAGATATGACACCGGAAGATGAGCCCCTCAGGTTGGAAGGTGTCCAATATGCTACTGGGGAAGAGCGGAGGGCTAGTACTAGTAGCGCCAGAAAGAATGAAGTGACTGGGTCAAAGCCAAAAGGACACTCAGTTGCCGATGTATCTGGAGGTGAAAGGAAAGTCCAATGCTGCCAAGATCTAGACACCATAGGAACCTGGAATGTAAGATCCATGAATCAAGGCAAGCTGGATGTGGTCAAACAAGAGATGACAAGACTGAACATCGACATCTTAGGAATCAGTGAACTAAAATGGACAGGCATGGGTGAATTTAGTTCAGATGACTATCAGGTATACTACTGCGGGCAAGAATCCCTCAGAAGAAATGGAGTAGCCTTCATAGTCAATAAAAGAGTAGGAAAAGCAGTACTGAGATACAATCTCCAAAATGACAGAATGATCTGAGTTCGAATCCAAGGCAAACCATTCAACATTACAATAGTCCAAGTCTATGCCCCAACCACTGGTGCTGAAGAGGCTGAAGTTGACCAGTTCTATGAAGACCTACAACACCTTCTAAAATTAACTCCAAAAAATGATGTCCTTTTCATCATAGGGGATTGGAATGCTAAAGTAGGAAGCCAAAAGATAACCAGAATAACAGGCAAGTTTGGCCTTGGAGTACAAAATGAAGGAGGGCACAGGCTGGTAGAATTTTGTCAAGAGAATACGATGGTCATAGCAAACACTCTTTTCCAACAACCCAAGAGATGACTCTACACATGGACATCACCAGACAGTCTACAGAGAAATCAGATTGACTATGTGCTCTGCAGCCAAAGATGGAGAAGTTCTATACAGTCAGTAAAAACTAGACCAGGAGCTGACTGTGGCTCAGATCATGAGCTTTTGGTGGCAAAATTTAGGCTTAAGTTGAAGAAAGTAGGAAAAAGCACTAGGCCACTCAGGTATAACATAAATCATATCCCGGATGAATATACAGTAGAGGTGACAAATAGATTTTAAATATTTTAAAAAATTTTTAAATATTGTATATGTTTTTAATATTGTATTTGTTTTTTTGTATTGTGAGCCACCCCGAGGCTGTTGCAAGGGGCGGCATATAAATATTTAAATAAATAAATAAATAAATAAATAAATTTAAGGAATTAGATCTGATAGACAGAGTGCCTGAAGAACTATGGATGGAGGTTCGCAACATTGTACAAGAGGCAGCAACTAAAACCATCCCAAAGAAAAAGAAATGCAAGAAAGCAAAATGGTTGTCTGAGGAAGCTTTACAAATAGCTGAGGAAAGAAGGGAAGTGAAAGAAAAGGGAGAAAGAGAAAGATACAAATAAATGAATGCAGAATTCCAGAGAACAGCTAGAAGAGATAAGAATGCCTTCCTAAATGAACAGTGCAAAGAATAGAAGAAAACAATAGAATAGGGAGGACCAGAGATCTCTTCAAGAAAATTAGAGATATGAAGGGAACATTTCATGCAAAGATGGGCATAATAAAAGACCAAAATGGCAGGGACCTAACAGAGGCAGAAGAGATTAAGAAGAGGTGGCAAGATTACACAGAAGAACTATACAAGAAAGAGCTTAACATCCCTGATAACCACGATGGGGTAGTCACTGACCTCGAGCCAGACATCCTGGAATGTGAAGTCAAATGGGCCTTAGGAAGTCTGAGCAACAACAAAGCTAGTGGAGGTGACAGTATTCCAGCTGAGCTATTCAAAATCCTGAAAGATGATGCAGTGAAAGTGCTACACTCAATATGCCAGCAAATTTGGAAAACTCAACAGTGGCCACAGGATTGGAAAAGGTCAGTTTACATTCCGATCCCAAAGAAGGGCAATGCCAAAGAATGTTCAAACTACCGCACCATTGCACTCATTTCACATGCTAGCAAAGTGATGCTCAAAATCCTACAAGCTAGGCTCCAGCAGTATGTGGACCGCAAACTACCAGAAGTACAGGCAGGATTTCGAAGAGGGAGAGGAACTAGAGATCAAATTGCCAACATACGCTGGATCATGGAGAAAGCTAGGGAGTTCCAGAAAAACCATCTACTTCTGCTTCATGGTCTATGCTAAAGCCTTTGATTGTGTGGATCACAACAAACTGTGGCAAGTTCTTAAAGAGATGGGAGTACCAGACCATCTTATTTGTCTCTTGAGAAACCTATATGCGGGTCAAGAAGCAACAGTGAGAACTGGACACGGAACCACTGATTGGTTTAAAATTGAGAAAGGAGTTCAGCAAGGCTGTATACTGTCACCCTGCCTATTTAACTTATATGCAGAGCACATCAAGAAAGTCAGGGCTAGATAAATCACCAGTTGGAATCAAGATTGCTGGGAGAAATATCAACAACCTCAGATATGCAGATGATACCACTCTCATGGCAGAAAGTGAAGAGGAACTAAAGAGCCTCTTGATGCGGGTGAAGGAGGAGAGTGCAAAAGTTGGCCTGAAACTCAACATTAAGAAAACTAAGATCATGGCATCCAGTCCTCTCACTTCCTGGCAAATAGATGGGGAAGAAATGGAGGTAGTGACAGATGTTATTTTCCTGGGCTCCAAGATCACCGCAGATGGGGACTGCAGCCAAGAAATTAAAAGACGCTTGCTCCTGGGGAGGAAAGCTATGGTAAATCTAGATAACATACTGAAAAGCAGAGACATAATCCTGCCAACAAAAGTGCATATAGTCAAGGCTATGGTTTTCCCAGTTGCAATGTATGGCTGTGAAAGCTGGACCATAAGGAAGGCTGAGCGCAAAAGGATTGAGGCCTTTGAGTTGTGGTGCTGGAGAAGACTCCTGCGAGTCCCTTGGACCGCAAGGTGATCAAACCAGTCAGTCCTAGAGGAGATCAACCCTGACTGCTCTTTAGAAGGCCAGATAGTGAAGATGAAACTCAAATACTTTGGCCACCTAATGAGAAGGAAGGACTCCCTAGAGAAGAGTCTAATGCTGGGAACAATAGATGGCAAAAGAAGAAGGGGACGGCAGAGGATGAGGTGGCTGGATGGAGTCACTGAGGCGGTTGGTGTGAGCTTGAGCAGACTCCGGGGGATGGTGGAGGAGAGGAGGGCCTGGAGGAATGTTGTCCATGGGGTTGCGATGGGTCGGACACGACTTCGCGACTAACAACAACAACCATACAGTATCACATATAAATTTACCCACCCATATAAATCATTGATTTTATTTGAAGGAGTACGTTCTCATATTTTCAATTTCAGATATAATCAGGGATATCCATTTAACAATGTTTCATTAAGCTAAGTTGTTAAATTTACACCAACCCTATTAAATTAGCCTTTCTGTATCTCATGTGAGCATAACAATCTATTTAAATCATCTCTTTTTAAGATGAAAAGAGGAACAAAGAGAAAGCGATAGAGAAATCCTTACGGTTACAAATAACATCAAAAGCATCAATTTATCATCTCTAAAGATGGCTTAACAACTCTATTTGGTGACTATTAATATCTATAATGAATTCTCTTATTTTCAAATACAGATAGAATCAGAAACATCCACTTAACATCTTTAAAGGCACAGTTTATCTTTTTGGTGATAACTAATACCTATAATATCCTTTTAGCTGAAGTTTCTTTAAACTAAATTACTAATGCTTCACCAAGAACAGTAGCTTAGTTTTTCTACATTACATATGAGCACACCAACCTCAATGCGTCTCCGCTTTTTGAAATAACAAGAAGAGAGTTCTCTTACTTTCCCTTTAATTTTTTTTTCTTACACCTCTACCAAATCTTTCTGTTTCCTTTACATTATAACATCCTCTTAAATGGTTAACTGTTTTTCCTCCAGCATAGCAAGCAAATCCAATAACCTCATGCTGATTAGCTCCATAGATTTTGCCAGATTTTCCACTCGTACAAAAAGACATGCCTGTAATAAATCACGTAATAGATCGTGTCTGCCTGTTGTTTCTTTGTTTACATTAGAATATCGTAGTGTCTTCAGTAGATCATGTGTCTTGAACTGTAGCCCAGCTATCTTCTCTTTTTCCGGGTTGACAAGCAAAACACATGAAAATTTATTTATTCCTGATGTTTCCAAATATCCATCTGCTTGCTGTCTATTTATAGTTTCAGCCCGTTATAATTCACTTGTTATCTTCTCAGCTTCAAATTTTTCTTCTGTTTGCTGAATATTTTGCATATCCTGCTCAGATACAAATTGTTCAGTCAAAGTTTGATTAATAGAAAGGTCTATCTTATCAAAATCAACTTTTGATTCAATTAGAAAACAGTCAAGTTGCTTAATTAGAACAGTCTTCTGTTGCAGTATTAATGCCTGATGAGATCGTTGTAAGGCTTCTAGAGAAATTTGTATTTCAAAAAATGATTTTTGAACTTCTTTAAGTTGGATATTAATTTCTTCCATATTAGCAAGGATTTCACAGCCTTGGCAGAGGTCCAAGAGTCGCAGGAACAAAGGAGCAAAGATGGCCATTATTTGGAAGCAGTCCAACACACTCCAGTCCAGCAAGTCCAGCAAGGAGATTGCTTCTGTCATGTACCGTATTTTTTGCTCTATAAGACTCACTTTTTTCCCCCTCAAAAGTAAGGGGAAATGTCTGTGCGTCTTATAGAGCGAATGTGTGTGTGCAGTAAGTCTGTCAGATGTGCAGCCCATGGGGCAGTGATGGGGAATGTGCCTGTGATTATGTGCCCATTTGATTCAGAATATTTTTTTCTTGTTTTCCTCCTCTAAAAACTAGGTGCGTCTTATGGTCAGATGCGTCTTATAGAGCGAAAAATACGGTAATTAAACCTTAATTTATTGTTTTAGCTTTTGCCCTTGGAGAGATTAAAGAAAAACAAAATCTTTTCATTACTTACATAAAGCTCTGTCTCTCTCTCTCATGTAATTCTCTGCTTCAATTCCGTGGGGCCGGGGGGGGGGGGG
>JAIXND010000774.1:3672535-3722975 GCA_023646645.1 Varanus salvator macromaculatus | reverse complement strand
AGTACCCATTTCCTATGGAGGTTCCTCTTTCGTCTAATCCCCCTAACCACCTCCTTTCGCATCCATGGCGGCACACAATGACCGTTGTGTGTTTGGCCTCAATGTGGAATGTAGGATGAATTGAAAGTCCGGGTGCAAGTTTGTCGATCCTGAGGTTATTCTCGGTACCAAAGTGGCGAGGTTGGTATTGTTGATCCCGAGGCTGAGAACAGTATGGAGGTTGTCATTGATGTAGAGACTGCTGACGAATCCAAGGTTTCTATGGAATCGGAAGCTGATGTCAGTACCAAAAGGATTTGGAACTCATTGGATGAGCCATGTTGTCAGTTTTAAGAAGTGTAAATCAGGATGTTGAATTGCACCTTGTTGTTGGGTAATGAGGTGTGAAACTTGGGGAAGATGAATATAAGTGTTTCTGGACAGTTGCAGCAGAGTGGGGAACCATGATTGGTGGGGCCACCATGGGGTGATCAGGATGCCACAAGCGTTGTCTTGGCTGATCTTCACTACTGTCCTTGTTAATGGAATCGGGGGGTACACATAGAATGGCTTGTCCCTCCATGAAACCATGAGTGCATCTCCGATGGAGTTTGGCCCTATGCCCACTCAGGAGCAATAGGCGTGGAGTTCTTGTGAGTGGCAAGGAGGTCTATACTGTGTGTTCCCCACTGCTCGAAGAGATGATGGCAGATATGTCGATTCAACTTCCACTTGTGTATCATGGACATATGTCTGCTCAGGGAGTCGGCTTCCTCATTCTCAGTACCAGTGAGGTGAATGACTTATATGTCAATCCCGTGGCTGATACACCAGTTCCAGAGCTGAAGAGTGAGATGTGCTAACTGGACCAATCTTGTCCTTCCCTGTTTGTTTACGTAGAACATGGTCACAATGTTGTCTGATGCAATTTGTACAGTCTTTCCTTCCAAGATGGTCTGGAAAGCATGGAGTGCCTTGAACACCACCAGTAGCTCCAGATAGTTGATATGCCTTGCATCCTATCCCTTCCCTGACATATAATGCTACGCCTCCTCCCCTCTTTCCCTTCCTGTCTTTCTAAACAGGTGATACCCCTCTATGTTTACATTCCAGTCTTCCCTTACATCCCACTAAGTTTCTGTGATGCCAACCAGGTCATACCCTCGTATTCCCAGGAGAGCCTCAAGCTCTTCCTGCTTATTATCCATGCTTCTAGCATTGGTATATGTGCATCTCAGTACCTTCTTCCAAATCCCTTTCTTTGAGTATCCCGGCCTCCTCCTTCCTCCCATATTCTCTGATACTGGTACCCTCTTCTTAGGAGTCCCACCAGCTCCTGCAGTACAGCTAACACCCTGGACCCTAAAACCTGGTTCTCTCCCCTCACTTTTCTCATCAGGACGAGTTTCTGTACCCATCCATACCAGTTCAGTTTAAAGCCTTTTAGACAAACCTCACTACAGCATTTCTGAAGGCCCTTTTCCTCATCCTTGTGAGGTGCACCTTGTCCCTCGCCAGAAGCCAATTGGCAAGAAACTGGGTGCCGTGGTTGAGGAATCTGAAGCTTTCCCTCTCGCATCACATCCTGAGCCAGTCATTCACCTCTACAACCCTCATTTCCCTGCCTGGCCCAAATCCCTGGAATGGCAAGATAGAAAGAAAGGCCACCTGGGGCTTTAGGTCCCTGAGTGTCTCTCCAAGAGCTGCAGAGTCCCTCTTGATCCTGCCCATCCCCTGACTGGCCATGTCATTCATCTCCACGTGGACCACCAGAAGTGGCTGGTGACCCCCTGAGGGAAGAAGACACTCTAATATATCTGTCACATGCCAGATGCATTTGCCTGGCAGGCAACAGACCTCTGTTGTCTCAAGGTTAGGGCAGCATACTGCTGCCTCTGTGCGCCTTCAGAGGAAGTCCCCGATGATGATCACCCACTGTTGTCTCTTTCCAGTGGCAGTAGACAGCCGTGCCTTGACCCTTGCTTCTCCTGCAGCACCCCCTGGCCGCATCTGGCCCCAGGCTGGGGATCCTGAACAGGTTGGTCAAAAGACAAGGGTAGGAAAAAACATAGTACTAGTTTTGTACTATGTAGTACAAAACATAGTACATAGCACTTCTTGACCTGCTACTCATCCCCATTCCCCTGGTCAAAAAGCCAAGGATGGAGTGATCATTTGCATCCAGAGCTCCCCCAATCTGCACCTCATCTGCCAGAACTTCCTTGTTGGTCAAAACCAAGTCAAAGATATCCCCCCCTCCGTCACCTCCCAGACCCTCTGTGTGAAAACCCCTCCCTCTATAACATCATGGCTGTCACCATTTGTTGGTCAAAACACCCAATCCCCAATCTGCACTTCATCCACCAGAACTTCTTTGACCTGCCGCCCCCCTCTATCTTATTGAATCCTATCCCTTCCCTGACATATGATGCTACACCCACTCCTCTCTTTCCCTTCCTGTCCTTTCTGAATAGGGCATGCCTCTCTATGTTTACATTCCAATCCTGTCTTTCATCCCACCATGTTTCTGTAATCCCCACCAGGTTATACCCTCGTATTCCCAGGAGAGACTCAAGCTCTTCCTGCTTGTTACCCATGCTTTTAGCATCAGTTTACGCATCTGCTTTTGCTTGATTGACTATGCTAAAGCCTTTGATTATGTGGATCACAACAAATTGTGGCAAGTTCATAAGAGTACCTGACCATCTTATTTGTCTCTTGAGAAACCTATATGTGAGTCAAGAAGTAACAGTGAGAACTGGGCATGGAACCACTGATTGGTTCAAAATTGAGAAAGGCTGTATACTGTCGCCCTGCCTATTTAACTTATATGCAGAGCACATCATGAGAAAGGCAGGGCTAGATGAATCACCAGTTGGAATTAAGATTGCTGGGAGAAATATCAACCTCAGATATGCAGATGATACCACTCTAATGGCAGAAAGTAAAGAGGAACTAAAGAGTCTCTTGATGTGGGTGAAGGAGGAGAGCACAAAAGTTGGCTTGAAACTCAACATTAAGAAAACTAAGATCATGGCATCCGGTCCTCTCACTTCCTGGCAAATAGATGGGGAAGAAATGGAGGTAGTGACAGATTTTATTTTCCTGGGTTCCAAGATCACCGCAGATGGGGACTGCAGCCAAGAAATTAAAAGACGCTTGCTCCTGGGGAGGAAAGCTATGGCAAATCTAGATAGCATACTAAAAAGCAGAGACATCACCCTGCCAACAAAAGTGCAGGAAAATCAAGGCTATGGTTTTCCCAGTTGCAATGTATGGCTGTGAAAGTTGGACCATAAGGAAGGCTGAGCGCCAAAGAATTGAGGCCTTTGAATTGTGGTGCTGGCGGAGACTCCTGTGAGTCCCTTGAACAGCAAGGCGATCAAATCGGTCAGTCCTAGATGGGATCAACCCTGACTGCTCTTTAGAAGGCCAGATCCTGATGATTAAACTCAAATACTTTGACCACCTAATGAGAAGGAAGGACTCCCTGGAGAAGAGTCTAATGCTGGGAACAATAGATGGCAAAAGAAGAAGGGGACAGCAGAGAATGAGGTGGTTAGATGGAGTCACTGAAACAGTTGATGTGAGCTTCAGTGGACTCCGGGGGATGGTGGAGGACAGGAAGGCCTAGAGGAATGTTGTCCATGGGGTCGCAATGGGTCAGACACAACTTCGTGACTAACAACAACACGTTCATCTCAGCTCCTTCCTACAACCCCCTTTCTTTGGGTCCCCTGGCCTCCTTGTACTTCCCTTCTTCCCTGGTACCAGAACCCTCATCATAGCAGTTCCACCTGCTCCTGCATTACCTTCAACACCCTGGCCCTGAAACTCTGATCTTCTCTCCTCACTTGTCCAATCAGGATAGGCTTGGGGGGGGGCTGAATCCTCCCCCCCCCCAGCTCAGTTTAAAGCCTTCTGGATGAGGCTCACTACAGCATCTCCAAAGGACGTTTCCATCCTCATGTGGTGCACCCAATCCCTCGCCAGAGTCTACTGGCAAGCAACCAGGTGGCATGATTGAGGAACTCAAAGTGTTCCTTTTGGCACCACATCCTTTTGGCACCACAGCCAGTCATTTTCCTCCAGAACTCTCCTCTCCCTAATTTGCCCAAACTCACAGACAGGCAAGATAGAGGAGCCGCAGCTAAGTGATGCAGATAAGGGATGCCACCAAGTGTGGCTTTAGAAGCCTCAGAGGCCACTGGCATCACTCCTCTGCTTCCTCCTGGGCCTCTTTGGCCCTGCCTCCCTTCCTCTCTGCTACTTCTGCCCCCCCCCCCCCCCCCGGTCAATCCTCTGCCCAAGCTCCTACCTTGCCTTTATCAATTTCCTGGCCATACTTTGCACACTACCCAGACTCCGCTGTTCTGCTGCTCTGCCAAGAGTCAAAAGACCTGTAATAACTTGGTCTGATTTAACTTAGAAACATAGAAACACAGCGAGTCAGAAGGGGCCTCCTGGGCCATCTAGTCTGACCTCCAGCACCAGCCGGCTCCGCTCACGACATGCCCACCATGTGCATGTCCAGCCTGTCTTTGAAGTTAAAGTTTGTTAAAGTTGATTTAACAACTTTTAGGAATGTTAAATATATTTATCCCTGTAATATGATTAGCAGTTCTGTTAGGAAAGATGAAAGCTGTAGCAACCTTGAATAACATCTGATTAAAGAATTAATCTGAAAAGAAGGGTTTATGAAAAATGAATAAGATTGCTAGATACAGCAGAAAGAAATGCAATACTGTCCAAGTAATCCCTTTCCATTCCTAACAGTAGCTGACTCTGTGTTAGTTTAGCATAGACTTTTTTTCTTAAAATATGAAAAACCTCTCTGATTTAACCATAAGTAAAGAGAGGAAGTGGCTATAATTTTCCTCAGATTGTTTAAGTGTGAGTAGATTTATTTTTTAATTACACTCTCTATTTGGATGACAGATTTTAGGTAGTGCAAGAAAAATGTTGTAAGCTTGGGAATAGTTGATTGCTCTTTAATGTAATACTGTCTGTTAATTGGTTGTATAGCTTGACAGGGCAAACTGCAGTGGATTTAACCACAGGCAGGCCTGCCATTCTGTCTGGAGGAGAAAGCACAGTCTGCTAAGCATGGCTGCTCCTGCAACTGCCTAGGAAGTAGCTGGAATCTTAAAAGGCACGATGGGCCCTTTTTCTTTCTGAAGCACTCTCCTGGATCTCTGGCTCTCATTTAGGTTGGACAATGCAACATACTGAGCTTGAAATCGCTGTGCAAACAGATTCTTCTTGGAACTGGAGTTTGCAGTGCCGTCAGTCCCAGATGGACTGAAAACATGGAATTTTTCAGAGTTGGTTTGGAGCCATTGCTTCCAAAACCAAGGGTGGGCAACTTATGACTGTCTGGATGTTTTGGCCTACAATTCTCATCAGCTTTAGGTAGCATAGGCAGTAGTTAGTCATGATGAAATGATAAAACACAACACCAGGAGGTCCACAAATTGCCTGCCCAAACCATTGATTTAAGGTGGATTACCCTTTGGTAACATTGGTGGCAGTCCTGTTTGTAACAGAAACAAAATCAAGTCCACTACAGGAAAGGAGGCATTACACAGGAATGATCGCACTGACAACAAATTGCAGGAGAATGAGAAGACCATGACACAGGACTAAAGAAGATACTTAAGCCTAATACTGTGTGAACATAGACAAATGGATTTTTTTTCCTTGGAAAGTGACAAGTTCATCCATCTAATTTCTAATTACTCTACCTATATTACTTAAGAAGGCATTGGGCATAAGTGGAATTTTTTCTATTTCTCTATTATACATTAGGGGCTGCAGGTGGCGCAGTGGTTTAAACCACTGTGCTGCTGGGCTGGTAGATCGAAAGGTCACCAGTTCGAATCTGCACAATGGGGTGAGTTCCCGTTGCTCCATCCCAGCTCCTGCCAACCTTGCAGTTCAAAAGCATGCAAATGCAAGTAGATAAAAAAGTACCACTTCGGTGGGCAGGTAACAGCATTCTGTGCACTTCGGTGTTTAGTCATGCTGGCCACATGACCACGGAGACTGTCTGCGGGCAAACGCTGGCTCCCTTGGCTAGGAAATGGAGATGAGCACTGCCCCCTAGAGTCAGGCATGGCTGGACATAACATCAAAGGGAAACCTTTACCTTATTATGCATTAGTTACAGGCCTGGTATTAATAGGTTATATATGAACTTTTTGGAAAAAATGAAAAGATCCTAGTTATCTGAAGTAGATAAAAATGGCATTTTCTACAATAACCCCCTTCTTTTTGGAATGACTCTTCTTGAAGTAGAACTCCACCTAGTGGATAAGGTGCATTTCCACCTCTTTGCAAACTTTTGGCTTTCCTCTTCCTGCTTTCTTGATCCAATCAGTGGTTAAAACATGGCTGATAATTGACAGGATGAAGTTAATAATTCGGACTTGTTAGAAATGAAAACAGTGATCATTTCAACAATACTGTTATTAAATGATGTGTTGAAGAAGGAGCTCTTGGAGGAGATGGGAGCACTTAGAACAGACTTTCAAGACTTTAAAAAAGAGTTGAGAATCCTGGAATGCCAGATTAATACAAATTTTATGAGGATCTTTCACCAAGAGACTATGTCCAAGGAACTTCAAAAATGAGTAATTCAATTACAGGGTTCTCAAAGAAGAGCTAACATTAGAATTAAGAATTTGCTGGAAGCACCTGGAGAGGCACAACTTTTACAAAGGATTCAAAGTTGGATAAGTGACATCTGTAAAGAACTTCCATTTTCTGAGTGGGACCTTGAAAGAATTCATAGAGTGGGACTAAAGAGACCTGGTGATACCCCTAGAGATGTTTTAGTGAGGTTTGCGAACTATCAAAAAAAGGAAAAGTTTATGTTTTTTTTAAAAGACAAAATTCGAAGGTGTTATCTATTGGGGGTGTGCCAATCCAGGTTTATAATGACTTCTGTTTTGAATTGTTACAATTAAGAAGGAAAATGAAAAGTGTGCTGACATTGTTGAGAGAAAAATCTATTAATTGCAGCTGGGGGTATCCTGTTTTTGTGTGAATTCAACATAATTGGAAGTATTATCGAAAAGATTCTCCAGAAGATGTTTTAACATGGTTGAGAGATTATGGTTTTTTATCACCTCGGGAATATGACAACCAGATGGACAAACTGTTGCCACAAGTAGGTGAGTCTGAGTTGGTGACAACAGAGAGGGAGGATTCCAGGTCACTACAGGGACTGGATCAAAATAGGAGAGCCCTAAACTGCCAAGAAAAAGAAGGGGGAAGAAATAATGATGAACTGATGTGAAGGTGGTCCTTTGGGTTGTTTGGGTAAAACAAATATAGAACAGTTAATTAGAAATGATGGTTGACCCCCAATGGTAGGATCTAGGTGGAGCTTGTATGGACCAGGAGAAGATTGTACTATATTTGCTTCAGATTTAAGTGTTGTAAAGGGTAAAAAATATTCATTGTTACACATTCAGGGTTTAAGCTAAGTAGGATCCCTTTTGTGCAAAGGAATTTAGATGCATTAGAACTAAATTGAGGTTTAATATATGAGGTAAAGTAGATGGGAAGGTGTGGGTAATATAGTAGTGGGCAGTAAGAAATATTTAAAATACTGAGATCCCATAGCAAATTGGTATAAGATGCAGTAAAGTTTAATATGGAAGTTTGTCTTCAGTGACTATACTCGTATATAGAATTTAAGGGCTAATCCCAATAGAGTAGGATATTGTAAATAAAGGGGTTATATATAAATTCATAATAAAGTTCATAAGTTAGGTAATTATACAAGACAGGGAAGAGGTGAGTGGTCTATCTTTTCCCCTTTGGAGGGGGGTTATGCTTTTTCTCCCCTTCCCCTTGTGCTTAAGGGCAGGAAGGCTGTAGAGGAATGGTGGTAATTCAAGGGGGAAGAAAGTTTGTCTATGTATTGGGGTTGTGGGTTTGTTTGATTTATGTTTCTATGTTATAGTATTCGTAATGTTAAATGTGGATCATAATACTCGGGATTGAAGCTACAGAGTTGGGAAAATCAAAGTGGTTAAACAGATTAATATACTAACGTGGCATGTGAAAGGCCTAAGAACAAATTTAAAAAGGTGTAAAATACAGAATGTATTGAATGAGAGTACGAATGATGTGGTGTTTTTACAGGAAACTCATCAGAAAAGGGATGGGTTAAATGAAATTAAAGATAATTGGATAGATGTTTATGAAAAATGTTTTGGAAATTCTAAATCCAGAGGTGTAGCTATTATAATATCTAAGAGATGTGAATTTAAAGTTGAGAAGGTAGTTAAAGATCAGGAAGGAAGATATAGTTCAGGGGCAAATGAAAGGAGAGAATTGTACTTTAGGGAATATCTATGCACCAAATGTCAACAAAGAACAATTTATGCAGAAGGTTTTAGTGATATTGGAGGAAACAAGGAAAGGATTTGTGATTTTGGGAGGGGATTGTAATATGGTAATGGATAAAGTGAATGATAAATCCTCTTGGAAACAAAATGAAGAACAAAATAGATATACTAAACAATACAAGATAATAAATAGAACAGATTTGAAAGATGTCTGGAGATAGCTAAAGGGGAATGAAAGAAGGTACTCTTTTTATTCAGAAGCACATAAATCCTATTCAAGAATAGATTATTTATTTATTTAAAATATATGCGTGGCATCTCAGGACAGCTTACAATAATTAAAACAACCACAATAAAACAGCAATAAATAACAACCAAAAATACAAATTAAATAAGTTAAATAAAAAGTGACTGTTGAACATTAAAATTTAAATTAGTTTTTAAAATAAGAGTTAAATAAAAAAATTTTAACCTGGTGCTGAAATGAATATAATTCTATTAATTAATTTAATTACTTAAAATTAATATAATTTTTAATGCTATAATAAGAAGATTAGATATAGACAAGTAATGATGTAATACCCCCATTTCTACATAGTTGACTTTAGTTAATTCAGATTTCAGGTCATGCTAGAGTGCAAATGGACTTTAAAGCAGATTATACAGAAGCCAAAAGATGAAGATTAGTTACTAATATTTCCAGATATAAAAAGTTATGGATAAGATGTGGAGAGACATAGAGGAGATCTGCAAAATAAATGAACAGGGAGAGGGGAAATTTAGTATAATATGGGACAGTATGAAGGGTCATCAAGGGGCCTAGCAATTAAAGCTGGATATGAGGAAAGGATGCAACAATTTAAGAGGATAAATGAATTAGAAAATAAATTAATTAGAAAAATAATTTATTACAACTAGATATGATTTAATTAGAAAAGAATCCAGTCCCCCTCCCCAAAAAATTTAGAGGGTATACATATGGAAAAGGTGCAGAGAAACTTAATTTGAAAAGACAATTTTTTGAGTGTGGAAATAGAAATTCTAAATTATTAGCATGATAATTTAAATTATTACCTCACAGATAAAGAAAAGGAAGGGTAATATTGGAGTGATAGAGAATGGAGAAGGAATAAGATGTAGTAAGATGAAGGAGAAATTAAAAGCATTTCAAGAATTTTATAAAAAATTGTATACAGCCACAAATACGGTGGATACAAATAAGGTTATAGAATATGTGAAAAATAACCTGGAAAAGAAGCTTGATATACAAGACAAAGAAGAAATGGAAAGGGAAACTACTGATTATGAAATTGAAGCAGTAATAAATTGAAAATTGGTAAAACCCCTGTGGTAGATGGACTAGGCCCTGAATTTCATAAGTTTTTTTTTGCAAATAATGATACCCAAATTGAAAATTTTGATGAATAAAATTTTGGAAGGTGAGGAGATCACCCCCCATCATGGAAGGAATCTCTGACTGTTTTAATACTGAAGCCTGGAAAAGATGCGGTAAATATGCACTCTTCTAGACCAATCTTCCTGATAAATCAAGATGCATTTTTTTTCCTGCAATCCTATCTAATAGATTGTACACCTTTATTGGAGAATATATTAATAAAGGTGAAAATGGTTTCCTGAAAGATAGACAGATGGCATATGTCTTGAGGAGAGTTCTGAATATTATACATTTAGCAAAGAAAAATAGTTTAAAACCTGGGATTTTATCATTAGACATTTTTAAGGCATTTGATTCAGTGGAATGGGATACATTAAAAATTGTGATAGGTAATACGGGATTTGGAGTTACGTTTAAACATTGCATAAATCAATTATATAAAGATAACACCACAAGGGTCCTGGTAAATGATGGAATTACAGATATAATATCTCTAGGCCAGGGAACATGTCAAGGATGCCCCTTGTCTTTCATTTTATTTGTGATGGTAATTGAATTATTAGCTATTGTAATCAGGAAAGATGGGGAGTTGAAAGGAATTCGATTTAAAGAGGAAGTTAAGGTAAACTTATTTGCTGATGATACCCTATTGATGTTAAAAGACCCTGTAAAAGTTATAGATAAACTTAAGCTGCATTTACAAGAATTTGAGGCGATAACTGGACTAAAAGTTAATTGGGACAAATCTGAAATTATGTTAATTAGAGCAGAGAAGATAAGGCCAAACTGAAAAGACTTATTTGAAGGGGAAAGGAGGGATACAATAAAATATTTGGGAATTTATATTACATGGGATACACACAAAATGGCGAAATTTAATATGGATTGTCTTAAAAAACTAATAGAGAAGTATATTAAGGCATTTGATAAGGTCAAACTATCTTGGTTTGATAGAATTGTGGTATGCAAAATGAAGATTATTCCTAAAATTAATTTCCTTTTTTGGATGCTACCCATTAAGATTGCAGATTCTGATTTAAAAAGTTGGCAGAATATGATTAATTCTTTTTGTAATGGGGGAAAAAGCTAGAATTATGGTATAAAACCCAAAAAGAAGGAGGATTAGACTTACCAAATATTAAAACATATTATTTAGCAAATCAGATAAGATATATTTTCAATATAATCTATAAAGAGTTACTCTGGGGTGATGTTGAATTCAAAAAGGAGAGAAATCATGTTGAAAAAAAATTATTTAGGGAGGATAATATTCTAGATTTAAAGAAAATAGAAAATCCATTTCTAAAGAATATGTTGGAATTGTGAAGATATAGTAGGAAGATTTTAAGCCTGGTAATTTTTCCTGGGAATTTGAAAGGTGAGTTACTAAGAATATTAAGAGAACAGAACATATTTAGACTGAAGGACTGGTTAAAAATTTTGGATAATAAAGAGAAAATGGGTCAAATACGAAGGGTTTGGGTTGGAAGATGATTCAGTTACAAAACTGGGTGATGGAAACAAGGAAAACACGTAGTGAAATAAGAAAATTAACTAAATTTGAATAACTGGTAGAGAGCACAGAGAAGGAAGATAGTAATAGGAAAGGAATTACACGTCTAATATATAAAATGCTAATAGAAGGGCAGTATGGGTGATATAGACTTTTGGAAAGTTGGCAAGATGATATGAGTAAAGATATCAGTCAAATAAACTGGTTGAAACTATGGAATAACAGAATTACAAAGAGTATGTCAATCAGAGTAAAGAAATGATTATCATTATGGTTACTGCTGCCAGATTACTAATGGCTAAAAACTGGAAAGGTATAGATTTAATCAACATTGTTGGCTGGTACAATGAAATGTGGAACTTAGCCATTAATGATAAATTAACATGTGATTTGAAAATTAGGAGAGGGAAAATAAATGATTTTACAAGTATATGGAATGGTGAGTTTTGTTTTGTTTTGTTTGTTTTTTACTATATGTATTAGAGAAAGATAAAGGGAAATATCCAGCAAAAGATTTGCTGAATTTTTGGAGAGAGATGGGGTATATCGGTCATCTTTTGTAAGCTTTACTTCCAAGGATCATGGGAGCACTATGTTATATATAGTTTATTTTATGATGTTATGTATATTTTTAGCCTATGCTATGTATAATATTTAGTCTATGTATTATGTAATTTATATTATTTGTATAATTTTGTTATGTAGTTTTTGTAAATAAAATAAAATTAAAAATTAAAAAGGATCACTACTTATGCCCCATATGAAGCTTTGTAAAATAGATCTGCCTTGGATCTCAAGTGAAGTGTGGCTTGTCCAAAGTGGTGCAAAGCTAAGTGACCATTTTCTGTGCACACCATTATTAGCTAGTGATTCTGGTTCCTGCCCCAGTCTATGTGCATTGCTTGTACTGTTTACATCATATATATGCACATAATCCAATACCAAAGACTTGAAATACGTAATTTATACCCTCACTGATTTGGCTCAAGTTTTAGGTTGTTCAGAACTGATTATTTAGAATACCAAGGCAAAACGAACCACTGAGTATTGAACTGCAACTTGAAAGATCTGGGTTCTAGTCCCAAGTTGGCCATGAAGCTTACTGGGTGACTTTGGGTCAGTTGCTTACTCTCAGCCTAAGCCACTTCACAGGATTGTTGTGAGGATAAGATGGAGAGGATGATAACCGTGGTTTCCTTACAAGAGGAAAGAAGGTAGACAAAACCACAACCCCACCCTAGAAGTTCCCTTTAGTGGCTTATCAAGCCTGACAGATTTGGTTTATTGCAGGTACACAGAGTCTGACATTTTGGTTATTTTTCGCTTGTGACAATAGTGATTATTTGACATCCTCACCTTACCCATTCACATTCAGTAAAATATCATTTCCTTTATTTCTTCCAGTGAATTTACTGGACTCAAGGTCAGTAATGGGAGATCTTGGATGGATTGCCTATCCAAAGAATGGGGTAAGTCTGTTATTCATTTCTATACAACCCCACAGCTGAAACCCCTCTTCTGCCACTTGATGCCCTTTTTCATGCAAGGTGTAGAGCTTCAAATTCGTCAACAAATGGAACCAAAAAGAATTTAAATGAGGATGGGACCCCTGAGCTTACTCAGGTCTTGCTTAGTATAGCTTTCATATATGGTTCTTATTCCTGAGTAGCTAGAGGAATATCAGCCATTATACATTTATGCACACCCTTTTTCTTACTGATGAAGGAACACCAGGCAAGCCTGAAAAAGGGGTTGCTTCGTCTGGATGTGAGAACATTAGAGGCTTACAATTATTGTTTTCCTTCACAAGAGGACCATAATGGAGACAAATACAGCCTTATAAGCAGCTGGAACAGCCTCTGTCAGATTTCAAAGGGGAATTTGTGGAACCTCAAGGATGCAGGTTCTGCTCCTGCAAATGGCTGCTGAGTCCCATTCACAATGCAGAAAGTGGCATGATATTCTATGCCTCCCTTTGTACAGAGAAAAGAAAAATGGGTAGAGCAAGAAGTGCATCCTCACCCTCACCTTGCCCTCTACCTTGTTGCAAAAGATGCTGCTCATCCCTGACCTAGAATCTGCTAGCTCTTGCAGCTGAGCTGAATGCTTGATATTTCTTTCTCCAGTGACACACTTGTCCTGATCTCAGCTATACTGAATTGTTAATTGTTGTACGTAAGACACAGCAAGCCCAGGTGTGGGCTATTGTAGCAGCATACAAATCAAAAATAATAAGAATTTAATAATAATAACTTACAGTAATAGATCTTCTCACAGTTAATTTAAATGTAATTCTCAGTGTGAAATAGGAAATTTCAATAGGGAGAGAGATTGTTCTATCCTTTTTCTATCAGTATTCTTATTCCAACTCTACATCCTATTCTTCCCACTCAGCTGGTTGTCAGGGTTTTTAATTCCCTCAGCCTATCAAAACATTGTACCACTGAGTCTTTTGTTTTCTTTCCCCATTTTTAGGGTTTGGTTTGTTTGTTTTTTGGAAGATAGGTATCTGCAAACATCAGGGATATCATAAGTCTACTGTCACTTCTATCTTGTGTGTGGTGCTGTTGTTCAGCTACAGCTCAGCAAGTACCACAGAGAGAGAATGATTATATGGGCATGTAAACTTTTGGCAGAAAAAGCAACTTCTATAAAATACCTTCCCTTTCATGGATCACTGCCTTGTCATGGCAAAGGGGCTTGCGTAGCTCAATGAAGCTATGAGCTATGCCGTTTAGGGCCACTCATGATGGACAGGTCATAGCAGAGAGCTCTAACAAAAGCTGATCCACTGGAGAAGGAAATGGCAACCTACTCCAGCACATAGAGGTCATACTAATTGGTAAAAATGTGGAGGAAAGGTATTTTATGTTGTTGTTGTAAGTCGCAAAGTCGTGTCCAACCCATTGTGACCCCATGGACAACATTCCTCCAGACCCTCCTGTCCTCTTCCATCCCCCGGAGTCCACTCAAGCTCACACTAACGACTTCAGTGACTCCATCTAGCCACCTCATTCTCTGCCGTCCCCTTCTTCTTTTGCTACCTATTGTTCCCAGCATTAGGCTGTTCTCCAGGGAGTCTTTCCTTCTCATTAGGTGGCCAAAGTATTTGAGTTTCATCTTCAGGATCTGGCCTTCTAAAGAGCAGTCAGGGTTGATCTCTTCTAGGATTGACAGGTTTGATCTCCTTGCAGTCCAGGGGACTCGCAGGAGTCTCCTCCAGTACCACAATTCAAAGGCCTCAGTCCTTTGGTGTTCAGTCTTCCTTATGGTCCAGCTTTCACAGCCATACAGTGCAACTGGGAAAACCATAGCCCTGACTATATGCACTATTGTTGGCAGGGTGATGTCTCTGCTTTTTAGTATGCTGTCTAGATTTGCCATAGCTTTCCTCCTTAGGAGCAAGCGTCTTTTAATTTCTTGGCTGCAGTCCCTCTCTGCGGTGATCTTGGAGCCCAGGAAAATAAAATCTGTCACTACCTCCATTTCTTCCCCATCTATTTGCCAGGAAGTGAGAGGAGCAGATGCCATGATCTTAGTTTTCTTCATATTGAGTTTCAGGCCAACTTTTGCACTCTTCTCCTTCACCCGCATCAAGAGGCTCTTTAGTTCCTCTTCACTTTCTGCCATGAGAGTGGTATCATCTGCATATCTGAGGTTGTTGCTATTTCTCCCAGCAATCTTAATTCCAACTGGGGATTCATCTAGCCCCTCCTTTCTCATGATGTGCTCTGCATATAAGTTAAATAGGCAGGGCAACAGTATACAGCCTTGCCAAACTCCTTTCTCAATTTTGAACCAATCAGTGGTACCATGTCCAGTTTTCACTTTTGCTTCTTGACCTGCATATAGGTTTCTCAAGAGGCAAATAAGATGGTCTGGTACTCCCATCTCTTTAAGAACTTGCCACAGTTTGTTGTGATCCACACAATCAAAGGCTTTAGCGTAGTCAATGAAGAAGAAGTAGATGTTTTTCTGGAACTCCCTAGCTTTCTCCATGATCCAGCTTATGTTGGCAATTTGATCTCTAGTTCCTCTCCCTCTTCAAAATCCTGACTGTACTTCTGGTAGTTCTCGGTCCACATACTGCTGGAACCTAGCTTGTAGGATTTTGAGCATAACTTTGCTAGCATATGAAATGAGTGCAATGGTGTGGTAGTTTGAACATTCTTTGGCATTGCCCTTCTTTGGGATCAGAATGTAAACTGACTTTTTCCAGTCCTGTGGCCACTGTTGAGTTTTCCAAATTTGCTGGCATATTGAGTGTAGCACTTTTACTGCATTGTCTTTTAGGATTTTGAGTAGCTCAGCTGGAATACTGTCACCTCCACTAGCTTTGTTGTTGCTCAGACTTCCTAAGGCCCATTTGACTTCACATTCCAGGATGACTGGCTTATGGTCAGTGACCACCCCATCGTGGTTATCAGGGATGTTAAGCTCTTCCTTGTATAGTTCTTCTGTGTAATCTTGCCACCTCTTCTTAATCTCTTCTGCCTCTGTTAGGTCCTTGCCATTTCGGTCCTTTATCATGCCCATCTTTGCATGAAACGTCCCCTTCATATCTCCAATTTTCTTGAAGAGATCTATTGTTTTCTTCTATTTCTTTGCACTGTTCATTTAAGAAGGCATTCTTATCTCTTTTAGCTATTCTCTGGAATTCTGCATTCAATTGTTTGTATCTTTCTCTTTCTCCCTTGCCTTTCGCTTCCCTTCTTTCCTCAGCTATTTGTAAAGCTTCCTCAAACAGCCATTTTGCTTTCTTGCATTTCTTTTTCTTTGGGATGGTTTTAGTTGCTGCCTCTTGTACAATGTTGCGAACCTCCGTCCATAGTTCTTCAGGCACTTTATCAGATCTAATTCCTTAAATCTATTTGTCACCTCTACTGTATATTCATCCGGGATATGATTTATGTCATACCTGAGTGGCCTAGTGCTTTTCCCTACTTTCTTCAACTTAAGCCTAAATTTTGCCACCAAAAGCTCATGATCTGAGCCACAGTCAGCTCCTGGTCTAGTTTTTACTGACTGTATAGAACTTCTCCATCTTTGGCTGCAGAGCACATAGTCAATCTGATTTCTGTGTTGACCATCTGGTGATGTCCATGTGTAGAGTCGTCTCTTGGGTTGTTGGAAAAGAGTGTTTCTATGACCATCATATTCTCTTGACAAAATTCTACCAGCGTGTGCCCTCCTTCATTTTGTACTCCAAGGCCAAACTGGCCTGTTATTCTGGTTATTTTTTGCTTCCCACTTTAGCATTCCAATCCCCTATGATGATAAGGACATCATTTTTTGGTGTTAATTCTAGAAGGTGTTGTAGGTCTTCATAGAACCGGTCAACTTCAGCCTCTTCAGCACCAGTGGTTGGGGCATAGACTTGGACTATTGTGATGTTGAATGGTTTGCCTTGGATTCGAACTCAGATCATTCTGTCAGTTTGGAGATTGTATCGCAGCACTGCTTTCCCTACTCTTTTATTGACTATGAAGGCTACTCCATTTCTTCTGAAGGATTCTTGCCTACAGTAGTATACCTGATGGTCATCTGAACTAAATTCACCCATGCCTGTCCATTTTAGTTCACTGATTCCTAAGATGTCGATGTTCAGTCTTGTCGTCTCTTGTTTGACCACATCCAGCTTGCCTTGATTCATGGATCTTACATTCCATGTTCCTATGGAGTATAGATCTTTGCAGCATCGGACTTTCCTTTCACCACCAGATACATCTGCAACTGAGTGTCCTTTTGGCTTCGACCGAGTCACTTCATTCTTTCTGGCGCTACTAGTACTAGCCCTCCGCTCTTCCCCAGTAGCATATTGGACACCTTCCGACCTGATGGGCTCATCTTCCGGCATCATATCTTTTTGCCTTTTGGTACTGTCCATGGTGTTTTCATGGCAAAGATACAGGAGTGGGTTGCCATTTCCTTCTCCAGTGGATCACGTTTTGTCAGAGCTCTCTGCTTTGATCTGTCCTCATGGGTGGCCCTGCACAGCATAGCTCATAGCTTCATTGAGCTACACAAACCCCTTCACCATGACAAGGCAGTGATCCATGAAGGATGAAATACAAATACATTATTTCTGCTAATAATCAACTTTCTCTGAATCTGATAAATGTAAGTTATTTCCTTAATCTGTCAGAATCTTGCTAGATATCCTCTAAGCTTTGGGGTGGGATTTCCTCCAGTGAATTTTTATGTATTGCCAGCTTGATTTTTGAAATGAATGTTAAAACTCAACATGGCTAAACACTTATTGAATAAGGTTTTTTCTTAAATACTTAAATTAATATTCTGTGTTATATGGCTTGTGTTATATGGCTGGTTTTTATTTCAACTGCATTTAAAGAATGTCTTTTTTGGCTCAGCCCTATATTCATGCTGTAATGGATTTGAAACATGTCTTCAGGCCCATGTAAAATATGGAATGAAGAGAATCCCCTAATCTGGATTAGTGGCTTTAATCAATTTCCACAGTTAAAGAGAATATTTTTACTGACTTATATCCCATCACTTAAGATAGGAGAGATTTATGTTTTCAATGCTAATTTCATCCCTCTGGAGTTCCAAATAAATATTTGGTCTTATAAAATGCACGTGGATCTGTATAAGAAGAAAATATGGTGCTTGTATGTGACATGACAGAGTGTGTGTCTGTCAGGTACCCTGTTTCCCTCCCCCATTTCCCCACTCAAAATTGTAACATCATGAGCTGGTTCAAGACATTTTGCTGCCTAAAGAAAAGGACAAGATGGTGTCCCACTGCATATCAAGTACAGAAGGCATCTGGATTGGTAATTATATCTTTAACTCTTGTAATGCAGTATTTATTTATTTATTTATTTATTTGGAAATTTATAGGCCGCCCCTTGCCACAAGCCTCGGGGCGGCTCACAACAATACAACAACAATTCTAAAACATTAAAATTTCCAAATACTAAATACACAAACATTAAAAACTGGCCCATCTCCAGGTCTAAATTAAAACCATCCCAATATAAATAAATTAACATTTAAAATATTGTTTAAATAAAAAGGTCTTCGCCTGGCGCTGAAAAGCAAATAAAGACGGCGCCAGGCGAGCCTCTCTGGGGAGTGCATTCCATAAATGGGGCGCCACCGCAGAGAAAGCCCTCCTCCGGGTACTCACCCTCCTAATATCTCTTCTACCACATCTGAGGCAGCAGGCTAGTTTAGGACCTCAAGATAGATAGATGGTGTAGCATACAAAGCTCTGCCTTCTGGCAGAAGGACTAATTTCTTGGTGGTGTCCTTTCAGATATACTACTATTATATGCTCTCATATCTCTCCACATGCTCTCATATCTCCTTTCAGTCTTCACTTCCTGAGGCTGAACATACCTCGTTCTCACAATCTTTCCTCATAGAGCGTTCCCTCCCACCCCAGTATCATCCTTGTTGCCCTCTCATGTACCCTTTCTAGCTTTTCTGCATCTTTTAAATATAGGTGCCCAGAACTGGACACAGTACTCGAGGTGAGGTCCAAGTGCTGAGTATACTAGACTTACTACTTTAAGTGTTTTGGAAGTGATGCTTCTGTTAAGTGCAGCCCAAAGTAGGATTTGCCCTTTTTGCAGCTACATCACATAGTTGAATCATATTTAGCTTGTGATCAAGTCCAAGCTCTTTCTCATTTACAGTACAATAAAACCTTGGTTTGCGAGCATAATTCATTCTGGAAACATGCTTGTAATCCAAAGCACTTATATATCAAAGTGAATTTCCCCATAATAAATAATGGAAACTCAGATGATTCATTCTGCAACCTAAAAATATTCATATAAAATGATGACAATACTGTAATATAATACAGAATAATAAAGAAAATACAAAATATAAAGAACAATAAAACAAATTAACCTGCACTTATCTTTGAAAACCTTTGTGGCTGGTGTGAGGGAAACAAGGTAGAGGAGGGTTATTGTGTAGGACAACTTTCACTATCACTAACGGAATTACTGCTGTCTCTTGGCTCAGTGGAATCTTTCTTTTTGTGCAACTTTAACAAAGAACCTATCCAATGACACTTGCTTTTGCCTCCTTTTGAGTATTTCGTGGAAATGTGACATTGCATTGTTGTCAAACAGATTCATTGTTCAAACTGCTACAGACTTATTTGGGTGGTGCTTTTCTACAAAATTTTGCACTGTTTCCCACATTTTACACATCTCCCTAATCTCCTTTGAAGTGGAGATTAATCTCCAGAAATCTCCCTAATCTCCAGAAAATTCCCCTGCCTTTTTCTCCTCCTCCTCCTGTAAATGGTTGTGAGCCGCCCCGAGGCTTGTGGTTGTGAGCCGCCCCGAGGCTTGTGGCAAGGGGCGGCCTATAAATTTCCAAATAAATAAAATAAATAAATAAATAAAATGCGATCTCCTCCATAACCTCTTGCATCTGCTTTACCTTTCAGTATCTCCCTCTTGGAGGGGGAGGGGGTAGGAGCTACTGAAAGGTAAAGCAGATGCAAGATTCTAACCTTGTAGTGCAACATACCATGTACTCCTCCCACACAAGCCTTGCAGTCCACAGTTAAGACCTGACATGATTTTTAAACAGATCTTCACAACAAAGCACCAAATATACACCAAATCATTGGAACAGTTAAGTAGAACCTGCTTTAAGTTAGTCAATGTCAGTGTGCAGCACTAAACAACCCAAGACTTCCTCCGCCCCAAAACCCAACCCATTGTTTTCAGAATGAGTGTATGCCTTGCACCAACAAGGAAATGCTGTTAGCTTAAAGCTGCTTCCAGTGCAATCCCATGGATGTTTAGACAGAAAAACAGTTCTGTAATTCTCAGCATATCCTCCCTTCCTGGAGGGTTGCCGGGAGTTGTTGGACCACAGCAAGAGAGAGAGAGAGAACCACTGGCTCAGTTGTGATCATGTGATATTTGGCATCATGTACTACTTGTATTGCAAGACATGGCTCATTTATTAAGTTAAAATGTATTAGAAATGTTTGCTCATCTTGCGGAACACTGGCAGAACAAGTTACTTGCAATCCAAGGTTTGACTGTATTGTGGAGCCAAGTGTTCCCTATCTTGTAGCAGTGCATTTGGTTTCCTTTTCCTAAGTGGAGGGCTTGGCATTTGTCCCCATGGTTATGTGGTTTGGTGCAGGTTTCCACATTAAAGATTAAGTGATCTAGAACTGATATTTGGAGTTGAAGTGGCATTTAGAAAATTTCCTTATTTTCTGTCTTCTCAGATAACAACTGAAGAAATAGTAGATTCATATCATATTTAGCCATGTCTTAGATCTTGTTTTATTTTCAGGAAGTTGCTAAAATGTGATATTACATGCATTGTTTGGTCATTCATGCTATTATTCAGTTAATAGCCTCATTGAAAGCATCTGGCGAAATTTTAAGGGAGGAAAAAATAAGAAAAACATAGTTATTGGCATATATTACCGTCCACCCAGTCAAAAAGAGAACAAGAATGTGACCTTTGAAAAGCAACTTGCCAGCATTTCCAAGAAGAATAATATAGTCATCATGGGGGACTTCAATTTCGCTGATCTAGGCAGGGGGACAAATTTTGCCAAGCACTCCCCCTCCAAGAGTTTCCTGGCATGCATTGCCAACAACTTTCTTCACCAGAAAGTAGAGGAAAGCACAAGAGGATCAGCTATCCTCAATTTAATACTAACTATAACAGGGATAGCCTGGTGGACCAAATAACAAACATGGGAACTCTGGGGGGAAAGTGACCATATGATACTTGAATTCTTAGTTATGAAGGAGATGAAGGGTAACTGGAGCCAAACATGCATCCTGGACTTCAGGAAAAACAACAAACTCAGAAAAATTATAAGCTATGTGCCATGGCCACAAACACTTAAGGGAAAAGGATTCCAAGAGGGGTGGGAAATCTTGAAAAAGAAGATTCTCCAAGCACAACTACAAACACTTCCAACAAGAAAAAAAGTGGAGAAGACAGAAGGGGAAGCCCACAGGGCTCCACAAAAAGTTAAGTGACAGCCTGAAAGAAAAGAACATGTTGCTCAGGAGTATCTTCCTCACTGTCAGAGCAATACAAGAGTGGAACCAGCTGCCTAGAGAGGTGGTGGGCTCTCCCACACTAGAGACATTCAAAAAGAAACTGGACAGCCATCTGAGTGGGATGCTGTAACATGGTGTACTGCAACAGCAGGAGGTTGGACTCGATGGTCTTCATGGCCCCTTCCAACTCTTTTATTCTATGATTCTATGTACAGGAAGTGGAAGCAGGGCCAGATGACAAAGGAAGAATAAAAAGAAATAGCAAGGGATTGCTGGAATAGCATCAGGAAGGCTAAAGGAGGAAATGAACTGAGCAAGAGATGCTAAGAACAACAAGCAAGTCTTCAGATACATCCAGAACGAAAGACATGAGAAAGAGAAGGGTGTCCAGCTACTTGGATGGCAGAGTGATAACAGACAACAAGGAAAAGGCAGAGGCACTCAATTCCTACTTCGCCTCAGTCTTCTCCCACAAGGAAATCTGCAATCAAGAGGAAGTACAAGCTGTAAGTGAGAGATGACAGCCAAAGATTGACAGACAAATGGTCAAGGAATACCTAGGTGAAATTAACACTTTCAAATTTCCAGGGCAGGATGAACTGCATCCCAGAGTCATAAAAGAGCTAGCGGAGTTTCTCTCAGAACCACTGGTTTTTGTCTTTTATAAATCTTGGAAAACAGAAGTGCCAGATGAATGGAGAAGGGCTAACCTTGTCCCTATCTTCAGAAAGGGAGAAAAAGGTGAACCTGGGAGTTACAGACCAGTTCATCTGACATCAATCCCTGGAAAAATTCTGAAGGAAATTGTTTAAAAATCCATCTACAAGCATCTTGAAGAAAATGCAGTGATTAATAGAAGCTAGCATGGATTTATCAAAAATAAATCCTGTCAGACTAATTTAATCCCATTTTTTTTTACTAGGTAACCTCCCAAGTAGACAGAGGGAACACTGTGGACATAATCTATCTAGACTTTAGCAACACTTTCAACATTGTGCCTCAGGACATTCTGATAAGCAAATTAGCAAGAATTGGACTAGACGGAAAAACTATTAGGTGGATCCAAAATTGACTGCTCAGTTGGACATAAAGAGTGCTCATCAATGGCAATCAAATTAGACGGAGGTAAGTAGTGGGGTGCCACAGGGTTCATTCCTGGGCCCATTGATCTTCAACAACTTTATTAATGAGGAAGTACAAAGAAAGATAATCATATTTGCAGATGATACAAAACTGTATGGGATAGCAAACACCCTAGAAGACAATGAAGTTCGAGGGTGATCTTGATAAACTTGAACACTGGGCCGAAAGCAACAGAATGAGATTCAATAAAGACAAGTGCCAAGTCCTCCGCCTAGGAAGAAGCAACGAAATGTGTCCAGTTCTGGGCACCAAGATTTAAGAAAGATGCAGGAAAATTAGAAAGGGTGTAGAGGAGGACAACAAAAATGATCCAGAGTTTGGAACACTGCCCTATGAGGAGAGACTGAGAGAACTGGGCATGTTCAGCCTTGAGAAGAGAAGACTGAGGGGGGACATGATATCCCTCTATAAGTACCTCAAAGGTGTCACAAAGAGGAAGGTCAAGATCTCTTCTTGCTGCTGCCAGGACAAAGAATTGTAGGACAAAGAATAATCAAATGAAGTTGCAGCAACCCAGTTTCTGACTGGACATCAAAAAAAGCTTCTTCACTGTCAGAGCAATACAACAGTGGAAGCAGCTGCCTAGAGAGGTGGTGGGCTCTCCCACACTAGAGACATTTGAAAAGAAACTGGACAGCCATCTGAATGGGATGGTGTAACTTGGTGTCCTGCAACAGCAGGGGCTTGATCTTGATGGCCTTCATGGCCCCTTCCAACTCTACTTTTCTATGATTCTATGAGTTTCCCTCCTTTAAAGCAGTTGGCCTTCGGTATAAAGGTCTGATTTGCACAAATAAGACCTTTAACACCTTAATTGTCATGATGGGGAGAGGTGTGATAAAGGGAGGCAAGATGCAAAGGTGTGGGAGGTCCCATCCATCCAATGGCCCTGTGTTGTTGTTTAATGTTGCACTCCACCACTCATACAAAAATAACTACTTCAGAGCTTGGTGAGCCTTTGGAAAACAGAGCACCCATGACTTCCTTGGGCTCCATGTCTTTCTCTTTTACCACACCCCTTCCTTTTTTCATTCCTTTCCTTTGACCAGGCTAGTAGCTCAAGAGGTGAGACTCGGCAGCTGCAGGAGTCAAGAGGCAGAATTGAGGCAGAACCTATGGAGCCTATGTGGGTAGATAGTAGAGCCAAAAAAAAAAAAAAAAATCTGTTCATCTAAGGGGTGCACAATACTATATGCACATATTCAGTAAATACAGGTCCTGACTACAGTTGTGCCACTGCTGTAAAGGTAAAGAACAGTCCATTATGAAGATAAATATTTTGCCCATTTTAGAATGGGGAAAGTTGAGATATTTTGTTTTAAATTAAAGTGCAAGGGAGTCATGTGAAGACAGACAACAGAAGTATGCTGTTGCCCTGTGGTCTGTTTGTAAACTCCTAGATTCATTTCTACATTTTTGCTCTGCCCATTTCTCAAGATGTTCTTTTGGCTCTTGGCAAAGCAGTGGAGCAGCAGAGGCTGGGAAAATGTGCAGAAGGTGACCAGGGAGCTGTTGAAGGTAAGGTAGGAACTGGGCAGAAGAGCAGAGGGGCAGGAGCAGCGGAGAGGAAGGGAGGGGGGCATAGAAGCCCAGGAGGAAGCAGAGGGGCAGGGTCAGCAGCCTCTGAAGCTTATAAAGCTGTGCTCAGCCATTGGCGGTGCCAATGGACGTGGCACCAACAGCATCACATTAAAGGCAACATGATAAGGGTATTGCCCCGTGTCTGTGTCCCTTAGCTGTGGCCCGGACTGCCTGGGGACTCTTTCCCCAGGCCATTTTTAATTGTTTCGTGTGTGTGTTTTGTCTGGGAGAACTAGACGAGTAAAGTCAGGGAAGGGTAGTGTAGGACAGAGAAGGCAGGGGACAAACAAGGCAAGGGAAGAAGGTAGGGTCTGTAAGGGGTAACCAATGTTAGGCCAAGAGATGACCTTGGCAGGAATCACTGGTGTTGCTGTCCGCTGCGATACCTGAGACATGTTTGTCCTTCTCCCTGAGGAGAGGCAGGAATAAACTTGCCCCAAGTGCAAGCTGGTGTCCCTCCTAGAGGAGGAGGTGAGGTGGCTGAGGGCTGACAGAGCAGCCTCCCTCCAGACAGAATGTTGAAGGAGGGGATGAGGGAGAAGCAGCCAGTGGTACATGGAGGCATGTAACCCACAGGAGAAGGAGGCCAGCACAGCCGCCTCTGTCTCCTGGCATTGACCTTGAGCTGGGAAACAGGTTTCCTCTGCTTGAGGAACCTGGGAGGAGGGAGGAGTCCAGGGGTCCCAAAGAAAGGAATCTGTGCGAAGGGGTTCAGATATGTACACCAATGCTAGGAGCAAGCGTAATAAGCAGGAAGAGCTTGAGCCTCTCCTGTGAATAGGAGGGTATGACCTGGTGGGGATCACAGAAATTTGGTGGGATGAAAGGCAAGACTGGAATGTAAACACAGAGGAGTATCACCTGTGTAGAAAGGACAAGAAGGGAAAGAGGGAAGGGGGCATAGCATTATATGTCAGGAAGGGATAGGATGCAATGAGATAGAGGGTGGTGCAGATGGGGATCTGGTAGAGGCTGTCAGGGTGAAACTATGGGGTTTCAACAGGGGGAGGGACCTGACAGTGCTGTATCCTATCACCTTCAAAGTCAACTTGAGACCTTGGATGATGCCCTGACACACCAGATTTGAAGGATATCTCAGGGGAGGGACACAGTAATTCGGGTTCCTCGACCATGGCACTCATTTTCTTGCCAATGGACTTCTGGCAAGGGATGGGTTACACCTCATAAGGATGGGGAAAATGTCCTTTGGAGATGCTCTAGCGAGCTTCATCCAGAAGACTTTAAACTGAGCCAGTGGCGGGGGGGGGGGGGTTCAAGCCACCCAGTAACGTGTCTGCACTGGACAAGTGTGTGGGGAGGATCGGGGCTCTGGGAGCAGGGCTTTGGAGATACTGCAGGGACTGACAGGACTTCTACAGAGAGGGGCCAGGTACCAGGGAGGATGGGAGGAAGAAGGATGCTGGGCACTCCAAGGAAAGGAAGTGGTGGGAAGGAGTTCAGGTGCATGTACACCAATGCTAGGAGCATGGGTAATAAGCAGGAAGAGCTTGAAGCTCTCCTGGGAATAGGAGGGTATGATCTCGTGGGAATCACAGAAACTTGGTGGGATGAAAGGCAAGTCTGGAATGTGAACATAGAAGGGTATCACCTTTTTAGAAAGGACAGGAAGGGAAAGAGAGCTCGGGGCATGGCTTTATACATCATGGAAGGGATAGGATGCAGTGAGATAGAATGCAGCACAGATGAGGATTCAGTAGAGGCAGTCTGGGTGAAACTTAGGGGTTTTGACAGGGAAAGAGACCTGACAGTGGGGGTATGTTATCGCCCTCCAGGCCAACTTGAGAACCTGGATGATGTCCTGACAGGTCAGATTCTAAGGATATCTCAGGGAAGAGACACAGTAATTATGGGAGATTTCAATCTCCCGGATATTACTTGGGAGACTCACTCGGCGGTGACAGCCAGGTCACGTTGCTTCCTAGAAGTTATAGAGGGAGGGTTTTTCAAACAGAGGGTCTGAGAGGCAACGAGGGGGGGAAACATCCTTGACTTGGTCTTGACCAATAGGGAGGAGCTGATAGATGAAGTACAGATTAGGGGAGCTCTGGATGCAAGTGATCACTCCATCCTTTGCTTTGAGATCAGGGAACTGGGGACGTGCAGCAGGGCGAGCACTAGAAGCTGGGACTTCAAGAGGGCCAACTTTGGCCAACTGAAGGCCAGACAGGGGAAAGTCTCCTGGGATAGGTTACTGCAAGGTAAGCGAGCTGAGGAGAGGTGGATGGCACTCAAAAGGGAGGTTTTGGAGGTGCAAGCCTTGACGATACCTCTAGTCAATAAGGTGGGGAGGCGGAGGAGAGCGCTGCCATGGATGCGAAAGGAAGTGGTTAGAGGGATTAGACAAAAGAGGAACTTCCATAGGAAATGGGTACTGGGGGAAATAGACAAGAGGGTATACCGGGAGGAGGAGGCCTGTTGCAGAAGGATTCTTCGCAAGGCTAAGGCTGATTATGAGCTGAGACTTGCCAAGAATATCAAGAGCAACAAAAAGGGCTTCTTTCAGCATGTAAATAGGAAGAGGAAGGGGAGACAAGTGGTGGGACCACTAAATAAGAAGGAAGGAGATCCAGTGACTGATATGAGGGAACAGGCACAGATGCTAAATGACTATTTTGCCTCTGTGTTCTCCCCAAAGCAGGACGGGGAATATCCATATAGGAGATTAGATGAGGCTGGGGATTTAGGGGCAGAGATTAGAGTCACCCCCCTTGAAGTCGAGGGGTTCCTCAGGGCATTGGACATTACAAAGGCGCCAGGCCCTGACGGGTTACACCCGAGAGTACTTAGAGAGTTGGCAGGGGTTCTCTCACACCCGCTGGCCTCCATTTTTGAGAACTCGTGGAGAACGGGTGAAGTTTCAGAGGACTGGAGGGTGGCATCAGTGGTCCCAATTTTCAAAAAGGGTAGTAGGAAGGAGATGGGGAATTATAGATCAGTTAGCCTTACGTCCATTGTAGGAAAAACAATGGAAAGGCTCATAATAGAGAGAGATCTAGTGATGCTAGATAGGGAAGGGAGGCTGACAGCCACACAACACGGGTTCCGCAAAAACATCAAAAACAGATCCTGCCAGACAAACCTTGTGGAATTCTATGACAAGGTTTCGAGATGGCTAGATGGAGGGGATGCAGTGGATGTGGTATACCTGGATTTCAGCAAGGTCTTTGACAAAGTGCCCCATGATATCCTGGTGAAGAAACTGAGGAGTTTTGGGATACACCAAAGCACTGTCCAGTGGATTAGGGCATGGTTGACTGACCGAAAGCAGAAGGTAACCATTAGCGGGGAATCATCGGGATGGCGGCCAGTGACAAGCAGGGTCCCCCAGGGCTCTGTCCTGGGGCTGATCCTGTTTAATGTTTTCATTAACGACATGGAAGAAGGGGCGAACAGTCTGCTGATCAAATTCGCAGATGACACTAAAACTGGAGCAGTGGCCACAACTGAGGGGCAGGTACTCCAGATTGAAAAGGATCTGGACAGACTATGGAAGTGGGCAGAAGACAACAGAATGGCGTTCAATGTGGATAAGTGCAAGGTCTTGCACTTGGGGCATAGGAATAGCTGTCATAAGTACAGGTTAGGTGAGAAGTGGCTGGAGAGCAGCACTTGTGAAAGGGTCCTCGGGGTGCTGTTTGACTGCAGGCTAAACATGAGTCAGCAGTGTGATGCGGTGGTCAAGAGGGCGAACGCCACCCTGGATTGCATGGCCAGAAATGTGGCTTCTAGATCAAAAGAGGTATTACTACCACTCTACATGACTCTGGTGCACCCGCAACTGGAGTATTGTGTTCAGTTTTGGGCCCCTCATTACAGAAAGGATATAGGCAGGCTGGAGTCAGTGCAGCGTAGGGCCACAAGGATGGTGGCTGGTTTGCAGGGGATGCCGTATGAGGTGAGACTGAGGGACCTGGGTCCCTTCAGCCTGGAGAAGTGGAGACTCAGAGGGGACATGTTGGCGACATACAGGTATGTGAGGGGGTGTCACATGGAGATGGGTAGAGACCTGTTCTCCCCTGCAGAGGAAGGCAGGACGCGTTCCAATGGAGCAAAGCTCAGGGAGCCAAGGTTCCATTTATATGCCAGGAAGCGCTGTTTCTATGTTTCTATTAGTTGGGAGTCTCACTCAGTGGTGATGGCCAGGTCACATTGCTTCCTAGATGCTATAGAGGGAAGGTTTTTCATGCAGAGTGTTTGGGAGGTTATGATGGGGGCAGGGGGAATATCTGTGACTTAGTCTTGACCAACAGGGAGGAACTCTGGATGCCAGCGATCATCCTTTGCTCTGAGAATCAGGAAAATGGGGAGGAGTGGCAGGTCAATAATTAGAAGCTGGGACTTTACAAGGGCCAACTGTGGTCAATTGAAGGCCAGACTGGGGATAGGTTACTGGAAGACATTTGGGAGGGGTAGATGGCACTCAAAAGGAAGGTCATGGAAGTGCAAGCCTTGACAATACCGCTAGTTAGCAAGGTGGGAAGACGAAAGAGAGCACTGCTCTGGATGCAAAAAGAGGTGGTAGGAGGAATTAGACATAAGAGGAGCCTGTGTAGGAAATGGATACTGGGGCAAGTAGGCAAAAGGCTATACTGGGAGGAAGCTTGTTGCAGAAGTATTCTTCATGAGGCTAAGGCCAATTATGAACTGAGACTTGCAAAAAATTACAGGAGCAACAAAACCAGCTTCTGTCAACATGTAAATAGCAAGAGGAAGTGGAGACAGGCAGTGGGACTGCTTAATAAGGAGGAAGGGGATTCAGTGAATGATGTGAGGGAACAGGCACAGATGCTAAATGACTATTTTGCCTCTGTGTACTCACCAAAGCAGGATGGGAGAGAACTACATGAGGGATTGGATGAGACCAGGGATTTAGGGGCACAGATTAGAATCATCCCCCTAGAAGTTGAGTTACTTCTCAGGGCACTGGACTTTACAAAGGTGCCAAGCTCTGATAAGTTACAACCAAAGGTACTTCAGAAGTTGGCAAGGGTTCTCTGGAGCCCACTGGCCTCCATTTTTGAGGCCTTGTGGAGAATGGTTGAGGTTCCAGAGGACTGCAGGGTGCTGTCAGTGGTCCCAATTTTCAAAAAGGGCAGTAGAGGGAACATGAGGAATTACAGATTGGTTAGCCTTATATCCATTCTAGGAAAGACAATGGAAAGGCTAATAATAGCAAGAGATCTAGTAACCTTAGATAGGGAAGGGAGAATGGCAGTCACACAAGATGGTATCTGCAAAAAGAGGGCCTGCCAGGCAACCCTTGTGGAATTCTATGACAAGGTTTCAAGGGGGCTAGATGGAGGGGATGTGGTTGATGTGATTTACCAGGATTTCAGCAAGGCCTTTGACAAAGTGCTGCATGATATCCTGGTTGAGAAATTGAGAAGTTTTGGGATAGACCAATGCATTGTCTGATGAATTAGGGCATGGCTGACAAGCAGTGAGGAATCATCAGGATGGCAACCAGTGACAAGCCAGGTCCCTCAGGACTTTGTCCCTGGACCATTCCTGTTCAATCTATTCATCAATGACCTGGAAGAGGAGGTGACCATTTGGCTGGTCACATTCACAGACAACACTAAAATGGGGGCAGTGGCCACAACTGAGGAGCAGGTAGTCCAGATCCAGAAGGATCTGGACAGAGGATGGAAGTGGCCAGGGGAGAA
Source organism: Varanus salvator macromaculatus (assembly GCA_023646645.1). NCBI lineage: Eukaryota > Metazoa > Chordata > Lepidosauria > Squamata > Varanidae > Varanus > Varanus salvator. The sequence goes on along the minus strand of JAIXND010000774.1, from coordinate 3,693,285 downwards.
CAGGATGGGTATTCAATGGAGATAAGTGCAAAGTTTTGCACTTGGGGCATAGGAATCAGTGTCATAAGTACTGCTCAGGGGGCAAGTGGCTGCAGCACTTATGAAAGAGATCTCGGGGTACTGGTCAACTGTAGGCTGAACATGAATCAGCAGTGTGACATGGCAGTCAAGAGGGCGAACGCCACCCTTGTTTGCATAGCCGGAAGCATGGCTTCTAGATTGAGAGAGGTATTACTACCACTCTATGCAACTCTGTTGTACCCACAACTGGAGTATTGAGTTCAGTTCAGGCTCTACATTACAAGAAGGATATTGCCAGGTTAGAATCAGTGGAGTGTAGGGTGGCTGGATTGCAGGGAAAGCTGTATGAGACGAGACTGAGGGAGCCAAGGAGAAGAGGAGACTCTGAGGGAATCTGTTAGAGACATATAGGTATGTGAGGGGGTGTCGCATGGAGGTGGGTAGAGACCTGTTCTCCCCTGCAGAGGAGGGCAGGCCACATTCCAATGGAGCAAGTCCTAGGGAAACAAGGTTCAGTTTGGATGCTAGGAAGTACTTCTTGACAGTTAGGACTCCAAGGGTATGGAATGGGCTTCCACAGGAGGTGGTTGAAGCCCATCAGTGAGGGTGTTCAAGGATTGGCTGGACATACATATGGTAGGCATGTCATGAGTGTAGCCAGTTGTAGTGGGGGTGAAACTAGATGGCCTGGGAAGCTCCTTCTGACTCTCTCTGTTTCTATATTTCTTTGTTTCTCTATTTATTTATTTATTTTTATTTAATTTATTTATTAAAACATTTCTATGCCGCCCCATCGCAATCAAGCCTCGGGGCAGCTTACAACAGTAAATAGAACAAAACAAAACAATAAAATTAAAACATATCACTACATTTAACACCCCCCCACCCCACCGGTGCATCTGGGCAAAACCCCATTAAAAATGCAATCTAAATTATCAAATAACAATATTAAACAAATTATGTTTCTTGGCAGTACACAAGATTCTTCTTCATGCCCAATGTATTGCCTTGCACAAGGTGATCTTAAGTATACATGTATGTTGGATTTTGGAAAAGTAGATTTTAATCAAATGAAAGAAGACCATGGCTAGGTAAACCCAATGGAGCCCAAGAAGGTAGTTACTAAAGGGAGAATTTCATGCAGTTCCAAGGAAAGAAATATGGGAGACATCTGAAAAAACACATTAGCTGCAAAAGAAAAGGGGCATCCGTAAGACTTTGGTTGGTAGACATCAAGATTGCAATATCTTTGGGGTTTATCTTTTTATGAATCCTGGGGTCCACCAACTGGACCCTGGTTCAAAAGGCAATCAGTTAAAATTTAAGAATAATGAACCGAAGAATTTGTTCTGTTTTCCAGAACAGACTTAGTTCATAACCTTTTCACACAAAAATCCATTCCTAGTTAATCCAAGCTTCATTGTGACAGTATCTGGGGAGTAATTTTGTTGATGCTGTTGTTAAATGATTGGGAAAAATTATTACCAATCTAATGTAATGCACCCAAAGACCTATCAGTAGATCCAAATTTATCTTCTGCCCAGCCCTAAATAGCAGGAACTGGCCCTGAAAAGAAGTCCAATGCCAAAATGCAGAATGAGCTGAGGATAGTGAGGGATGCTGTTGGACGCAAGGGGTCTGAACCTTGGTGCGCTTGGCCCAATTAAGCATGACAAGGGTGAGGGCTTGAAAAGAGTATTTTTATTCTTGAGTATACGTTTGATCACAGCAAAATGGCAATCAGCTCTGGAAGCATGGTGGAGCCTGCCTGTATGACAGTTGCTTATTGGGTTGCTTGCTGGTCCAACTGGTTAGGGGGTAGATGCTCTGCTTCTACCATCTCTTGTTCAGTCACCACCACATAGCCAATCACTCAGTGGCTGCTCAGGATTCTGCTGGAACCATCTACAAACAGAACTTTGTCAGGACTTTCCAAAGGGGTGTCACACAGGCATGCCCTCTGGGTGCAGGCTTAGTCAAGCACTTCATTTCTAGCGAGTCATCTGTGGAGTTGGGCAGCAGCGTAGCAGGGTTTAAGGTTCCACAGGTCTTCAGGCTAATTTCAGGGTTTTCCAACAGAAGGACTTGGTATTGTGCAAGGTGTCCTTGGTCGTCCAGTTCCCTCCTTGCTGTTCAAGGATGGTCTGAACTGCTTGTGGGGCAAGGACCTCCGTGGTGAGTTTCAGGCTTTCTTTGTCTAGGAGTGTGACAGCAGCCATGATCCAGAGGCAGGCTGGTCAGCCAGGGTCAATTAGCCAGGAGAAATAGACTACTGGTCACTGTGTCCCTCCAAAGGACTGGGTTAGGACCCCAGAGGCCACTCCTTTGCTCATGCACATGCAGTGTGGCTTTTGCATGTCTGGCAGACCCAGTGCAGGCTTTTTGTTGTTCTGAACCCCAGGACATGGCTTCTGATTCTTTTCACTTTAAGTCCTCGCACAGTAGCTTGGCTATCAGCCCAAATTTGGCAATCCACATTCTGCAGAAGCCGGCTGTTCCTAGGAAGCCTTGCAACTACTTTCTGTTGACAGGTTCAATCATGCAGCAAATTGCTTCTTTCTGCTCAGGCAAGATGTCTAGCTTCCCTGCAGGTAACTTGTAACCAGGATAAGTAACTGTTCTCTGACAGATCTGAGCTTTCTACTTGGATGCTCTGTAACCTTTAACAATCAAGTAGTTTAGAAGGGACATTCCTTTGCAGTTGGTACAGATGCAAGCAAATCATCAACATACTGCAGGATGTGTATTTGCTCCGATCTCAGTGAAATCCCTCAGGTCTCTAGCTAGTTCATGGGTGAAAATGAAGGGACTCTCTATGTAACCATAGGGTAAAATGAACCATTGGAGCTTTTCGTTAGCTTCCTCCCACTCGAAAACAAAATATTGCAGCTTTCTGGTTTTAGCAGGAGTGAAAAGAATGCATCTTTCATATTCAACCCACTGTACCAGAGATGACCAGAAGGGAATGTGTTCAAAATAATGTGGTGGTTTGGCACAACAGGGAATCTTGGCACTACAATCGAGCTAACACTCCTCAGGTCTTGCAAGAAGCATTATCGGGATGCTTTGTTAGGTTTGCCAGGCTTGTGAATAGGCAAGATAGGCAAATTATAGGGAGACTGGCAGGGTCCTAAAACTCTGTGTGCTAGGAATTTTTCCAACACAGGGACCAAGCCCTGCTGGATGAACTTGGGTTTGCGAATATTGGGTACTGGCGAACTTGGAGTATGGGGGCACCTTCGCAGAAGGTGACTTCCATGCCATCAGAACACACCGCCCAGCCCAGCATCTGAGGTGGGGGTCCACGAGTATCTAGCCATTCTGGGATTCCTGAGGCCATGGCCTTTCCCACAAACATAGCCTGTGCTCTCCATATGGTTTCAGGTGGAAAGTGGACCTCTACTACCTCAGGACTCCTCATCTCTGCCTACATCTTGCAAAGTAGTGAGACAGATCAGTTGGGCATGTACAAGAACTGATGTTTTCTCTGGGCCTCCCTAATCTCCAAGGTTAACTCAAGCAAAAGTGGGCATCTCATGATGGTGGTAGTTTGGTTGGCTGATGGCGGGGGCGGGGGCAGAGTTCAAATAGAGTGGGTGGCACCTTTCTCAAGCAGGAACTGATATACTTCTTCCACCATGAGTTCAACCAGGGGATTGGTGGGAGAAACCTTTATGACTTCCACCAATCCCCACCAGTCCAATTCTCCCTCTCCAAGGGTAGCCATCACAACCTTAGGGCAGCTTCTGGATCAGGTGGCAGCAACAGCTATTATCTTCCTGCATTCCTTCCTGCAATGCTCCCCTCTGCTTGCAATATGCATATCGATCTCTTTCCAGTCTCTCCTCCTCCTTTGAATTCCTTCTTCATCCAACATTCTGGTTCCATGAGGGGTCCCAGCAACCTTCCCCTCTCACATGGGCACCTGCCACTCCTTGCAATGCCATCCCTTGCACTTTGTGCCATCTTTCAACTTTCTTTTCCTTTGCTTGGTCTCTCTTGGCATAGACCCAATACACAATTTCAACCAGCTTCGAGGTCAGCTCAGCTGGCCTGTCTTCTGCAAATTCCTCTGTATATCCTCCACACTCTGACCCATAAACAACACGTTTAAAAGCCTTCTGTTCTCTTCAGCCTCAGGGTCTAAGTCAGTGAAGTGGCACATAGTATCTTTCACCTTTTCTAAACAGATAGAAGTGCTTAATATAGCTTGGCCATATTTTTCTGCCTTGGGACCTCACATCTAAAGGCATCTATCTAGAGATGCCTGATTAAAGTAATTTAAGACATTATTTTATGCATGTTTTTTAAAACATCACACAACTTCTAGCATTCCCCAGTGTGAGTTTCGGAGGCAGCATCATCTTCCAACCAGAGACCAGTATAGCAGTCCTGAGCTGTTATGAGCATCACCCGAGAGCCCTGAGGGAAGGGCTATAGAAGAACTGGGTCTTCCCTCCAGATGCTGCCTTGGCAATGAAGGGTTTGGAATTTTTTTTGGGCGGGGGGGAATGTTGGAGCTCTCTGCACCTTCTGGAGCCTGTTTCTGGAAACTGCCCATCACCTTGCTCCTGCCTCTGCTTCTGGACCCTGCCTGTCTTCCTGGTCTTCACCTGTTCTACCTTCTGCTCCAATCCCAGGTACCTATTTCTCCTCAGCTTGTCTCTCTGGCTTTCAACTCCTGACTGGCTTTGGTTACTCTCTGCTATGTGGACTGATTCAGCTTGTACTTCTGTTACTGGCCTTGACCTCTGGACTGCTTGACTACAATTTGGAATGGCCCTTGTAGTGTACCTGTTGCCTGGGTCCTGGTGCCCCAATCCGATACCCAGCTGTCCACATCCTGGACCATGTCACCCTGGCAGCCATACTAGTTGAGGAGTGTTGGGAGTTGTGGAACATTTTTCTCTCTGAATATGCATAGGATTGTACCCACATTGTACCTAGGAATTTTAGGCCTAGTTTAAAGTTTTCAAGGACCACATTCAAGGACCACATTGGGTAGGTGGCTGAGATACCCTGAGTGCTTTAGTGTTCCATCCTCAAAAACAGTTATCCCCAGATGCCTTCTTCATAAATGTGTTGTGCCCTCTGAAGCTCTCTGAGTTAACAAGGAAAGTTGGGGCTCCTCTTAATACCCTAGTCAGAGAACCCTGGGAGTTTCATGAGGCTAGTGATTGGAACTGTGGGTTTCTGCCTTGAAGAGGGAGACTGTCCTACATCTGCTCTTCTGATTCAAAAGGTTTTTGGCATGAATATGTTGCTCCTGCTGCTGATTTTGCTCCTGCTGCTCTTAGAACTTCACCTTGCTGCACCCCACACATGTATTCCTGGACAGGTAGACATTTTTGGTTTTGTGGCAACAGTCAAACAGATCTCATTTCTTCTTCAGTTTTGTGGGTGCATTCCTTGCTAAAAGTGAAAATATAATTAATGTGAGGCTTTTATAATAAGAGAAATAATATATGACTATACTGGGTCTTTTAATTAAGAGCGTTGTATTCTATTTCAGAGGTATATTGGAGCCCATTTCATATAAATAAAGATGGATCCTACTAGTGACCCTCCCCCATTCTCATGCCCATGAGTTTTTTGTGAATGTCCAAAGACATGTACTACAAGTCAGTTAGCCCTCAGAAATGTTATTCTATAAATCATCATATAGAGGGATACAAATAATTAAAATAGTTCATATGAAAGTCAGGAAAATGCATTTTAAAAAAAGATGAGTAATTAAATGTGTGAGTATATGGAACAGACATCTTTTCTTACTTACTTTCCACCATCAGTTTTACTAGTCTCCTACTATGCTTCAGACAGGCTGAGATCTATGAATTCTATGCCAACATAGAAACATAGAAACAGAGCGAGTCAGAAGGGGCTCCTGGGCCATCTAGTCTGACCTCCGGCACCAGCCAGCTCCGCTCATGACATGCCCACCATGTGCATGTCCAGCCTGTCTTTGAACACCCTCACCGATGCGGCCTCAATGACATCTCGTGGAAGCCCATTCCACGCCCTCGGGGTCCTGACTGTCAGGAAGTGCTTCCTGGCATCCAAATGGAACCTTGGCTCCCTGAGCTTTGCTCCGTCGGAGCGCATCCTGCCTTCCTCTGCAGGGGAGAACAGGTCTCTACCCAGCTCCATGTGACACCACCACACATACCTGTATGTCCCCAGCATATCCCCTCTGAGTCTCCTCTTCTCCAAGCTGAAGAGACCCAGTTCCCTCAGTCTTGCCTCATACCCCATCCCCTGCAAACCGGCCACCAACCTTGTGGCCCTACGCTGCACTGACTCCAACCTGGCTATATCCTTTCTGTAATGAGGGGCCCAAAACTGAACACAATACTCCAGTTGCGAGCGCACCAGAGTCATGTAGAGTGGTAGTAATACCTCTCTTGATCTAGAAGTCACACTTCTGGCTATGTAACCAAGGGTGGTGTTCACCCTCTTGACTACCACATCACACTGCGGACTCATGTTTAGCCTGCAGTGAACCAGTACCCCGAGCTCCCTTTCACAAGTGCTGCTCTCCAGCCACTTGTCACCTACCCTGTACTTATGACACCTATTCCTATGCCCCAAGTGCAAGACCTTGCACTTATCCACATTGAACGCCATCCTGTTGTCTCCTGCCCACTTCCATAGTCTGTCTAGATCCTTTTGGATCTGGAGTACCTGCTCCTCAGTTGTGGCCACTGCTCCAGTTTTAGTATCGTCTGCGAATTTGATCAACAGACTGTTCAGCCCTTCTTCCATGTCGTTAATGAAAAGATTAAACAGGATCAGCCCCAGGACATTGTCACTGGCTGCCATCCTGATGATTCCCCTCTAATGGTTACCTTCTGCTTTCGGTCAGTCAACCATGCCCTAATTCACCGGACAGTGCTTTGGTGTATCCCAAAGCTCCTCAGTTTGTCCACCAGGATATCATGGGGCACTTTGTCAAAGGCCTTGCTGAAATCCAGGCATACCACATCCACTGCATCCCCTCCATCTAGCCATCTCGAAACCTTGTCATAGAATTCCACAAGGTTTGTCTGGTAGGACCTGTTTTTGCGGAAGACGTGTTGTGTGGCTGTCAGCCTCCCTTCCCTATCTAGTATCACTAGATCTCTCTCTATTATGAGCCTTTCCATTGTTTTTCCTACAATGGACATAAGGCTAACCGATCTATAATTCCCCATGTCCTTCCTGCTACCCTTTTGAAAATTGGGACCACTGATGCCACCCTCCAGTCCTCTGAAACTTCACCCGTTCTCCACGAGATCTCAAAAATGGAGGCCAGAGGGCATGAGAGAATTCATGCCAACTCTCTAAGCACTCTCGGGTGTAACCTGTAAGGGCCTGGCGCCTTTGTAATGTCCAATGCCCTGAGGAGCCCCTCGACTTCAAGGGGGGTGACTCTAATCTGTGCCCCTAAGTCCCCAGTCTCATCTAATCTCCTATACAGATATCCCCCGTCCTGCTTTGGGGAGAACACAGAGGCAAAATAGTCATTTAGCATCTGTGCCTGTTCCCTCATATCAGTCACTGAATCTTCTTCCTCCTTATTTAGTGGTCCCACCACTTGTCTCCCCTTCCTCTTCCCATTTACATGCTGAAAGAAGCCCTTTTTGTTGCACTTGATATTCTTGGCAAGTCTCAGCACGTAATCAGCCTTAGCCTGCGAAGAATCCTTCTGCAATGGGCCTCCTCCTCCCGGTATACCCTCTTGTCTATTTCCCCCAGTACCCATTTCCTATGGAGGTTCCTCTTTTGCCTAATCCCTCTAACCACTTCCTTTCGCATCCATGGCAGCACTCTCCTCCGCCTCCCCACCTTACTGACTAGAGGTATCGTCAAGGCTTGCGCCTCCAAAACCTCCCTTTTGAGTGCCATCCACCCCTCCTCAACTCACTTACCTTCCAGTAACCTATCCCAGGAGACTTTCCCCAGTCTGGCCTTCAGTTGGCCAAAGTTGGCCCTCTTGAAGTCCCAGCTTAATGTTAGTTGAGGAAACCAGGAGCATAAACTAATCTCGTTTCCATTCTCCCTGCCTTTTGGTATGTCAAACCAACCCTTGTGTTTCCCATTTTATTATATTATCTCTTAAGTTGAGTTTCTGATGTCTGGAGCAACTTGATGATTCATATAACTGAGTGCCCTTGACCCTACATGCATGCAGGCTTACCTGAATATCAGTCTTATAAACCATGGTAATAGATGTTAGGCTGTCCTTCAACAAAGGTTTTTTAATAACTCACTGACAAAGTTTAAGCATGAACAATTTTACCACATTGTTTTATAACAGAATTATTCTTGATTAGTGTATTAACTCCATAGCTTTGGACTGAGAGATGATTCCTAATAATAGAGCAAATGTCTGAGGTGCAAAGTTATGGTTCACCAAATACAGAGTGGAGTGAGGGAGGACACACTTGCAATGTGTAACATAGGAACCTCTGAGTTTCAGTGGCAAAGGACCACATGGGAGGCAGAATCGGCAAGTTTGAAATGAGTGCTGACAGAGGTGGTCTTGGACTTGGTGTTGAGGATTCGTAGGATGATGGTTCTGGGGGATCTTAACTTCCATGCCAAGGCTGCTGTATCTGGGGCAGCTCAAAACTTCATGGCTGCCATGACAGCCATGGGACTGTCTCAACATGTTATTGGTTAAAACCAGGTAAAAGAAAATGCTCTTGATCTCATTTTCTTGCCTGGGAAGAAACATGGTGATCTGAAAGTGAGGGGATTAGCATCAACTCCCTTGTCATGATCAGATGACTTCCTACTGAGGTTTAGACTTTTATCTTTCACCTTTCTGCTCTGCAGGGGTGGGGGACATGTTAAAATGGTCCACCTGAAGAGGCTAACGGATCCTGATGGTTTCCAGAGGGCTCTGGTGGAGTTTCTGGCTGGTGTTCCTGTTGAACACAAGGTCACTCTGTAGAATGGAGAGATGGCTTGGGCAGTTAACATGATCACACCCAACTGCTCCATTTCCTTGAGTACAGCACAGCCAGCTCCTTAGTTTACACCTGAGTTGAGGGCAATGAAGCAAGAGGGGAGACAGCTAGAATGCAGGTAGAAGAAAACTCTTGTTGAATCTAATGGAACACAGGTTAGAGTTCATTATCACTCTTACTCTGTGGTGGTGATGATGGCAAAGAGGCAGTTCTTTTCCACCAGCACTGCATCTTCTCTGTGCCATCCAGAAGAGCTTTTTTGTGGCTTGCTGTACTCTAGGCCAGAAAAAGAAAATGTGGAGCCCTTGCTACCTTGCTGTGATGAATTTGCACAACATTTTGAAGATAAAGTCTCTTGAATTCATCATGAATGTGACACCAGAATTAATGCAGTTCCACCAACAGAGGCATCTAGAACTCTGTTTGGTCCAGTTTTATTGACTGAGCTTCAGCTATTGAGGCTCAAGGATGTGGACAAGGTGCTTGGTCATGCCTGGCCCACCACCTGTGTGCTTAACCCTGGCCCAACATGGCTTATTATAACAATTAAGGAAGCGTCCAGGAGGCTGTAAATGCCTCCTTGAGAGTGGTGCCAGCCTTTTAGAAGAGGCTGTAATTAAACCACTCCTGAAAAAGCCTAATATTTGGGGATGGTCCAGGATTTAGAACTGTCACTTGAGTCACAAGTGGGTTGAGTGGCAGAGAACACATTTCATATACCAGCTACAACCCTATCTGGACAAATAAACCCTCCCTACAAGAATTACTCTGGTAACCTCTCACTTGGATCACTGCAATGCATTGTACATGCGCTGCCTTTGAAAACAGTCCAGGGACTTCAAGTGATCCAAGACAAGGCAACAAGATTGTTAATGGGGACTGGTCTTTCAGCTGTACTGGCTGCCAGTTGAAGTCAGGGCCAAATTCTAAGTGCTAGCATTAACATTCAAAGCCCTAAATGGCTTGGGGCCAGGTTCTCAGAAAGAATGTCTCATCCCAAGTCCTTCTCCAGTAGCCCCCTCAAAAGGAAATAAGGAGGGTGGCTACCAGGAGAAGAATCTTCTCAGCTATGGAATGAGCTTTCAAAGAGGTGCACCTGGCATCTACTTTTCAAGGTCAGTGAAAACCTTTTATTTTCCCAATATTTTAACAATTAACTCTTAAACTTTCATTTTATTATTGCATTTGATCCTGTACCACCACCATATCTCTGTGCTGATTCAGTTGAAATTGCTGTGGTTTTACTGTCTTATCTTAATTTTCTTCTCTATTTCTTGTTTATGGCTATTTAACTTTGGTTAACCTCCCAGAGAGCCTCAGCTATTGGGCAGTAGAAAAATGAAATGAAATAAGAGGAGGAGGAAATCAGTTCTTTCTGTTATTCTCTTAGGTGTCCCTGAGCAAGCATATAATATTAAGCCATGTTGCAATTTGTTGTCATCTGGCTTCTTGTGCTTGAATCTATTCTCGGAATCCAACTGTGGTTTGTTAACCAGTTATAATGCACCCATAGAACCCTTGGTATGACATTGTCTTACACAACCTGGCTTATTTAATCCATGGCTTGTTGTGAGACCTGAACCCTGAATTTTATTGTTTGTTTGTGTTGCCCTGAAACTGAGGCATCCAGCAAGAACAGCCTGAAAATGAAGCTCTGAAGTTTGCCAAAATGGGTGGGAGAAAAATAAACCAATATTAGGGAAAACAAATTTAAATCTGTTTGCTCATATAAAAGACAATGGGTTCAGATGGTACCATAAGCCTTTAAGTATCATGCTATTTAAAGTTGCCTGGGACCCCAGCTATCTCCAATGAATAATTGAGCACAGCACGTGTACTAAAGTGAGCACTTTTGGCAGCTTTCATCTGTTTCCATGTTCCTGCTGAAGACATGACAGCAGGATTATTGGTAATCAACAGCAACAAAGCATGTTTAACAGAAATCATGGCTTGGCATTATGAGTGAACATAGCCTGTTCTAAGCAGTATTTGGTTAATACAAGCTTATCTTGCATTATTATTGTAAGACTTGCTGAAAATTTATAAGCACTTTAAACATTCTAAACTGCTACTTTTTTATTTTCACTTTCTAAATTTTCAGTGCCTGTTTTTTCAAATATTGAGAAAATCCTCATTGAATAAGAGCACTGTAGATTTCCCAAGCTCTCTCACAAATAAACGTTTGCTGTTTTACTTTGGTCACTGAGCTAAGTAACCTAAACTAAGTTGAGAAAATCCTCAGCAATATACATACTGCTGCGAACTGGCATTCAGACTGGAAGTTATCTTGGTAGCTATTGTTTAAGAAGAATATCAACAAGCTGGAGTGTTTCCAGAAAAGGGAGACAATAATGGTAAAGTCTTTTGAGGAAAGGTTGAAGGAGATGGGTGTTCTCAGGCCAGAAAATGTATAGTTAAGAGGTGATAATGGCCATCATCAAACATTTGCGGGGCAGTCACATACATAACATAACAGAACAAATTTATTTTCTGTTGCTGCAGTGGGTAGGAGCTAAGCCAGATCAAGTGACAAGAAATGGGGTTTTAAATAAAATTAGAACATTTTGGTGATACATGCTATTCAAGTGAAACAGATTTCTTTAAAAAGTGGTGGAATCTCCTTTGTTAAAATATTATAAACAGAGAGTAATGGTCATGCAGCAAGCAGTAGATTTCTTGAATTAACAAGGGGTTGGGCTAGATATGCTGATAATACCAGCTCTGTTACTCTTTGAAATTTGAGCCACACGAGGCTGTACAGGTGCTGAATGTGTGTGTGGACTTGGTAATAGGCTTGGTGAGGGGAAGATAAACTGAAGCTGAATACAAACTATATGCAGTTCCTGAGGATAGCTGTCTGTTATGTCCAGCAACTGGGTCTGCAGTTTGTTCTAGATGGGGTTGCATTTCCACTGTAGGTTCAGGATATTCCTTGATCTAGCTTGGTCACTCAAGGACACAAGTTTGTTGCTTACATGGGACGGTGGGGAGTGTATCAGTTGTTGCTGATTTGTTAGGTACAATTATTCTTGGATAAAGATAGTCTGGTCACAATTCTTTCTCTGGTAACCCCTGAACAGATTGTCGTAATGTGTTGTACATGAGACTGCCACTGAAGATGATCTGGAATCTTCAGATAGTGCAGAATGAAGCTCTGTGTGTGAGCGAGTGTGTTAACAGGTATGGCTGGGTGGAATCACATTACACAGATTCTGAGGAAGTTGTTCTGCTTGCCAGTTTGCTTCTGAGACTAATTCTAGATGCTGGTGCTGAAGGAGTGCTTCTCTGTATAGGAACTTGCCCATGTCAAGGGACTGTTTTCAAAGTAGATTGATTGAAATTGCCTTGATTTAAAGTACGTTCACCTTGTTGAAATCCATATATTTCCTGGAAAAGAAGACATATTAATTGGTCACCTCAACAATAAACACATTACTTTGCAACTAAACAGAATCTTTAAACAATCTAAGAATATAATCCAAATTCTTTGGACATGCCCTTATGCTTCTTGTACTTCCCAAGTTTTTCTGTTTAATCAGAGAGCTTTATGTTTGGGTTGTCACTATACATTTAAGACTCCTAAGCAAGTGACAGAATCTAGTGGGGTGCCTACACCTTACCAGTTCTATTGTACAAGTGCCCTTCATTGCTTTCTAAATCTTGATTTAGCCCTCCAAGACAATGGTAATAAGTGGAAATGCTCATTCCTAAATCAGATTGGCAGCTAACAGTGCTCAGTCTACCTTCTTTCTTCCAGAAATTAGTGTTTCTGCTTGTTTCAGGGCCTCATTTAGCATGTTGTTTCATTTAGCATTCTTTCTGTCATATGTGATTGGTCCTGCTTATGCAGTAGAATCAGTGAGATCCACCACTTGTCAAAAAGAATTGATCAGGACATTAGTGCACCATTAGATTTGACTCAAGATTCTTTAGATTATAGACTAAGGATGCAATTCTATATAAACTGAATCAAGAGCAGATCCTGCTGAACAAAGTACAACTTGCTTATGAACTTCATGGGATACTTCAGTAATTGTCCAGAAACCCCAACTACAATAGATGGTACTTAAGTGAAGCGCTGTTTATTTGAAGGCTGGGAAGTAAACGGCTGTTTTATCTAGTTAGTAAAAACCTACTAAACCAAGTTAATTGAATGTAGACTGAATGTAAAGCACAGGATCACCCATATGGGTTCAGTGAACAATCTGGCAAGATATATGGTGGAATCTCCTGAATCTTAGGGTGCTTCTGGATGGAGAACTCTTGGCTCTACTAATTAAAAGCATTTGGTAGCTATTTTATTTGTTTCTTCCTCAATTTTAGTTTTATTTATTTGAATAAAAGTGACAGGGGAAAGCATTGGGGAAACACAGAAGGGCTAAAAGTGGAAGGCACTATTTGGACCCTTGTAAAATATTGTGAATGAGATAGTGTGATTGAAAATACAAGTTTTACCTGGAAGCCCCCCTAGGACCTGTAGTGACTTGCTAGTAATTGGGGCTGGTATGAAGTCCAAAATAATAAATATGATAAATTATTTATTGACCATGCAACAATGGAACCAGCTGCCTAGAGAGGTGGTGGGCTCTCCCACATTAGAGACATTCAGAAAGAAACTGAGTGGGATGGTGGAACATGGTGTCCTGCAACAGCAGGAGGTTGGACCCAATGGCCTTCATGGTCCCTTCCAACTCTATTATTCTGTGATTCTATGACCAGGTTTTCATAACCAGGGCAGCCTATCATGGCTTGTTTCAGTCGTGAATATTTTGAATATTCAAACCATGGCAGATGGTCACCATGACATATGGAGTTGTGCAAACCTGGTGAGTTTGGCTTATGCAAGAATTGTGTAACTCTCACAGAACCCACTGTTCCTGGGTTTGCATGACATGATGGCCACCTACTGTATCTTGAATATTCAAAAGGACAGGAGACACCATTTAAACAAGTTACACTGGGTTGCAGCAATCATTCATACTGGTCCATTGTGTCAAATACCTTGCTTAAGAAGCAAAAGATATTTTCCTCATGGTTTTCTTACAGAAAGTAACATTGACTTACTGATGTGGTTCATACAATAGCTGTGCAATAAACAAGCGATGGTGGTTTCCGCAAAAACAGGTCCTGCCAGACAAACCTTGTGGAATTCTATGACAAGGTTTCCAGATGGCTAGATGGAGGGGATGCAGTGGATGTGGTATGCCTGGATTTCAGCAAGGCCTTTGACAAAGTGCCCCATGATATCCTGGTGGAGAAACTGAGGAGTTTTGGGATACACCAAAGCACTGCCCAGTGGATTAGGGCATGGTTGACTGACCGAAAGCAGAAGGTAACCATTAGCAGGGAATCATCGGGATGGCGGCCAGTGACAAGCGGGGTCCTCCAGGGCTCTGTCCTGGGGCTGATCCTGTTTAATCTTTTCATAAATGACATGGAAGAAGAGATGAACAGTCTGCTGATCTAATTCGCAGACGATACTAAAACTGGAGCAGTGGCCACAACTGAGGAGCAGGTACTCCAGATCCAAAAGGATCTGGACAGACTATGGAAGTGGGCAGGAGACAACAGGATGGCATTCAATGTGGATAAGTGCAAGGTCTTGCACTTTGGGTGTAGGAATAGGTGTCATAAGTACAGGTTAGGGGACAAGTGGCTGGAGAGCAGCACTTGTGAAAGGGACCTCAGAGTACTGGTTGACTGCAAGCTAAACATGAGTCCGCAATGTGATGCAGTGGTCAAAAGGGCGAATGCCACCCTTGGTTGCATGGCCAGAAGTGTGGTTACTAGATCGAGAGAGGTATTACTACCACTCTATACAACTCTGGTGCACCTGCAACTGGAGTATTGTGCTCAGTTTTGGGCCCCTCATTACAGAAAGGATATAGCCAGGTTGGAGTCAGTGCAGCGTAGGGCCACAAGGTTGGTGACCAGTTTGCAAGGGATGGGGTATGAGGCGAGACTGAGGGAACTGGGTCTCTTCAGCCTGGAGAAGAGGAGACTTAGAGGGGATATGTTGGCGACATACAGGTATGTGAAGGGATGTCACATGGAGATGGGTAGGGACCTGTTCTCCCCTGCAGAGGAAGGCAGGACGTGCTCCAAGGGAGCAAAGCTCAGGGAACCAAGTTTCCATTCAGATGTCAAGAAGCACTTCCTGACAGTCAGGGCCCCGAGGGCGTGGAATGGGCTTCCACAAGAGGTCGTTGAGGCCCCAACAGTGAGGGTGTTCAAAGATAGGCTGGACATGCACATGGTGGGCATGTCATGAGGGGAGCCAGCTGGTGCTGGAGGTCAGACTAGATGGCCCAGGAGGCCCCTTCTGACTCACTCTGTTTCTATGTTTCTATGTTTCAGCTGTGGAGAGTGCCAGGTGCTATTTGCCTGATCACCCACCTGAACCTGGGCTACATGGCATGTTGGAGGGGGACAGGAATTAGAAGAACCCAACAACATCCCAAAAGTTACTTGAGGGTTATTTCCTCTCCAAACAGCCAGGCTTCTTTGACACATGGTGATCATGCAAATTCACCTAATGTTTGCAGGATGGTCACATTTCAGTTAATATGTCGAGTACTAGAAGCTGGGACTCCAAGAGGGGTGACTTAGCCCAGTTGAAGGCCAGACTGGGGAAAGTCTCCTCGGATAAGTTACTGGAAGGCAAGGGAGTCCAGGAGGGGTGGATGGCATTCAAAAGGAGACACGAGCAGTGATGATAGCTCTAGTTAGTAAGGCAGGGGGGCGAAGTAGAGCACCACCATGGATGCAAAAGGAGGTGATAAGAGGGATTAGACACAAGAGGAACTTCTGTAGGAAATGGGCACCAGGGCAAGTAGGCAAAAGGGTATACCAGGAGGAGGAGGCCTGTTGCAGAAGGATTCTTTACAAGGCTAAGGGTGATTATGAACTGAGACTTACAATGTATATCAGGAACAACAAAATTTATCAACATGTAAATAGCAAGAGGAAGGGGAAACATGCTGTTTCAGGCACAGATGCTAAATGACTATTTTACCTCTGTGTACTCCCCAAAGCAGGATGGGGAGATCTGTCTGGGGAATCAGATGAAGCCAGAGATTTAGGGGCACAGATTAGAGTCACCCCCCTAGAAGTTGAGGAGCTTCTCAGGGCACTGGACATTACAAAGCTGCTGGGCCCTGAGGGGTCGCAGCCAAGAATACTTAGGAAGTTGACGAGGGTTCTCTCGCGCCTGATCGCCTCCATTTTTGAGGACTCATGGAGAACAGGTGAGGTTCCAGAATACTGGAGGGTGGCGTCAGTGGTCCTAATTTTCAAAAAGGGTAGTAGAAGGGACATGGGGAATTGCAGACCAGTTAGCTTTACATCCATTATAGGAAAGACAATGAAAAGGCTTATAAAAGTAGAGATCTGCTAATCCTAGACAGGAATGGGAGGATGACGGCCACACAACATGGCTTCCGCAAAAACAGGTCCTGCCAGACAAACCTTGTGGAATTCTATGACAAGGTTTCAAGGTGGCTAGATGGAGGGGACACAGTGGATGTGATTTACCAGGATTTCAGCAATGCCTTTGACAAAGTGCTGCATGATATCCTGGTTGAGAAATTGAGGAGTTTTGGGATAGACCAGTCCACTGTCTGATGTATTGGGGCATGATTGACAGACCAAAAGGAGAGGATAATCATCAATGTGGAATCATTGGGATGGTGGCCAGTGACAAGCTGGGTCCCTAGGGCTCTGTCCTGGGACCAATGCTGTTCAATCTTTTCATCAACAACTTGGAAGAAGGGGTGACCAGTCCACTGATCAAATTCACAGACAATACTAAAACGGGAGCAGTGGCCACAACTGAGAAGCTGGTACTCCAGATCCAGAAGGATCTGGATCTGACTATGGAAGTGGGCAGGGGACACCAGGATGGCGTTCAATGTGGATAAGTGCAAGGTCTTGCACTTGGGGCATAGGAATGGGTTTCAGAAGTACAGGTTAGGGGACAAGTGGCTGGAGAACAGCACTTGTGAAAGGGATCCTGAGGTACTGGTTGACTGCAGGCTAAACATGAGTCAGCAGTGTGATGTGGCAGTGTAGAAGGATAACGCCACCCTTGGTTGCATAGCCAGAAGTGTGGCTTCTAGATCAAGAAAGGTATTACTACTACTTCATATGACTCTGGTGCACCTGCACCTGGATTATTGTGTTCAGTCCTGGGCTCCACATTACAGGAAGGATATAGCCAGGTTAGAATCAGTGCAGCATAGGGCAACAAGGTTGGTGGCCGGATTGCAGGGAAAAGCATATGAAGCGAGACTGAGGGAACTGGGTCTTTTCAGCCTGGAGAAAAGGAGACTCAGAGGGCATCTATTGGCAATGTATAGGTACGTGAGAGCGTGTCACATGGAGGTGGGTAGAGACCTGTTCTCTTCTGCAGAGAAAGGCAGGATGCGCTGCAATGGATGCGCTGCCAAGCTCAGGGAACCAAGGATCAGTTTGGATGTCAGGAAGTATTTCCTGACAGTTAGGACCCAGGGGGTATGGAATGATCTTCTACAGGAGGTGGTTGAAGCCCCATTGGTGAGGGTGTTCAAGGATAGGCTAGACAGGTGGCATGAGGTGCAGATACAATCTAGATATGCTAAAGATTATAAAGCATGGGGTTTTTATATCGATTTAACAGCGTTTGATCAAGTGATGCTTAAATCAGATGAGAAAATGATTAAAAGATTATATGACTTTTTACTTGATAGGAAAATGGAAGACGAACAGGTTAAGGAGAAACCATGATAATGTGAGCACAAAATGTTGGATATAATATTGAATTAGAAAAGTGGCAAAAGCTATGGGAGAGAAATATTAGGGTAACATTTGCAACTTCGTATAAAGAAAACTTGTATAAAATGTTTTCTAGATGGCATCTGTTGCCAAATAGATTAGCTAAGATGTTTCCAAATATGTCAAATGGATGTTGGAAATGTAAACACAAATTGGGTACCTTTTATCATATGTGGTGGACTTGCGATAAAGTGAAAAAGTATTGGATTAAAATACATAAATGGCTTGAGGAAATGTTACAAAAACCTTTAGCTTTTAAACCTGAAGTTTTTTTTATTAGGCATTATAGCGGAGGACATTAGTAAACAAGAAATGTATTTGATTTTACATGTAATCACTGCGGCGAGGATTGCATTTGCTCAACACTGGAAAAGTGAAGAACTATCCACCGACGAACTGATTCTAAAAAAGATCCTGGACTGTGCAGAAATGGATAGATTGACTTTATCATTGAAGGAGAAGGAAGATATTGACTTTTATCAAACTTGGGACTCTTTTTATTATTGACTAGAGAAACGGGACTTTGCATAGATTTAAATATGTTTTTCAGTTATCATAAATGGAAAAAGAAGGGTGTGGGGGCTGACTCAGCGAGCCCGACGTTTTTGATGATGGATGTTGTTTTAGTGTTTAGGGTTTTTTGTTTTTTAGGATTATAATTTCAAATAGAACTTATTAAAAAAAAAAAAAGGATAGGCTAGACATGCACATGATGGGCATGTCAGAACTGGAGCTGGCTGGAGCCAGGTGTCAGACTAGATGGCCCATGAGGCCCCTTCTGACTTGCTCTGTTTCTATTTTTTTATGGTTATACGGACATTAAGTCATTTGTAGATAAACAGGCAGCTCAATCCAAAGTAGCCCTCTTAATTTAGCAGATTATGCACATCATATGAAGGGCAGAAGGAATATGGAGGTAAAAGTAACTTCTGTGCTTTTCTTGTCCTTCCTCAGAGCATGAGGGGAGGAGGCTGAGGCATTGCTAGGGTACAGCTTATGCTGGTAGTGCCTGTCTTTTTCCTTCCTGCCTCCCTTCCCACCCACAAAACATGACAGCTGGTTTACTTCATTCCTTACCAGGTGTGAGAATGGAGGGAGGGCACTCTTGTTTGGAGTCATATGGTTGTCTAGACAGCATGCGAATAGCCATAGGATTGTGTTCTAATTGATTTTTAAATTGTTTTAAAATCATCAGCTGTTTCAATGGTTTGCAGATTGACTTTAAACCCATGCTATTTTGCAAGCACCACAGAGGCCTAGTGAAGCCTCCACATCCAGATAGCATTTCCCTGAATGCCATATGCAAGGTACAGAAAAAGGAGGGGTGTTACTTGTAAGCTCCCTGAGACATTTGGCTGTTACTGGAATGGAAATGCTTGGTGGTTTGATCCACCAAGGTGGTTACCTTCATAGTTTAGAGAAAGTGATCGTTGGATGTAGCCATAGGAGCAGTAATTAAAATCTCTACCCAACATCTATTCACTGAGTAAATGCCTCAGACCTCCTTTTACTGTATAAATAGGCAGTCATGATGGGGAGTTCTGTGTGTATAAGAGGTAGTTCAGTAACCTACAGTTAACCATTTCTGTACCATAATCTAAGGACTAACCTACACGTTGCATCGAATGTGTTGAACATAGCTGATCTTAACTCTATTTACTATGATATAAGCATGGATTAGATGGATGAGGAAAACTAACCCTATCTACCCAATCATTTCTTCCTGCAATCCTCTCCTCAAGTAGTGCCTAAAAGGAAAACAAAAACAACAGCATCAACAAGAGATTTGTATTTTGAACTCTTTCAGGGTTCAGGCACTGACTCTGAAATAACTGCCTATAATTTCTGAGATTTGAGCCTTTAAGGGTAATAATGATATAATATAGGGATCCTGTATAAATCATTATTCCCTAGAGGTAACTGAGTGCTTTCTCAAGAATCCCCAAAATATGTTGCCTCTTGATTGGCAGAGGAGAGTTCCACTGCTTTTTCTCAACCTTGAAATGTTCTGAGACCAGAGCATTTCAGAAAGGGCTTTTGGAGCATTTTAAAACAGAGGAAGCAATAGAAAGATTTTATGTGACATGTTTGGAGAAAAGTAGCCCCAAGGAAGGAAAGTCCTTTTTCAAAACATGTTATGCATAACAAAAAACATTTTTCAGGCACTTAAGAATATCTTCTCACCTGTTTTAAAAGGACAGAGTATTACAATACACAAGTCTATATTCAAAACAAATAATAACTGATGAATAAGCATGATCATGTTCTAAAAACCTAATTCTGCATCTCTGCTTTCTGCCTCTCTTCTACACACAGATTAACCTCTGGCCCTAATTCATGTCACTGAATAAGTTTGTAAGATTACCACCACAATGAGCCATAGAACTATGGCTTCATATTTGGATGGTCACCATCCTAACATTCAAGTCATGATTGTGGCTTGTTGTCTCATCTCAACATGGCAGGGATGGGTTGTGCAAGGGTTAAACAACTCTCACATTAGCCCTAAAAAGGCCATGGGTTCTGTGAGAGTTAAACCCTTGCATGCCACACTTGCATTGGGCTTGGATGACAAACAGCCACAGACATAGCTTGAATATTCAGAATGGCTGCTGGCATGCATCTCAGCCCACTGCAGCTTCATAAGCTATGCTAGGCTTTTTGATATATGAACATGGCCACTATCTCTGTCCATCTAAACTCCTTCCCTGGACTTTCCCTCACTGCCCCAGTTGTCCTCCTAAGTAACTTTCAGCCATTGCCACTAGCTCCATCCAACATTCCATTCTGGTCTCAGCTGCCACACATTCCACCACTCACTCCCCTGTTAATGTTGTTGTGTCTTGAGTTGGTAGGAATGGCAAGGTCCAATATCTTTCGGTGCCAGTTAATACTGCAAAGACATAGGAAGGACACACCCTCATCTACAGCTTGAAGGAGTGGGCATGCTCCCAATTCAGTGTTGCA
>JAIXND010000774.1:3643907-3668228 GCA_023646645.1 Varanus salvator macromaculatus | reverse complement strand
GAAGGGGACGGCAGAGGATGAGGTGGCTGGATGGAGTCACTGAGGTGGTTGGTGTGAGCTTGAGTGGACTCCTGGGGATGGTGGAGGACAGGAGAGCCTGGAGGAATGTTGTCCATGGGGTCGCGATGGGTCGGACTCGACTTCGCGACTAACAACAACAACAACAACAATGGCTTGTGGTTTTGTGAGCCAAAAGACAGCAAAGCAGAGAGAGGCTAGATTTTCTGCAATAATATGAGAGGTAAAGACTGTGGAGCTTTGTTTTGTTAATTTGCAGGGAACTAACTTTTGGGGGGTTAATTCCAGGTAATATGAGAAACCCAATGACAATTAGTTGGGCAGTTTTTATAGGAAAATTTAGAGGCTGGTTTATAGTCACTGTGGGTGTGTAATGCTTTTGAAGCACAGGTGCAGGATACTGAAGACCTGATACTGAAGACCTGGCCAAGCTAAAATTTGTTGTTGCCAGGGATGCTCCCTGATCCTGATCTTACGCTATGTCTCTGAAACACAGTATGGCATTTCATGAAAGTCTTGTTCTTCTCTTTCCTTAAGCTTGCAGCATAGGGAGGGAGCAGAAAGCAATCTCCATCACAAACTGGAGAGGGGATGATGACAGTGACTTGTTCTGTCTCCGTGCCTCCCAGGAACACAGTACATGGCATGCTAATGAGTAGCAGTGATAGAACAACTGCTTTGCCATTTGCTTTGAGATCAGAGGAAAAGGTATGTGAGCTTGCACTGACTTTATTCCTGACTAGTATTCAGGGCTCCCTCCAGATGCTAGGACAACATCAATTGCCTTTGCCTTGCTTCTCTATCTCCAAACTGGGAGCACAGTTTTGGCCAAACCTTGTCCATGGAGATCATAGAATTATAGAATAGTAGAATTGGAAGGGGCCCTGAAGGCCATCGGGACCAATCCCCTTCTCTTGCAGGACACCAATTTACACCATCCCACTCAGATGGCTGTCCAGTTTTGCCTTGAATATCTTGAGTGTGGGAGAGCCCACCACCTCTCTAGGTAGCTGGTTCCACTGTTGTATTGCTATTCCTGATGTCCAGCCTGGGTTATCGCAACTTGAATGGATTATTCTGTGCCCTACACTTTGGCATCAGCTAGAAGAGATCTTGACCTTCCTCTTTATGAAAGCCTTTTATGACAACCTGAGGGATATAATATCCCCCCTCAGTCTTCTCTTCTCAAGGCTGAACATGCCCAGTTCTCTCATTCTCTCCTCATATGGCAGTGTTTCTAAATCCTGGATTATTTTTGTTGCCCTCTGCTGGACCCTTTCTAATTTATTTATTTATTTATTTATTAAAACATTTCTATGCCGCCCCATCGCAACAAAGCCTCGGGGTGGCTTACAACAATAAAATTTCAACAATACCCCTTAAAACCATTCCACCCCCCCATCCCCCGGATCGAACAGATGATTTACCTGCATCTTTCCTAAACCTTGGTGCCCAGAGGTGGACACAGTATTCCAGGTGAGGTCTGACTAGTGAGGAGTATAGAGGAAATACTACTACTTGTGATTTGGAAGTAATACGTCTGTCAATGCACCCCAAAATAGCATTTGCCCTTTTGGCTGCTGCATCACATTGTTGGCTCATGTTTAGCCTATTGTCCACAATTACTCCAAGATCTTTTTCTTTTTCAGTTCTGTTGATCCACATATTCTACATCTTGTAATGGTTTCTTTTCCTAGGTGTAGGACTTGTCCTTATTGAATCTCATTCTGTTGCTTTCAGCCCAGTGTTCAAGTTTATCAAGATAGATCAGGATCTTAATTCTGTCTTGCAGGGTGCTTACTGTGTAGTGGAGTTCTTTCCTCTGCTCTTTGGCTCACTGAAACTTGGAAATTCCCTGCTTTATATACCATTTTTTTGCCACAGTGTGCATGGGTTCCTGAAGGCCTAAGTCCCAGAAGAAAATGAAGAATGAAAAAGCATGATGGGACTGACCAGACTGAGAAAAGTGAGAGGCCAGGAGTGGTTGGAGAATGGAACATAACAGATAAGATAAGCCCATGCTGTACCATCCAGAGAGAGAATGGAATGTGGCAAAAGTGCGTGTGCTCAGAATAAGGACCAGCATGTTCTGTGTGTCAGCTCTGCTCAGAGGCGTTCACTGTTCGATCCAGTTGGACTAAGCTGATCGCATCAACTTAAAGGTATAAAATGGCTGGGCTTTCCAGCTCCCATGTGTGTCAGAACAGTGCTGCGACTGGTCACCCACAGTCCCAATGGATCACCGAGAGGGTCTATTGGCTGTGAGTATGAGTGTTGCATGAATGCGAGTGTGAATGATTGTTAAACTTTTATTCTTATACCTCTGTATTCTTTATATCACAGAATAAATGTTACATGCATAGTGTTTAAAACTCAGATCTGGCGTTCAGTCTCTCTTTGAAAGGAGCTTTCCTTGGAAACCTGATCTTATCCTCTTTACTGAATCAAGGACGACTTTAGCATGGTCACAATTTGAGCTCTCTGTTCTTTAGGGTAGAACTCACTGTCCAGTCTCATCTAGTTTATTACTTCACTCCCCCAGGAGGACTCTTATCACTTGTTTGCTTTACATCTGTCCTCATAAAGTATCCTTGGGACTACCTGCCAAGTATTATGACCATTTTGCTCTGTCAGCATTTCTCTACTTTTCATCCAGGAACTCAGAGTCCATTTTATTCCCATCCTGCTCCTTACCATTCTTCAGGTTTTCCTGTTTCTTCACCTGAAATAAGCCCATTCATTCATCTCTTTACTCATTACAATATGGTCCTGGAACGGGAGGTTCCACTCTGTATGATGACCTGCGCAGGGAGAGGGACAGGGGAGTGCATCCCATTCATTCATCCATTTACTCATTGCATATTTTCCCTCTTGATTTGTTATTGCATATACAAATCACATTTTAATTTTATACCTCTATACCTAAATATCTAATTGTTGATTCAACTCATTTGTAATTTCCATACAAACAACAATATCAAAGCCAATAATAAGATTACAACTAGGTGAATTAGTACATGCAAAAATGCAGTAGCTCTTGTTGAATAGTCTTTAAATACATCCCACCAACAATGTTCCGTTAAAGCCCTTTCTTGATCAGCAATCCTTTGAAACCATCCATTTTCACATTGAATTCTTAGACATTCCTTTTTAGTTTCATACAAATGTTTCCTTAAATAGTTCCTTATGACTTTATGTGCTATGATAACAGTGTTAGTTTGTGGTAGTCTGACCCAAGACTTAGACCTAAATTGGGAGAAACAAATTTTTAAAAGAAGTTATCAAGTTTTATTTCTTTTCTAAATATTATATGACCTGTTACTTTATTTTCAAGCTAGTGTTTCTTACATCAACATTGCTGGTGAGTCTCATTCAGATGCATGATAATTCCATCTGACCATAATGTTGTTGTTAGTTGTGAAATCGCAACTGACCCATCACGACCCCATGGACAAAATTCCTCCAGGCCTTCCTGCCCTCCACCATCCCCCGGAGTCCAGTTAAGCTCACACCGACTGCTTCAATGACTCCATTTAGCCACTTCATCCTCTGCTGTCCCTTCTTCTTTTGCCGTCGATTGTTCCCAGCATTAGGGTATTCTCAAGTGAGTTCTTCCTGCTCATTAGATGGCCAAAGTATTTAAGTTTCATCTTCAGTATCTGGCCTTCTAAAGAGCAGTCAGGGTTGATCTCCTCTAGGGCTGACTGCATTGATCTCCTTGCAGTGACTCTCAGGAGTCTTCCCCAGAACCACAGTTCAAAAGCCTCAATACTTCTGCACTCAACCTTCCTTATGGTCTAGCTTTCATAGCCATACATTGCAACTGGGAAAACTAGCCTTGACTATACGCACTTTTATGATGTCTCTGCTCTTTAGTGCGCTGTCTAGATTTGCCATAGCTTTCCTCCCAAGCAGGAAGCATCTTTTAATTTCTTGGCTGCAGTCCCCGTCTGCAGTGATCTTGGAGCCCAGGAAAATAAAATCTGTCACTACCTCCATTTCTTCCCCATCTATTTGCCAGGAAGTGAGAGGACTGGATGCCATGATCTTAGTTTTCTTAATGTTGAGTTTCCAGCCAACTTTTGTGCTCTCCTCCTTCACCCACATCAAGAGGCTCTTTTAGCTTCAATAATTGCTTTTCATATACATCTCCCCAATATAATTTTAATTCATTTACCCCATCTTTCTTTTGATGTGTGTCTCGTAAAATACAATATCTGCTGCTTATGAATAGATTTTTCAATTCTAGCTCGTTTATGTTTTTTTCCCAAACTGTTTAAATTCCATGACACTATCTTCAATGTTTTTCCCATTTTTTCGATACATCAAATATTCTTTTTGGTCTCCATATGTGACTAAATAAATACTCCAACAAAAATGCAACAAAAACCCAATTAAACATATCTCTTATTAATCCCTTTCCCCCATCACATTGCCCACCACATTCATATATAGGAACCCCCTCTACCCATCTTCTGGAGATTTTCCTCCTTCTCGCCACTTCGGGCTTCCAAGGGGGGAGGGGAGTGGAGCCACCCCTATACAGACCCCAGGCACCCACTCCACCCTCCCCAACCATCTATCTATTTAAAACATTTCTATGCCGCCCCCATTGCAACAAAGCCTCAGGGTGGCTTACAACATATACAATAAAATACAATACAACATATAATAGATTTAAAACTGGCCCATCTCGGTTATATATTAAAATACTATAAATACAATAATAATAAATTAACAATTAAAATAACTTTTGAATAAAAAGGTATTCGCCTGGTGCCGAAAAGCAAATAATGACAGCGCCAGGCGGATCTCTCTGGGGAGCGCATTCCATAGGTGGGGCGCCACCGCAGAGAAAGCCCTCCTCCGGGTACTCACCCTGCTAATCTCACTCATGGAGGGTTCTTGGAGAAGGGCATCTGCTGCCAATTGTAAGGGGCGGGAGGGCATATACGGGCACAGACGTTCCTTTAGATAACGAATCTAAAGGATTCAGACGGCCCTCACCCCCACCTGTGCCGCCGGACGGACCGGACCGGACCCACTGCCTGCTGCTGCTCGCTGCCGCCACCGCCCCGCCACAAGGGCCAGGACCACCGGCCCAGGACTCGTCTCCGGCCTGCCTCCCCCGGCACATGTGAGAGGCGCACCGGGCAGGGCGAGCAAGGGGAGGAGCCCTGCGGCCCACAAAGCACCGGCTGCCGCTGGGGGCCGGTGGCCTCGGGCCGGTGGCCAAAGGGTGACGGCCTAAGG
Organism: Varanus salvator macromaculatus; assembly: GCA_023646645.1. NCBI lineage: Eukaryota > Metazoa > Chordata > Lepidosauria > Squamata > Varanidae > Varanus > Varanus salvator. The sequence continues at coordinate 3,662,957 of JAIXND010000774.1, read as the reverse complement.
GCAGTCGCTGTTTGGGAGCTGAGCGGGGCCCGAGTGGGGGGCTGGGCTGGCCAGGGGCTCTGGTCACGGTCGGCCTTACTTGGCGGCCTTATTCGGAAACCAATGGCGGTTTGGGGTAGCAGCTGCAGGTAGCATGTTTTAGATGTTTTAAATGGGGTTTTAATTATGGGTTTTTAGATTATTTAATTTTAATTGGTGCATCTCGGCTGATACTATGTTGTCACCTGGGGAGCGTGGGGGTGCTGTCATTGAGGTGGTGATGGGCAGAGGGAGTTATAGCACTGGGGGTCTAACGGGTCTGCATAGAAGAAGGTGTTAATCATCTGTCCCTCTTTCTGGTTATTCCACCAGCCGATGGGTTCCCGGTAGACTTGTCAACTGCCCCCTCGGCCTGTTGGTGCTGCTACTTAATGCCAGTTTGGTCCATAATAAATCTGCCCTCATCCACGACTTGATTGTGGATAAGGGGGCCAACCTGGCCTGTATCACTGAGACCTGGGCAGGTGAGGGGGGTCTCCCTCTCACAGCTGTGCCTGCCTGGGTATCTGGTCCAGCACCACCCATGCCTGGAGGGGAGGGGAGGGGAGGGGGTTGCTCTGGTTTATCGGGCTTCCATTTCCCTTGTGGGGCTTCCTGTTCTCTCAAGGCCGGGGCTGGAGTGCCTCCACTTGGTGTTGGGCGACTGAGACAGATTGGGGACAGATTGGGGATTGGGGATGCCTATGCTGCTGCGGCGGTGAGGATGGCAAAGAATAAATTCTTCTCTGTTTCCATTGCCTCCTCACAATGCCGTCCGGCGGAGCTTTTTCGAGTGGTGCAGGGGCTAATACATCCAGGCCCAAAGAAAGATCTGGTGCTGCCCTTGAAGGCCTGCTGTGACGAGTTTGCCAAGCATTTTCAGGAGAAAATCACTCAGATATGCCACGAGCTTGATTCAACTTTGGAACCAGTCTCTGGTGGGGAGTTGCCATCGACGCCGTCTGGTCCACAATTAATGGATGAATTTCAGTTACTGCGGCCTGATGATGTGGACAAGGTGCTTGGACAAGTACGTCCTACCACTTGCTTACTAGACCCATGCCTTTCTTGGCTACTTAAGAAAACCAAGGACGGGATTGGGACCTGGATCCGGGAGGTGGTCAATGCCTCTTTAAGAGATGGCCGGGTACCTGCCCCTTTAAAGGAGGCGGTAGTCCAGCCAGTCCTAAAGAAGGCATCCCTGGGTCCAGAGGTGGCCGCCAATTATAGAGGTGGCCGCCAATTATGGTTATCACCTATAAAGCTATTAAGAGCTTTATAGGTGATAACCAACACCTTGAATTGGGCCCAGACTTCAATAGGGAGCCAGTGAAGCTGATGGAGAACTGGGGTTATATGAGAACAACGCCCAGTCCCCGTCAGCAACCTGGCAGCTCTATTTTTCACCAATTGAAGTATCCAGACTGTCTTCAAGTGTAGCCCCACGTAGAGCGTGTTACAGAAATCTAGTCAGGAAGTTACTAATGCGTCGGTCACTGTCACCAGGCAGTCGTACTCCAAAAAGGGATGCAGCTGATGGGTCAGCCGAAGCTGATGGAAATCGCTGCTCGCCACCATTGTCACCTGAGCTTCTAATGACAGCTCAGGGTCGAGGAGCACTCCCAAGCTGCAGACCCTGTCCCTAAGAGGGAGTGTAACCCCATTTAGGACAAGGCCCAGGTCCCCTCCCCCAAAGCCAGAACCACCCACCAACAGGACCTCCGTCTTGTCTGGATTGCGCTTCAGTTTATTGGCCCTCATCCAGCCCGTTACCTCAGCCAGGCACCGGTTCAGCACAGCCACTGCCTCATCTGGATCGGTGGTAAACGAGAGGTAGAGCTGGGTATCATCAGCGTACTGATGATTCCGCAGCCCACACCTCCTGATGACCTCTCCCAGCAGTTTCATGTAGATGTTAAATAGCAAGGGGGACAAAATGGACCCCTGCAGAACTCCATGGCATAGCTGCCATGGCGCAGAGCCATAGTCCCCCAGCACCACCTTCTGGAGTCGTCCATTGAGATAGGAGCAGAACCACTTGTCGTGCAGGAGGTCACGACAGGGACTACTCCTCGTGAGAAGGAAGTAACAGTAGTTACTAGAGTCCAGGAGAATCAAACACAGCCAGAGATAGAGGCTAATCAGCTTCTGCCTGAAAGCGTCACAAGTCCACAGACCCCCTCCCAAGCACCTAGCCCTTAGAGCAAACAGCCTGTGAGAGGGAGGAGGGCGAAACCCCCTCTTCCTCTTCTGAAGAGGAAATGAGGGGGCAGAGGTGGAAGGCAAGATGGGGTATGTGAATATGACGGATGCTGCCCAAAGACGTATGATTCGTTCATATCAAATCCGGATGGACAGACTGAAAAGGAGGTGGGAGGGACGGCTGGAGGGGTAGGAGATGACGTGAAGGGGAGGAGAGATCTCTATTCTCAAGCAAACATCTTTTTAGCAAAAAGGTTTCTCTCTTTGCTTAACAGTAGAGTCGTAAATCTTGTAGATAACTAGCAATAAACAGATTTAGTTTTATTGCTCGCATCTGTGTGACTAATTGCAACCAAAGTGCCCAGGCCAGCGGGGCTCCCCCGCCCACGACACCACTGCAGAGCAGTGCCTCCAGCTCCCAATCCTGCTAGCCTATCCAGAAGGATACCATGGTCAATGGTATCGAAAGCCACTGAGAGGTCCAGGAGAACCAACAGGGACGCACTCCCCCTGTCTCTCTCCCTGCACAGGTCATCGTACAGGGTGACCAAGGCAGATTCAGTACTGTACCCAGGTCTGAAGCCAGACTCAAATGGGTCCAGAAAATCAGTTTCATCCAAGAGTGCCTGGAGTTGTCCCACCACCACCCACTCTAGCACCTTGCCCAAAAACGGGATGTTGGCCACCGGTCTATAATTGGCGGCCATCTCTGAATCCAGGGATGCCTTCTTCAGGACTGGCCAGACAACCACCTCCTTTAAAGGGGCAGGTACCCAGCTGCCTCTTAAAGAGGCATTGACCACCTTCAGGGTCCAGGTCACAATCCCGTCCTTGGCACTCTTAAGTAACCAAGATGGGCACGGGTCTAGTAAACAGGTGGTAGGACATACCTGTCCAAGCACCTTGTCCACATCATCAGTCCGCAGTAACTGAAATTCATCCATCAATGGAGGACTCGACGGTATCATTCGCACCTCCCCAGTAGAATCTGAGTCAATAGTAGAGTCCAGCTCGTGACAAATCTGAACGATTTTTCCCTAAAATGCCTGGCAAAGTCATCACAGTGGGCCTTCGAGGGTTGCACCAGATCTTTTTTTGGGCCACGATTTATCAGCCCCTGCACCACCCAAAAGAGCTCCGCTGGATGGCATTGTGAGGAGGCAATAGACGCAGAGAAGAATTTCTTCTTTGCCACCCTCACCGCCACAGCATAGGCCCGATAGTGGGCTCTTAAGTGTGTTCGGTCAGATTCGTCCCGTGATTTCCTCCACCTACGCTCTAGTCATCTCCCAACCTGCTTCATCGCCCATAATTCAGGTGTATACCAAGGAGATGAACAGGCTCTGCCAGGTGGGAGAGGGCGCTTAAGAGTGATCATGTCAATAGCTCTGGTCATCTCCCCATCCCACAATTCAACCAGGGCATCAACAGGATCACCAGCCTTATCAACCGGAAAATCCCCCAGAGCCTTCAGGAATCCATCCGGAACCATCCAACTCCGGGGTGGACCAACACAATTGGGTCTGAACCCTTACAGAGGGAGAGGCCACTTTCGAGCTCAAACCTCATGAGGAAGTGATCTGACCATGACAAGGGCATCAAACATAAGTTCCTCACCCTCAGATCACCCTCTTCCTCCCACGTCAAGAAAACCAGGTCCAGCATGTGACCATGTTCATGGGTTGAGCTGATGACATGTTGAGACAGCCCCATGGCCGTCATGCAGGCCATGAAGTCCTGAGCCGCCCCAGTCAGAACTGCCTCGGCATGGAGATTGAAGTCCTCCAGGACCACCATCCTGGGAATCTTCAACACCAGGTCTGAGACGACCCCTGTCAGCTCAGGCAGGGAGTCTGTTGGGCAGAAGGGTGCATGGTACACCAACAGAATCCCCAATCTGTCTTGGTTGCTCAACACCAAGTGGAGGCACTCCAGCCCCGGTCTCGAGAGGACAGGAAGCCCCGAAAGGGAAATAGAAGCTCGATAAACGAAAGCGACCCCCGCTCCCCTCCCCTCCCCTCCAGGCATGGACGGTGCTGGACCAGGTACCCGGGTGGGCACAGTTGCGAGAGGGCCACATCTCCCCACTCCCCCACCCAGGTCTCTGTGATACAGGCCAGGTCAGCCCTCTCATCCACGATCAAATCGAAAGTCTGAACCTCCTGCTGCTTTATTCAACTTCTTCTCCTCTGACCAGTCTTCTTTCTTCTTCCCTGTCATCCTTCGTGAGAATGTAGGCATATCCATTAAATTCTGCATTAGTGCTACATATTCATCATCATCAATAATTCCAAGCTCCTTTAGTAACTTCAGTGCTTCCCTGCTTGAATCAACTCTATAATATTTTCCATTATATGAAAACCTCAAAAAAATCAGGAACCCCCAGCTATATTCAGTGGAATTCTTTAATATTTGGCAAACTTGAAACATATCTTTCCTCCACTGCAAAGTCTCATTACATAAATCAGTAAAAATTTGAATCTGATATCCTTCAAACATGATTGATGTTATATTACATAATTTCTGCATCAATTGTTCTTTTCTTGCATATGACCAACATTGAACCATGATGTCTTTCGGCATTGTTGCAATTAGCAAAAATACAGTCTCTTCTCAATACATCACTTCTGCTTCTCTTCTGTCCTTTTTATTTTCATTATTTCTTATCTCCGTAACAGCAAGATAACACAAAAAAGCTAGTCCTGGGACATTAGTTAACTTTATTATACATTCTTCATAGCTCTATCCCAATATTTTTCTGTATTTTTCTTTTCAGCACCTTCTCAGCTTTCCAACTACTTGGGGGCAGGAGGGGGAAGTCTCATTTGTTATTTATCTGTTCTTATTTCTACAGATTAGAGCTTTTTAACTCTATTTCAGTTCTTATCAGCCGTTCAAGCCTGACTACCTCTTTTTCCCTCCGTTCTTCAAGCTGCTTTTAAGCTTTTAAAATAAACAGTGGAGGTGCATGCTTACTCTGGACAAGTTCAGCAGTTTCAGATTACAAAAACAGGCTCTTTGCAGATCTTACAGTCCACATCTGTATTTCAATACTTCCAAGGAGAGAGACAAAGGAATTAACTCATGTTTTATGCACTTCTCAGTATTTCTTGATCTTTATTTTAATCATTTTCTTTCAATGGTCAGGAAGAGTCAGAATTCAGCATCCGAAGTCCATCCAAGCCACCCCCACAGTTAATATCATCAGTAGATCCCCACTACCTTTTTTTCTTTCCTAGCCTAAGGGCTGGTTGATACATTATATTTTATTAGAAATTGTGAATATAGAGCCATCTATGAACACAATATTTTATAAAGAACAGGCATCATAGGTCCCTGCTTAAAGGGGCTTACAGTCTGATATAGACACATGAAAGCTTCAAAGGAATCGGGGGTGGGGGACGAGCATAAAGTAACTTTATGCTTAGTTACAGGAGTATATATGAATTTTCAAAAGTGAAGCAGAAAAGGTGAGATTTGTGGAACTTAGAGGAGGTAGCTGTATGGAGACATTGTGGATGTTCAGACATGAGAGGCATTAAGGATGGGTCACTGATGGGTGGAATTGGATGAGCAATGGTTGCAGAAAGGGATGTATAGGGATATAAGAATGGAAATGGGTGGGCAAGGCCATGGAGACAAAAATTAATTTAAAGGAAGAGATCTATCATATATTCCATTGACTGGTGTTGCATATTTAGAGTGAAAAGAGAAATTAATAATATTGCCAACAGAGTGCCAAATGCACATATGAGTAGATGGTGAGACCAGAGAGACTATTGTGGTAGTCAAAGTGAAAGATGACTAGGGCATTTACCTGAGTTCTTGCTTTGCTGATGCAAAAGATGAGATACATGGTACATCCTGTGATGACTGGCAACTGAATGTGTAAACAGGTGCCACTGAAATGCATTTACAGCCACCACCACTGTGGGAAGCCAGTTTAACTAGCAAATTTATATGGCTATGAAGTGACTAGTCCTGCTGAGAATCGAGGTAGTCTGGCTGTTGATGCTTAATGTGAAGTTATGAGATAACCCTTGTTTCAGAGAAACATTGCAGATGTCTTGTGCAACCTTGCATAACTAATTTTCAGAACAGAGATTGTCTCCTGTGGCAGAAATGGGGTAAGAGTCATTTGATTTTGATAGGTGATATAAATAAAAGTTCAGGATCTTCTTTAACAAATGGAGGGGTATTTACTTGTATTTTCACAGCTGCTCAGTGTTGACCTTTTACAGCTGTTAGAAAATTTCATTAAAAAACCCATAAGTATGCAAATAGCAAGAGCTGTTTCTGTTCAGAAAGACCTGGGAAGAAAAGGTAGAAAATTCTAGTGAATGTTTCTAAAATGGGGGAAAAGAGGGATGCTTTAGGACTTGTTTGACTTGGGGCCTCTTGAGAGAGTTTGAAGATCTCTGGGGAAGAGAATGTTTCCCATGCAATGGGCTAATGATAAGACAATTAATAGTGTAGTGAAGCCATGTTAGTCTTTCAGCTGCTGCAGGGATATCTGGTACAGACAGGTCTCTGTAAAGAAGGGTCAAGGGGGAGGAAGAGAGCAAACCAAGATTAGGCAAAATAAGCCATGGTTCTTTTGCTAATCAGAGAGGTAGTTCGGTGAACCATGGTTAAAACTTACAATACATTCAGATGGTTTCTGGCTGCTCCCTTCTGCAAAACTAAGTTGATAGTGGTTTTCACTGTTTTAAATAGCAGACAGTGGATTTTTGGTTCATATTTGGCATACTGCATTCTGAAAGAGAGCAGAACAGCCTCTTTAAAAGACACTATAATTACAGCAATTCACTTTGTTTTGTGCAGCTGTGATGTTCATTCATTCATTCTAAGCATAATTTAACTGCACAAGAAACTGGTGCAGGCCCCCCTCTCCAATGTGTTGTTGTTGTTGTTGTTGTTAGTCGTGAAGTCATGTCCGACCCATCGTGACCCCATGGACAACATTTCTCTAGGCCTTCCTGTCTTCCACCATCCCCGGGAGTCCACCTAAGCTCATACCAACTGCTTCAGTGACACCATCCAGCCACCTCATCCTCTGCCGTCCCCTTCTTCTTTTGCCATCCAATGTGTTAGTACCTCCCAAAATATTCTTTAAGGATACAACATTATGAAAGAGGAAGGATAAATGAGAAGGATTAGAGAAATTAAGAGAAAGATAGATAGGAAAGAAAGAAAGAAGAAAAGCAAAGGAAAGGAAAAGAAAGAAACATAAAAATGCCTTGCAACGAATGGGTGAGTTCATCTTTCCTCCATAGACTGTAAGTGAGGATTAAGACTTCCTCCCTCAAAACGTCTTACTGAGGGGTTGAACACCCTCTCCTCTGTTTATTATTAGGGTACTAGAATTTAACCATTCACAAGATGGTTTTTATCCTGCCAAATATGTTGAAAGTTCTGAATGGTATACTGTCACAGAATAAGAGGCTTCTCACAAAATGGAAGCTGAAAAACTGCTTAGAAACTCTGATAGAATGCTTAGAAAAGGATAGTTTTAGTAAGTGGAAAAGGGAGATAAAAGAGAAAATGATTGAAAGAAGAAGAGTTTGGTAGAATAGCATTATGTAAAATGAAAATACTACCTAAGATATTTTTATTTATGATGCTACCAATTAAAATAACATAAAGGTTTAAAAGAGTGGCAAGATATGAATATTGAATTTTGTCATGGGGATTTAAAAAGTGAAGATAAATTAAAAGGATAGCATAGGTCACAAAAGTAGGGGAATTGGTTAACCCTAATGTTAACTTATATTATATAGCTAAACAATTGAAGTATATGTACTGTATATTATACCACAACATGATAGGCTAATATGGTTAAGATCAAAATCTTCCAGATTAGAAGTATCCCTGATAGATATCATTTTTAAATATGAAAAGGAAAATATTACAAAAAGGTAGAAACTCCTTTCCTTAAAAACACATTACAAATTTGGAACAAGCATAAGGAAAATGTTATGTCATCAATCTCTCTATTATTCCCAATTACCGAACTAGAGGGGTTTCAGTTAAACTTAAGGAAGATATTAGGGAAAGTATTAAGAAATAAACAAATGGTTAGATTAAAAGAATGGTTAGAGAAAATGAATAAAAAAGGAGAGATAAAATTAATATTGAGCAAGGTAACTTGGTATAATAATATTCTAATAGAAAGTTGGACAAAAGAATGGATAAGGAAAAGAGATAGATGAATGGAGTATACAAAATCTGAAGATATGATTATGGAAAAGGAAAAACAAGAGAATATGAGAAAGAAAGGAATTGTAAGTAAAATGCATAATATGAGAAGAACAAGAACAATATGATTCACTTAAAACAAAATGGGAAGTAGATTTGAAAAAGAATATTAGTAATTGGGAAAATATTTGGATGAAGAGCATATAAAAATGTATGTCAGTAAGAATAAAGGAAAATGTTTACCAGATTGTATGGAAGTGGTATCTAACTCTGGTGAAGTTTAATTGTATAGATAACAAGTACTCCAATTTATGTTGGAGATGTGATTGTGAAGTGGGTACATCTTTCCATATGTGGTGAGACTGTGAATATATAATGAAATTTTGGACAGAGGTTTTTAAAGGGTGCCGTAAAATACTAAGTTTAAATATACATATATGCCCTAAAATGTCATGCTCCATGTTGAAGGTGGTGTTAGCTCTTTTTAGTCTGAAAGGGAGAAGAATTCAATCTGAAATTAACTACATATCATTAAGCCACTTTCCCCTAATGGCCAGTACTCTAACTTTGCATGTTTCTTTTGTTATCAACTTCTGCAGTACTCTTCTTTTGTATCACAAAGTCAGCCTACCTGGGCAACTTTAACATAACAAAGACTCTCAGTTAGAACACCTTTGTCCTGATCTCAGAAGGATGGGAAGAAGATTGGTCAAAATATGATCAAAGATGCTTCGCAGAGGGAGATACTGAATAGTATTAACACTGTGTTTGTTGGGTTTTAAGGAAGGATGGCAATTTTTCTCTTCCAGGAAGGAACAGAGAGAGGAGGCCCAATTGAGAGATGTGAAGAAGACTTGGGCAGGAGAAGTATGGTTGCCAATCAATGTCTATAGGTCAGGATGAAATACTTAGGTTATAGCCAATGGTGAGGACTGACAAGAGTTGCAGACCTGCTGTAGGTTAATTGTTGCTTTTGTGAAATGAAAATCTATTTCTTTGTATGCTGCCTACTTGTATTTTTGTTAGTTTTTATTCCCTTTTAGTATTTAGTTCTCAAATGTTGGATTATATCAGTTTATCTGTATTGTTTTATTACAGATTGTTTTTGATAAATCAATAAAGTATAATATTGCTTAATAATATTGTCATGAATGTGCTTGTTGCCATCCTGATTAGTTAGAATGTATTCTTATCCAGCCCTGGTAGCAGTTAAATGACATCTCTGTAGATCAGCAGTCTATTAAATTCTACACCCAATATTCTCTGCTGCTGCAAGAAGTAGTCAGGTAGTGTTGGTGAGGGATGGTAGTCAGTGAGCACTGGCTGACAGGACAGTGAGAGACAGCTGGAAAGGAGACTGTCCTTGAGTGCTTGTGGTATCTGTGAGAGCTGAGTGCTGCTATAAGTGCTACTTTCTAACTCATATGGAGTCTTGCTTTCTATCTGAACAGGGCCATTGTAATCATGAATCACTTTGTGTTACCATTGATCATTTATGTGCTTTTGAAGGGTAGCTGTGATGAAGTAAAATAAAAAAGAGTAGGCAAAATGAAGATGGAAGAAAACATTACAGCAAAGTAGACCGAAACAGAATGATCCAACCTTCCTTAATTTCGTGCTCCAACCAGATATTTGGGACTTCCGACACCCATCAGTCCTAACCAGCATGACTAGTGTCAGGAATTCCAGAAGTTGTAGTCTAAAACTTCTGATGGGCACCAGGTTGGGAAAGGCTGAAACAACTAAATGAGCCTAAAAAACAATGTATTTTTTTCTTGCTATCAGAACATGGGTAATATGAGAAATTAACTTCTTTTTTTTGGCAGAAGTATTTTGCTTCCTTACTAAGTGCTTTATGATTGTTATTCAGTGTATAGCTTAGACTGGAAAATGCAATGTTTGAATGGGTTCTTAATTAGGTGTTCTAAGTAGGGCTGGAACAAATGCAAGAGGAATCTGTCCCTCTAGCATTCACAGAGTTCTTCTCATGCTTGGCCTAGTCTTACAAAGCCAAGAGGAAGTCTGCACAACTGTCAACCTTCTTTTGCATCAGGTAGAGCAGCCCAAACAGCTGCTACATGTAGCATGGAAAGAAGTGCAGCTAGTGGTCATGGAGGGCTCACCAAGAATGGAGCCCCTTGTGACTGCTAGCAGCCTCTCTTTTCCATACCATGTGAAACAGCTGCTTGGACTGCTGCAAGTGGCACAGAAGAGGGACACTGCTTGTGCAGGACATGGGACTTGATTCCTAGTGAGGGCCCTGCAAACTCTGGGTGCACTCAACAGTGAAGCAGCCCAGAGACTGGGAGAGCCAAGCCCAGAGAAACTGACAGATTTTCCCTCCAACAGATTCCTTATATATTCCTAGTTCTAAGCTAAACATCCCAAAAGAAAACAAAGAAAGCTTAATGGCACACATGCAAGAGTAATACAGATGCTCATGTATTATGGACTATTTGGAAAATTGGACCCAATGCCAGGACCCTAAAGTGCTGTGCAGAATTGGAAGCAGATTTATCCCGCTTCCTTGTCTGCTGCTTTAGCATTAAGGATCCATTCCTTAATCCTTGTATTTAGGGATTCTTAGGGCACTATACTAGAATTTCTTTCCATGCTATGGCTCAACTTTAAAATGTGTGAAGTGTTAGTAATAATATGAGTACCTCTGAGCATATGCAGAATAAGGGGAGAGATTGGAATGTACCAACAAGGACAGGATTTTTCCTTTCACTGACAGAATCTGGTCAGTTCCTTCTCAGTTGGCTTGGAGGAAAAGAGGCTGTCTTCCAAGTTTTGTAAATAACTTTCACCTCAGCTTAATGGGATCTAGCACACTGCCAGATCTAGGGTTGTAGACAGTTGCATATTTTTAACTTATGTTTTCATTTCTCTCTCTCTTCTCCTTCTCCCCATTATTTAGTGGGAAGAAATTGGTGAGGTGGATGAAAATTATGCACCAATCCACACTTATCAAGTGTGCAGAGTGACGGAACAGAGTCAGAACAACTGGCTTCTGACAAGCTGGATCTCCAACAAAGGGGCCTCTCGGATCTTCATAGAACTGAAATTTACCCTTCGAGATTGTAACAGCCTTCCTGGGGGGCTTGGGACTTGCAAAGAGACTTTTAATATGTACTATTTTGAATCTGATGATGAAGATGGAAGGAACATGAAAGAAAACCACTACATCAAGATTGATACCATTGCAGCAGATGAGAGTTTTACAGAGTTAGACCTTGGCGATAGAGTAATGAAGCTGAACACAGAGGTGAGAGATATTGGCCCTCTGACCAAAAAGGGATTTTACCTTGCTTTCCAGGATGTGGGTGCCTGCATTGCACTGGTGTCTGTGCGGGTGTATTATAAAAAGTGCTCTGTGGTGGTTCGAAACCTAGCCATCTTTCCTGACACTCTCACTGGAGCAGATTCTTCACAGCTTCTGGAAGTCTTAGGGTCATGTGTGAACCACTCAGTGACTGATGAACCTCCAAGGATGCACTGCAGTGTTGAAGGGGAGTGGCTGGTGCCCATTGGAAAATGCATGTGTAAGGCAGGGTATGAAGAGAAGAACAACACCTGTCAGGGTAAGAATTTAATGTCAGAAATAGCTTTGCTGATGTATTTGGAAGATAAATGTTGATACTTATTAAACCTTTACAGTGCCTTGCAGAAGTATTCACCTCTTCCTTTGACTTTTCCACATTTTGTTGTGTTACAGCTAGTAATTGGCATCATTAGCACTTGATGCTTAACATTGTGAAGGTGCAAATTACTGTTATTTTAGAACAAAAGTGAAGTAAACAAATACAAAAAGGCACTTGCTGGTTACATTTGTCTTCATCCCCTTTGCTGTGATCTGTGTAAATAACCTCTGGTGCTTCCAGAAGTAAGTGTATGCACCATATGATCTCAAAGAGACACCTGTTTCTGGAAGGTGCTAGAGTTTGTTGGAGGATATTTATAAGCAAACAACATCATGAAGACCAAGGAGCTATCAAAACAACCCTGGTTAAAGATGTGCAGAAGCACCAATCAGGGTTTTGTTATTTTCAAAAAGCATCCCTGAAAGCACAATTAAATTCATTGTTAGAAATGATCCAAGAAGACTCATAGCTGAATTGTTGCCAAGGGTACTTCTACTATGTATTGACTCGAGGAAGTGAATACTTTTGAAAGCAACAAGTACCAATTGCTCTATTTTACTTAATTTTTTGTGCCACAGTTAACAATATTTTGTACCTGCAGTGTTGAATATCCTGTGTATAGCAAGTAGTGACAATAACAATGAAATGCATTTCAATTCCAGGTTGTAACACAACAAGGAATGGAAAAGTCAAAGGGAGTAATTCTGCAAGGCACCATATAATGAGGGTGAATAAGTAGGTTACCATAACTTAATGAGAGCAGAGTGCTTGTTGATTTGATTCACTGCTTCCTATGTACTGCGTCACAAATGAGATTTTCTACTATTTCCAACACCCTATGTCTCAGTGAAAGGCTCTTCACACATTCAGCTGTGAGTCATCAAGTGCTAATGTGTCAAATAGTGTGCATGGATGTGTGACTATGCCCTGACATAATCCTCAACTCTGCTCTTAGGGATGATGTTCAGGAGAAAACTTGTTTATAATATACCTCTAAAAGAATGTAAGATGAGTGTGTACAGAGTTTATTTTTTCACTGTTATTTTATTAGAGAAGCATCATATTCAGAAATTGAGGTCACATAAAGCTTGTTAATAAATTGGCAATGTGCTGGAAGTGTTGGAAATAATTGGAAGAAATGTACATTTTCTCATAATAGTGGTGGGAATCTGTTACAAGGAAGGAACCAGACTATTCAAGTCCAGATAGTTTGGATTTACTTAATAGCAACAATGGGCAAATTAAGTCCTATAGGCTTCATGCACCCTTTTTTCATTCCAGTGTGATCACACATTTTCTTTTAAAACTGGAAAAAGGGGAGAGGGTTGTGATTTGCTACTCAAATTCAGTGGCACACCATGACAGAGCTGTTGAATGGCTTGTTTTCAAGCAAACCATGAGCATTCTAAGCCTCTAGCAGTTGTAGCAGTTTGCTGCCAAATTGTGTGCTGGCCTCCATTTCTGAGGCCTCATGGAGAATGGGTGAGGTTCCAGAGGACAGGAGGGTGGCATCAGTGGTCCCAATTTTCAGAAAGGGTAGCAGAGGGGACGCGGGGAATTACAGGCCAGTTAGCCATATGCCAATTCTGGGAAAGACAATAGAAAATTTTAATTTCTTGGCTGCAGTCACCGTGTGCAGTGATCTTGGAGCCCAAGAAAATAAAATCTGTTATTTCTTCTCCATCTATTAGCCAGGAAGTGATAGGACCGGATGCCATGATCTTAGTTTTCTTAATGTTGAGTTTCAAGCCAACTTTTGCGCTCTCCTCTTTCACCTGCATCAAGAGGCTCTTTAGTTCCTCTTCACTTTCTGTCATGAGAGTGGTATCATCTGCATATCTGAGGTTTTTGATTTTCTCCTGGTACTCTTAATCCTGACTGGTGATTCATTTAGCCCTGCCTTTTTCATGTGGTATTTAGCAAATAAGTTAAATAGGCAGGGGGACAATATACAGCCTTGCCTTGTTTCTCACTGTTGCTTCTTGAACCACATCCAGGTTTTTCAAGAGACAAATAAGATGGTCGGGTACTCCCATCTCTTGCCACAATTTGTTGTGATCCACACAGTCAAAGGATTTAGCATAGTCAATGAAGCAGAAGTAGATGTTTTTCTGGAACTCCCTAGCTTTCTCCATGATCCAGCGTATGTTGGCAATTTGATCTCTAGTTCCTCTCCCTATTCGAAATCCTGCCTGTACTTCTGGTAGTTCTCGGTGCACATACTGCTGAAGCCTAGCTTGTAGGATTTTGAGCATGACTTTGCTAGCATGCAAAATGAGTGCAATTCTATGGTAGTTTGAACATTCTTTGATATTACCCTCTTTGGGATTGGAATATAAACTGACCTTTTCCAATCTGTGGCCACTGTTGAGTTTTCCAAATTTGCTGGCATATTGAGTGTAGCACTTTTACTGCATTGTCTTTTAGGATTTTGACTACCTCAGCTGGAATACCATCTTCTCCATCAGCTTTGTTGTTGCTGAGACTTCCTAAGGCCTATGTGACTTCACACTCCAGGATACCTGGCTCAATAACTCCATCATGGTTATCAGGGACATTAAGATCTTTCTTGTATAGTTCTTCCATGTAATCTTGCCACCTCTTCTTAATCTCCTCTGCCTCTGTTACATCCCTGCCATTTTTGTCCTTTATCATGCCCATCTTTGCATGAAACATTCCCTTCATATCTCCAATTTTCTTGAAGGGATCTCTAGCCTTTCCCATTCTATTATTTTCCTTTCTTTGCACGGTTCATTTAAGAAAGCCTTCTTATCTCTTCTAGCTATCTTTGGATTCAATTCTGCATTCAATTCCAATTCTGCATTCAGTTGGGTATTTCTTTCTCTTTCTCCCTTGCTTTTTGCTTCCCTTCTTTCCTCAGCTATTTGTAAAGCCTCCTCAGCTTTGACCCTCTTGCTTCACTCTTTCTGGTGCTACTTGTACTAGCCCTCTGCTCTTCCCCAGTAGCACATTGGACACCTTCCAACTTGAGGGTACATCTTCCGGCATCATCTCTCTTTGTCTTTTGGTACTGTCCATGTGGTTTTCATGGCAAGGATACTGCAGTGGGTTGCCATTTCCTTCTCCAGTGGATCAGGTTTTTTCAGAGCTCTCTGCTATGACCTGTCCCTCTTGGGTGCCCCTACATGGCATAGCATACTGATGATTCCGCAGCCCACACCTCCTGATGACCTCTCCCAATGGTTTCATGTAGATGTTAAAGAGCAAAGGGGACAGAATGGAACCCTGCGGCACTCCATGGCATAGCTGCCATGGCGCAGAGCCATAGTCCCCCAGCACCACCTTCTGGAATCGGCCATTGAGGTAGGAGTGGAAACACTGCAAAGCAGTGCCTCCCACCCCCAGTCCCGCCAGCCTATCCAGAAGGATACCATGGTCGATGGTATCGAAAGCCACCGAGAGGTCCAGGAGAATCAACAGGGACGCACTCCCCCTGTCCCTCTCTCTGCCCCTCTACTATGCATAATAGACTTTGCTCATGAATGCTTTTCACCTGCTACTGAGGATACAAAATAATACCTTACAAGATCAGATTTTTTAAAGGCTTACTTTGTAAGACATGATGCAAATCTTGCTCTCTGTCATTAACATATGGCAGCAATTGAAGTCTCTCTTGCCAGAACCATTAAGTGGAAATGATGTTTTCAATACATCATCTGGTCAGCAATGCACTTGAAGCAGGAGGCACATGTTATTGGTGGTGTTGTTTTTAGTCACGAAGTTGTGTCCAACCCGTCGCGACCCCATGGACAACATTCCTCCAGGACTTCCTGTCCTCCACCATCTCCCGGAGTCCACTCAAGCTCATACCAACTGCTTCAGTGACTCCATCTAGCCACCTCATCCTCTGCCGTTCCCTCTTCTTTTGCCATCTATTGTTCCCAGCATTAGGCTCTTCTCCAGGGAGTCCTTCTTTCTCATTAGGTGGCCAGGGTATTTGAGTTTCATCTTCAGGATCTGGACTTCTAAAAAGCAGTCAGGGTTCATCTCCCCTAGGACTGACTGGTTTGATCACCTTGCGGTCCAAGGGAGTTGCAGGAGTCTCCTCCAGCACCACAATTCAAAGGCCTCAATCCTTTTGCGCTCGGCCTTCCTTATGGCCCAGCTTTCACAGCCATACATTGCAACTGGGAAAACCATAGCCTTGACTATATGCAATTTTGTTGGCAGGGTGATGTCTCTGCTTTTTAGTATGCTGTCTAGATTTGCCATAACTCTCCTCCCCAGGAGCAAGTGTCTTTTAATTTCTTGGCTGCAGTCCCCGTCTGCAGTGATCTTGGAGCCCAGGAAAATAAAATCTGTCACTACCTCCATTTCTTCCCCATCTATTTGCCAGGAAGTGAGAGGACCAGATGCCATGATCTTAGTTTTCTTCATGTTGAGGTTCAAGCCAACTTTTGCGCTCTCCTCCTTCACCCACATCAAGAGGCTCTTTAGTTCCTCTTCACTTTCTGCCATGAGAGTAGAATCATCTGTATATCTGAGGTTGTTGATCTTTCTCCCAGCAATCTTAATTCCAACAGGTGATTCATCTAGCCCCGCCTTTCTCATGATGTGCTCTGCATATAAGTTAAATCGGCAGGGCGACAGTATACAGCCTTGCCGAACTCCTTTCTCAATTTTGAACCAATCAGTGGTTCCGTGTCCAGTTCTCACTGTTGCTTCTTGACCCGCACATAGGTTTCCCAAGAGACAAATAAGATCGTCGGGTACTCCCATCTCTTGCCACAATTTCTTGTGATCCACACAGTCAAAGGCTTTAGCATAGTCAATGAAGCAGAAGTAGATGTTTTTCTGGAACTCCCTAGCTTTCTCCATGATCCAACGTATGTTGGCAATTTGATCACTAGTTCCTCTCCCTCTTCGAAATCCTGCCTGTACTTCTGGTAGCTCTCGATCCTCATACTGCTGGAGCCTAGCTTGTAAGGTTTTGAGCATCACTTTGCTAGCATGTGAAATGAGTGCAATGGTGTGGTAGTTTGAACATTCTTTGGCATTGCCCTTCTTGGGGATCGGAATGTAAACTGACCTTTTTCAGTCCTGTGGCCACTGTTGAGTTTTCCAAATTTGCTGGCATATTGAATGTAGCACTTTAACTGCATCGTCTTTCAGGATTTTGAATAGCTCAGCTGGAATGCTGTCACCTCCACTAGCTTTGTTGTTGCTCAGACTTCCTAAGGCCCATTTCACTTCACATTCCAGGATGTCTGGCTCAAGGTCGGTGACCACCCCATCGTGCTTTTGGCTCTGGCCTCTTGGCAGAGCGGCAGAGCAGCAGAGGCACAGGCTGGGGGAGAGCGCTGAGTGGCCAGGGGACTGGCACAGGCAAGGTAGGAGCTGGGCAGGTGGGAGCAGAGGTCCAGGAGCAGCAGAGAGGCAGGGGGTGGGCCAGAGAGCTAGAGCAGCCAGGGGGAAGCAGGGGGCAGGGCCACTGGCCTGAGGGACTGATAAGGCCAAGCTCAGCCACTGCAAGCCCTTTTGGCTCTGGCCTCTTGGCAGAGCGGCAGAGCAGCAGAGGCACAGGCTGGGAGAGAGCGCTGAGTGGCCAGGGGACTGGCACAGGCAAGGTAGGAGCTGGGCAGGTGGGAGCAGAGGTCCAGGAGCAGCAGAGAGGGAGGGGGTGGGCCAGAGAGCGAGAGCAGCCAGGGGGAAGCAGGGGGCAGGGCCACTGGCCGGAGGGACTGAGAGGGCCAAGCTCGGGCGTCGTCCCTCGTCTGCGTCCCTGAGCTGCGGTCCAGGCGGTCCAGGGACTCCCTTCCTTGAGACACAGAGGTTGTTTGTTTGATTGTTTGTTTGTTTTTTGTTTTGTTTGTGTGTTTTTGTTTTGTTTTGTTTTGTTTGCACTTTGCTTTGCTTTCTTGTGCTTTTTTTTCTTTCAATTTAAATTTAAGTTTATTTTATCCTTGTGTGTGTGTGCAAGTGGGGTTTTTGCCTGGGAGAACTGGGAGAGTGAGAGGAACTGCAGGACTTACAAGACAGGGGACCAAGGTAAGGTCTCGGAAGGGTTACAGATGGCAGACCAGGAGATGGCCTTGGCGGGAGTCACGGGTGTTGCTGTCCGCTGCGAGAGCTGCGACATGTTCGCCCTTCTCCCCCAGGAGATGCAGGGATACACTTGCCCTCGGTGCAAGATGGTGACCCTGCTAGAGGAGGAGGTGAGGTGCCTGAGGGCCGACAGAGCTCTTCAGGCCCCCCCGCAGCAGCCCCCCTCTCGACAGAGGGCTGAGGGAGAGACCACGGGCGAAGCAGCTGCAGAGACATGGAGGTATGTCACCCACAGGAGGAGGAGGCCAGCACGGCCTCCTCCTTCTCCTGGCACCGATCTGGAGCTGGGAAACAGGTTCTCTCCACTTGGGGTGGCTGGGGCTGACGAGGCCTCGGGGGACCAGCAGGACCCCCAGCCTGGGACATCAGGAGGCAAGGGAGCCACTGCAGGAGAGGCGAGGACCAGGGCACGGCTGCCCACCAGCACCGAGAAGGTACGGCGGCGGGTGATAGTTGTTGGGGACTCCCTGCTGAGGGGCACTGAGGCGGCGGTGTGCCGCCCCAGCCTTCAGACAAGGGAGGTTTGCTGCCTGCCGGGCGCACGCATCCGGCACGTGAAGGACAGAGTGGAGCGTCTTGTTCGCTCCGGGGGTCACCAGCCACTCCTGGTGATCCATGTGGGCACAAACGACGTGGCCAGGCAGGGGGTGGTCTGGATCACCAGGGACTTTTCGGCCTTGGGGAAGAAACTCAGGGAGCTGAAGGCCCAAGTGGCCTTCTCGTCAATCTTACCTGTCCGGGGATTTGGGCCAGGAAGGGACAGGAGGGTCTCCGAGGTGAACGACTGGCTTAGGGTGTGGTGACAGAAGGAACGCTTCGGGTTCCTCGACCACGGCACTCATTTTCTTGCTAATGGACTTCTGGCAAGGGATGGCTTACACCTCACGAGGATGGGGAAAAGGTCCTTTGGAGATGCTCTAGC